>JAJKLB010000020.1:0-452573 GCA_022432525.1 Daldinia grandis | reverse complement strand
CCTAACCCTAACCCTAACCCTAACCCTAACCCTAACCCTAACCCTAACCCTAACCCTAACCCTAACCCTAACCCTAACCCTAACCCTAACCCTAACCCTAACCCTAACCCTAACCCTAACCCTAACCCTAACCCTAACCCTAACCCTAACCCTAACCCTAACCCTAACCCTAACCGGTAAACAGGGGAAATAACAAGCGTAATTTGCTGTTTTTTAAAAATTAATGTTTTAAGTTTTCTTAAGGTTTTATATTAAGTAAAAAAAAACAAATTAAGAAATTTTTAACTTTATTTTAATTAACTAGTTTTATATTAATTTATTAATTTTACGTTACATTTTAACTTTACTTTTTAATTAATTAATAATTTTTTAATTTTATTAAAGTAAAAAACGGGTTAAATTTTACTGTAATTAAAAAACTTAAAAATTATATTAACTTTTAAAGTAACTTTTAATTTTAAATTAAATATTGGAAATTTTTTAAAAGAATTATGTTAAAGTTTAATTAATTACAAAATAATATAGTTAAAAAAGTATAACTTTTTCTTTTAAAAAAAAAAAGTAATGTTATTTTTAAATTATTTTACCGAGCTTATAATGTAAATTATTCTATAAAATAAATGTATATATTTAACTATAAAAATTATTATAAATTAACATTTTTTTAATTTACTTTAATATTTTTATAAAATGTTAATATTTTATAATAATAATAATTAATATTTATAAATTTTTTAATATTTTTCGATTATTTATGATTTAATTAATTAATTAATGTTAAATTTAAAAAAATGCAATTGTGTTTTATAATGTAATTAAAAAAGTAATTTACGGATAAAAGGTATTAATTTATAAATAAAGCTATATTAATTTACGAATAATAGTAAGTAATTTATATATAATAATATTTATATTTAATTTTTTTATTAATAATAATGTTTTTGTTAAAAGATATTTATATTAAAATAATTAGTTTAAATAAACGAATTTATTAATATAGTTTTATACGTTACCTTTTTTTAATATAATAAAATAAAGTTATTATAAACGTTTTAATAAACGTAATTTAATATAAAAAAGCGTAAATGGCTTTATTATAATAATATAATTAGTTATAACCGTTTTTAAAACGTTTAAAAAAGCTTATAATAATTTAATTTAATTAAATGTTACTGTTATATTTATGCTTTAATTTATACGTTAATAAATATTGTTTATTTTAATGTTTAAGTTAAAATTTATAAATGGCGAGCTATATTTGCTTGCGTTTTATTTGTGCCACGAAACGCTTGGTTTATGCGTTTATATTTATAAATTTCCGGTGAAACGTTTTACGAATTTTAATTTAAACTTTTAATAAATAAAATCGAATTAAATGGTATATTTTTAATAAAATTTAAATATTATATTAATAATTATTTAAACAATAATAATAATGTTAAAAGTAATTTTTTTTTTAAAAATTTAAAGTTAATATTATACTTTTTTATTTTTTTAATTTTTTTATATATTTATAAAAGATTATGTTATAATATTACAAATTTTAACGTTAAAAAATATGGAATAATTTTAAAATAATATTTAATATTTATACCTATACGTTTATACGCGTTTATATCTACATATTTACGTTAATAATAAGGTAAAAAATATAATATAAAAATAATTATTTAATTATTTAACTTTTTTAAATTTTCTTTTATATTTATATAATATTACGTTATAATATTATAAATTTTAACATTTAAAAATATAAAATAACTTTAACAATATATTATATGCGTTTATATTTACACATTTATATTAATAATAACGTTAAAAATTCCTTTTTTTTAAATAATTTAAAAATATTCATATAATTTCTTTACCTTTTTACTTTTTTTACATTTTTAAATAACGTTACGTTATTATATTATACGTTTTAACGTTTAATAAATAATAATTTTAATAAATAATATATAACACGTTTATATTTACATATTTGCATTAACAACCATATAGAAAATATAAAATATTTTTTAATTTTAAACTAACTATTTAATAGTTTAATTTTTTTAACCATTTTTCTAATTTTATATAATATTACGTTATTATATAACGTTTATTATAATATTTATTACAATTAACACGTTATAACTAATATTTCCGCGTTTTAATTATATTTCAATTAATTTAATAATTATTTAATATATAAAAATAATTTATTAATTAATTTAATTAATTTTAATTAATATTATTATAATTATATAATTTAAAAATGTTTCGAATTATTTTAATTTAAATATTTAAAAATCTTTTAAAAAGATATGTCGGGGTTTAATTGGTTTAAAAGTTGTGTAATTAAAAAAAGTACATCTTTTTAAACAATTTTAAATATTTAATTTAAAATTACTTAAAATAAAGTATTATACTTATTTTTAGCTTTTAATATTTATTAAAAAGATTTAAAATGCGATTTACGCGTATTTTAAAGTTAATTAAAAAGATCGTAATATTTTATTGTTATTATTGTTTATTTTTTAAAAGATTATAAGATTTTTTTTTTACGGAAATAAAAAGATTTTTAAAACGGTTGTTAATTTAAATAAAGTTATGTTATTTTATTAATAATTTTAATTATTAATTACTTGGATTTGTTTTATAAAGTAATTTATTTAAAAAAGCTGTTATGGTAATTTAAAAATAGCATTATTTAAAAAAAATCCCAATGTTTAATTTAAAATCATTTAAAATAAAACTGTATAATTTTCCAACCATTTAAACAATTGTTTAATATGGTTGCAAATTTAAAGCTATTATACAACCTATTAAAGCTATCAATTAACTTATTAAACTTGTTAACTACCTACCTAAATACCTACCTATGTATTATACCTAAGTGTAGCCCTTTAGTCATTTATCTTGCCAGCTCATTCAATAAATGCTCTGAATTTTGTGTCATAGATGCTCCTATTGTGGCTGCCTAGGTAGCTTCTACCAAAATGCCTATATGAACATTTCCAAGTGCAACCTTACGTTAGTATAGATTTAGTCTGTGCCTCTTTGGTTAGCAGTAATTGGTTTAGCATTGTCATTTCAGTAATATAATAGTCCCTGAGATTTTTGTAGGCAAGCTGGTGTGCTGGCGTATTTCTTTAGATCACTGGACCATCTTTGAAGTGTGGTCTCCTAAATAGTGCAAATTCTTCAAGTTGTTTACTGTTAAAAATAAAGAACAGAAACCGCACAACTATTATAATTTAATAACACGTCGTTGTGCCATCATTCACCCCAAAGAGCTTGTTCAATCCGCTTTTCCCCCTGTGAGTTGAGGCAACCAAATCACCCGTGCAACAACATTGTCAACAGGCGCTCTAAAAGAGACAACTTGGGCTCTCTAAACCAAAACAACCACAGCAACCATATCACAACTTTACCACAACCCGCACATGCATAAAATGCCAACCAAGATTTACTGCTACAGCAAAAATCAAGAATCTTACGATAGCTTCTAATGATAGCAGCGATTAGACACTGGTGCGATGGATATCAACAAAACTGGTTCCGACAAATCAAAAACTCACCGGGTGTTAAGAAAGGCTGCTAGATATAAGTTCGACCTTGAAATCCATGGCGAGCATCTCGAAGCTCATCGGAATCGGCTGAGAGAGATCCAAGAGAGGCACAGCTTGATAATCGATGAATCCATACCTAGATTGAGCCTCATGGGGGAGGCCTTGCAATCTATGATGGATTCTATGCGGCTAAAGGTTGATCGTCTTCGTGATATTCGTTTGGAAATTGAACGTGACCAGGCTACAGAGGCCAACGCGGAGCCAGTCGTAGACGAGACTCCGCCCCAGAGAATTGTCATAAATCCACAAGTACTGCATGATATGGGGCTTCGCGATCTATCGAATCTGGTCAGTCATGAGGTAGTTAAGCTGGTCTGCGTGATAGCCATTCGTGGCGCTCCTATCACAACTCCTTCCGCAACACCTCTTAGTACTTCCCCCTCTACGCCATCTACTATAATACAAACATCTCCCCAATTACCCCTTGTTACTACATCACCGCAGAAGACCTACCAAGAGCGACAGAAGGAGCGGCGCAAGCAGAAAAAGGTAGAGAAAGCGAAACTCGAAAAGGAATAAGCTCTTGAGCTGGTAAACGCTAAATTCGATACCGATCGTAAGCTCATGAAGGAGAACAAGTTAACGATGAAGAGGTTGACGAGGAGACTCCGTTATCACCAGATCCAGAAAGAAAGGATGGGATCGCGTATTGTTGAGACCGTAAGAGATAGGCAATCTGTTAGGCCTCCTTTCTTCTTGTATAATTGCGCTCGGTTGAGAAGTTTGATATAGAAACCCGTTGGGAACTACGAATGAGGCCATAATTGTACCAGTATAGGACTAGAAATCATGAGATTAGTCACGAAGGTATATCGTGGAGGTTTGCTTGGAAGGGGATGGTATCCGAGTTTGTATCTTATGACATTGATACCTTGATGCTTTGTGTACGGTGTGGTTGCTCAGCTACTTAGTTGTCATCCTAGTAGTCATTGTTCTATGATTAATGAATCTATTTATTGCCCTCTATCGTCTCTGCAATTTTGATATTGTCCCTTCAAAGTCTAAGCAGCAACTAATACATTGAAATTCCAAACTTAGTAAAGCGGTTGGGCACTATGGTTCGTTCCTCAGAGCCATCCATTCTAAAGTGTTACCTATACGCCCTGATTGCTCATGACTGGCGGCGTTGCCTTTTACGATAGAAAGTGATAGATTAGATACAACTATATAAAGGGTAACTTTTAGGATATAATACTCTCGAGGCTCACGTCCTAGCCCACAAGTCTATCCAGGCCTTATTTAAACGATCGGCAACCAATATCAAAACCTAGGCTAGACTATACATCCAACTGCCATAAATCTGCGGAGACCCCGCGTTCATTATAGTTAATTCGCCAAGACGGAAGATTGGCGATGCATAGAGGTCGACCGAGCCCGATGAGGAAAATTGCCTATTTAGCCAACGAGCTTATATAAACTTAACAGTGGCGGTATTAGCATGAAGTAGATTGCCTACCCCTGAATAATGTAAAAGAACTCCGCATTAAGTTATGGCGCAAGAAACGAGATTCTACGACGACCTAGTATTTATATTGGACCCGGGTCCTGGGGCCCTACCCAATATGGCGGATTGTCGACTCACACAATATAGACCTTGATATTCAGCATGAAGAGCTTCAACATTCTGTCTGCCCTGGCTTTTGCCAGCATTTCGGTTGCTCAAACCCCCTCGGGCTTCACTCCCGTCGTAGAGCAAAAGCTCGAGGTCACATTTGGGACCAAGTCTGTCACGCCTGGTCTAGCATTGGCGAAAACCGAAACCTCCAGACAGCCGACTATTGGTCTGAACATCCCTGCTAACGGTACCTATCTGTGGATGCTGATCGGTATGTTCTATGCTGGATGTTTGAAACCCAACCTCGCTAACCCTTTATAACAGACCTCGATGCGTATGCTTCAACGACTCCCGAGAATTTAATTACTGTTGCTAACTCGGTATGATGCTAGGTCAACCAATTTCATAAACCCCGGCCAGGGCCAGCCGGCTACTTATCTTCACACCGTAATCCGAGACTTCAAGGCCAGCGGTAGCGCATCAGTAGACGGCGTCAGCACTCTCAAGTCCACGGCCACCGGCCCCGTAGCTTGGTTTGCTCCGGCACCTCAGCCGGAGAATCCCCCTCACCCGCATAGATATACGAACCTGCTTTGGCAACAGCCGGAGAACTGGCAGGTCCCTGCGGCCGCGAACCAGATGCTACAGAGCCAGAAGACCGGCTTCAGCGTCCCCAAGTTCATCACGGCGGCTGGACTGAAGGACCCTATTGCTGCAAACTACTTTAACGTTACTGGTTAGGTTGGGAATATATTTGAGAAAAAGAAGATGGCTTGGGGATATGAGAATGTATATATCAAGAAACCGTGGTGTAAAAGCATCTAACCAACGCTCCAATATTCCCTTTGTCAATTTACCAAAGTCATTTCCATCGCATTCTCCGTTCGTGATCCCAAAAATGGCCGTCAACGACGACTTGACCAGCTCTGAGTTAGGATAGAAATTCATCCAATACTCACGCTATTTCCGTGGTAGACGGAAAGTAAGCCCCCTTCGGAAGGGAGTCCAAAGCATCGCGATTGATATCTTTTAGGTCCGGATACCCCGCGACATTCATCAGAATATCAAGGTCTGCCAGGAGTCCCTTTATGACATGGCGTACGCCTTGTTCACCACTAGAGCCCAGCGCGTACACCCATAAGCGACCTATAAACACGAACTTGGCCCCGAGCGCTAGAGCCTTGAACACGTCAGCGCCGCCCCGGACGCCCGAGTCGTACATAATCTGCCGTATAGCTGTAAGTCACATATTGCTATTTTGATATCGGTTTCGTATCTCCGTTGTTAAAGTGTGTAAGTGGCTTTGGTAAACTCACATATATCCTATCCCCCACCGCCTCCGCAATCTTCTCCAAAGCATCCAGACTCGCGATCGCACCATCGACCTGCCGTCCAGCATGATTCGAAACTACGATCCCATCGACGCCTAGGTCGACCGCTTTGCGTGCATCCGCCAGGCTCTGGATCCCTTTGATGCAAAACGGCTTCCCACCGCTTAGCTTCTTCCAGTTCTCAATCAGCCACGGCAATCTCTTCCACGAGAATGAGTGCCCGTGCCATATGTGCTTGTCGATCCATTCCGAACCGACGCGGTACTTGTCCTTGGGGTTTGCTGGATCCAGCTTTGCCTCTCGGAGACGATCTAGGAACGCCGGATCGTTGAGTCCGAGGTCTCCCGCCCCGTGCTCGTGGTAAAACGCATAGTTCCCATGTGCAGCGTCGTCGTGTCGCCAGCCCAGCTGCCACGTATCCGTAGTCAGCATGCACGCAGTATACCCATTTTCCGCGGCACGTCGCAGCATCGACAGGGCTACGGCATCGTCCGGGCTCCAGTACAGCTGGAAGAAGCGTACGCCTCCGTTTCCGTTGGCGTGTGCCACGTCCTCGATGCTGTAGCTGCCGGCAGAGCTCAGACAGTACGGCAGGTTTAGTTCGCCAGCCACTTTGGCGGGAGAGAGTTCCCCTGTCGCGTGGTAGATCTTATTAATGCCGATAGGTGCGAAGCCAATTGGTGCTGCAACGCGGTGGCCGAATATGGTGGTAGCGGTATCCCGCTTGTCTGTATCGACGAGCATTCGCGGTATGATTTGGTGCCGGTAGAAAGCCTGTCGGTTGGCATAGTGCGTCCAGGAGAGGCCGGCGTTACAGGATGCGTAGTGCCTGAGATTCTGGTCAGATTTGATTCAATGATTGGTTATTTTGCTATAAAGTAGACGACTGTCGTACCATCCGGACTGGCTGAGGCGCTCCCTAGCCGTCTCTCTCAGCTTAGCAGGGTCTATTATTCCCATTAGAATACGCGATACTCATATCATATATAGCTAGGCATCGATTCTCACGCGTGTTTAAGGGTGGGTGCTTTCCCTCGTTCGGTGCCCAGAAGAGCTCCCTCTGATAGAGGCCCCATTGAGGCGTGCTGCGTTGGCTGATGTTGGGGTTATCCGGGTTGCTCATGATGGCGCTTAAGGGTATAAGTCAATGATATATACGTGTTTCGAAATTTACTTGTGATTGTCTGCTGACTTCGACATCTCTTGGCGAAATCAATTCCTTTTTTATAGATACATTCTAGTGATAGAACAGTGCCCGATCGATGGCGCCGTAAGACGTCCGATGACATCAAGACGTTGTCATTGATTTGCTTGTAAACTAGGATATGGCGCGGTAATGGAGTCAAAGGCAATAATAAGCAACATGCAGATATCTAGCTACTCGCATCTGAATATGCTCTTGTGACATTGGATCGACCAATTATACTCGTCTATTGATTTTTATATACTCCCGGGTTGAAACCAAAATTTCATAATTCCTCCGAGACGGCGAGACTCCGAACATTTCCCGTCCAAATCACGTTTACCACATAATGTAACGACAACTTTCTTGGTACATGCAATGAGTCTTAGCTAATTTTTTACAGTAAGATCATCAATAAGTTCCTCAAGATATCCGGAAATGGTCGAAGGCCTTCCCTGATGGCTCCATCGTTTCATGTAAGAAATACCGATAGCCAATGGTAAGAAGTGAATTTGCCGTGCGAAAAAGGAGGACACTTTCGCATTTTGCTCGGTCTTTCGCTCTATATCTCCGAACAAGCTTTACGATTTGCTTAGGTGGCCAACTTATTGTCGCAGTTCGTAAACCTCCCCTATTACCTCGGCTACTTGAACATGGACTGACTGACTACTCCGCAAGGCTTAGGTGAATAGCAAGAGCCGACAGCAACAGCTCGTGGTTGAGACCTTAGAGAGAGGATGGAGTTGGGGCCGGAGAGTAGACAGTAGCGCTCCCCGTGATGTTAGTCGGAGCCCATATTGTCGCACTCCCTGTCACGTTGGTAGGGGCCCATATTGTTGCGCTACCAGTGACGTTAGGAGGGAAATAGGGTAGCGACATGCTGCCGGTGGCTTTGGCTGGGACAGAAGACGTTGCGCTGCCGGATACGCTGGGTGGAAAGTATGGTAGCGATATAATTCCCGTAACATCTGTGGGAACTGAAGACGTCGGACTACCGGTTGCCTTCGAGGGAGTCCAAAGTGACATACTACCGGTTACGTTGGCCGGGGATGAGAATGTTGTACTGGGGTTCGCCTTGACGATTGGGTTGGCCATTCCCATACTAAGCATGGAGAGAACGGTAACGAAGGAGACAATGGCGTCCATATTGTTCGTATTATGAATATCAGACTTGTGTGAGAGGCTTGATTCTGGAATATTCAACACTGTACTTATCAACGAACATTCGTCTTCTATTGTGTAACTGGACCAATTCTTATATACGATTCTTGAGAGGCAAAGATAAAATTTTCATGCCTTTTCAAATTCTTTTCCATTCCAAGACCTTCACCTCCGAGTCCCAAGTTTCCCTTTCAAGACCAAGATGCATCCCATCGGCGTAGGATGTCGATGTTGTCATCGAGAATAGCCAGATCCGTATTGCCTAATATTCGATCGGCCGATCCAAGCCTCTTGGGATCCGGGATAACCCAAAAATAGGTCACATATTATATAAACCCAGAGGTTGACGCGATATTCTCGCGTTGCAACTGGTGATGTTTAAGACAAGGTAACAAGGACGAGCGTGACCCCCAAGGTTAGGGTAATTACCCAAGTCTTGTCGAGTCCAAGTAACAGATCGCATTAAGTAATGGCTTCGAATCAACCAAACAATCGGGTCACCTTACTTAACTTGACATTCGATCGATCTACGATGTATGCTTGAACTAAATATAGCCACGAGGCACGAGCCGTAGTACTCTGCATGTGATAACAGGTAGAAAGCTCCTATGCTGCAACTTTGGCTTGACTGGTCGATCTCGTAACGGATCGAGTATAGAAAACGCACTTGTAGATCAGCCTTAAATCGTTCTGTTGAAATTAGGCATTTATTGTCTGAGCGAACTTGAACCAAAAACTACACGATGGGTATCTAAACGTAAAATCTGTCATTAACCACAGCATACAGACGGCTCTTCTAGACTGCTGCTGGCCTCTTTATCTGATTGGGACTCGTTTCCGATGACGACCTTGGCGATCATCCAATCGCATAGAAACTTTCCAACGCCAGCACCGATAATTATGCTTATTATGATATAGCCGTTAAATGACATGGCTATTAGCATGAGTATGTATGCGGCACCGAACGCAAATGCGTGTATGATAGAACGGATAAGCTGCTGCACGGGCGTTGCCCTAAACGTGACGACTTGCGGGCCCGGAGCCGGTGCCTCGGAACGGCACGAGTCTCCTGCCTTGGATGCGCGTGCTTCCGCCGCTACGTGCTGCTGGAACTGCCGTAGTATAAAGCTGTCGTATTCCTTCCCTACCCGACGGAGGAACTCCAGACATACGACAAGAATAAAAACGCCAATACAGGAGGCTGCAAAAGTCCCTTCGTTTTCAATGCGCCACGATTCGGCAAGGAAGCCTAGAATCTGTTAATAGCCTACTCACACCAAGCCTCTCGGGTATGTCTTGGATATAATAAGGGTAATGAAGAAGCCCTACAAGTGCCAATGGTATTCCAGTTCCATGCCATCTATTTCTCGGTCAGTCATCGTCCAGTCGGCTCTATTTTAGTCACACGTACCGCATGCGTGCACGTAGCGTTGCTGCTCCCCATATCCATATGGCTGTGATCCATGTTGGCGGTTAATTTAGATGCGCCGGCAAAATTAGTAACAACCTTCCCGTTGAGTGCGCTCGGAGGATGACACGGAAACTAGCCCGCAATTGGACCCGGGACGAGGAATTTTGGCCTGCGAAGACTCAAGGTGTAAGATGTAGGGACGCCGATGTCTTTATTATGTTGTCGCTTTTTTTGCGACCCGCTCGACGTAGAAAGATGACGATACCTTACAAGATGAGGGTGTAAGAACAAGATTCGGCCTTTTAGGAAGGTCGATGATTAGAAAGGACTGGGCGCGGCGACCGCACCTACAAACGTAAAGTTAACAAAAGCGTCAGATGGCGGGACTCAGCGCAAAAAGAAGATCGTATGTAGTGTAGTGTATCTAGGACGTAGGCCAAGTGGATACGAATTCGACCGCTTGATGCCTCAAACGTCCAAGGCTCTAGCCTATTATTGGTGGTCTCCTAAGACATCCTTGTATGCCAAGCCGTATAAGACCCCTGAAAAACGTGCTCAATTCTTCTCAGGCTTTCCCTTCGCGGGTCTAACGGCCTGAACGGTGTATGTTTCGAACCGTCGGGGGTAGCATCCTTGAGCAAGTTTCCACCAGCACGCCGAGGATGACGGCGGGATTGTCCTCTAGACGGAGGAGGCAACTCGAAGGTGGCACCACCTTGTCCCGGCAATGGGGTGCGTGTCCTCCTTAACTAGGTCAACCAGCTGGACTTGCTTGTCTGCTTGGTCGCCTTATATTATCGTCGCGTCCGCTGGCTCCTGCGAGTAACCGTAGATCATCAGTCAACCGTCAACGGGAGCTAAGCTTGCAGACCTCTTGCAGACTCTGCAGCCCTATAAGCAAAAAGCCTTCCCGCTTCCCGGGTTACGCCAATCGCTCGCTTGTCATACGCGATCAAACGCCTCCCAGTGTCTGTCGTCGGGACGACTTGCAAAAAGATGGCCACCATGGAAAATCCGCTGGCAGCTCGCCACATTCAGAATCTCAGCGAGGCTGCCGCCCTAGAGAAGCACTGGGGCTACGCCGACAGAGCCGTCCCGTGTACGAACGACCCCGGATCTTGTGCCTATCTGGATCAGGTGTATGGGTCCCACGATTTGACGATGGTCTATTCCGGCATAATGTGGGCGGTGATCGCTGGAATCCTCCTACTATGGACTATTGGAAGACGCATGTTCCCATCTCCTCGCACCGACGAGATACCAACCGGTGCCGTCGACAGCGAACGAGCGGCAAAAATAGCCAGTCGACGCTCGCGAGTAAGGAGGACGGCTGCAGCGTTAATTCGTCGCTACTTGCTACCCGACTCGGTTCGATTCATCTTTGGCCGAACGACGAGACTTCAAGTCTTAATCTTGACCGTCCTGGCAGGCTATCTGCTAATATTTAGTTTCCTCGGTATCACCTATCAGACGTGGGTCACTCCCATAAAGAACAAGCCCGGGGTCTACAACACCAGAACGAGCTTGGGCCCGTGGTCTGACCGAGTTGGCGTCTTTGCATATGCTCTCACGCCGCTGTCGATCTTGTTGTCGAGCCGGGAATCCATTCTCTCTCTCCTTACCGGTGTCCCGTACCAGAGCTTCAACTTTCTCCACCGCTGGCTCGGTTATATCATCGTTGTACAGGGGTCTCTGCACACTATTGGCTGGGCCATAGTTGAAGTCCGACTGTATCAACCGCAGCCGATTACCGCGATAGAATGGATCAAGCAGCTGTACATAATCTGGGGGGTTGTCGCGCAAATCCTGCTGCTGATCCTCTTTGCCTTGAGTACTCCCTGGGGTATTCGCCTCACCGGCTACGAGTTCTTCCGCAAGGCACACTACGTCCTAGCTATGGTATATATCGGTGCTTGCTGGGGTCACTGGGCAAAGCTGCAATGCTTTCTGATCCCGGGGTTGGCTCTCTGGTTCTTGGACCGTGGAGTCAGACTCTTGCGTTCGGCCCTTATTCATTACCAATATTTACCTGGAGGGTCTATGGGGTTCCGGGCGGCACACGCATCTTTGACGCACTTCCCTGACGCAGAGCACGGGGATGTCGTGCGTATGGACTTTACCCATCCTCAGGATGCCTGGAAGATCGGACAGCACTTCTACCTTTGCTTCTCGGAGTGCAGCTTGTGGCAGTCTCATCCATTTACGCCACTCAACTTGCCAAAGGTACGGGATGGGCTCGTTTCGCATTCGTATATTCTGAGAGCGAAGAAGGGAGAGACGAAGAAGGTTGCAGAACTGGCTGCGAGGAAATTAGCTGCATCACCTAGCGCGACAACCCCTTTAATACTATCGGGAGCATACGGAGAGTCGATCGTCGATGAATTGACACCCGATGTCAATGTGCTCTGCGTGGCTGGTGGGACGGGAATTACATACGTCTTACCGGTCTTGCTTGGAATAATAGAGCAGGCAGAAGCGAAGGACCGAAAAGTTCAGCTGGTCTGGGCGGTGAGGAAGAAGGATGATACCCGTTGGGTCGAGAAGGAACTTGATACCATTCGTAAAGCCGCCAAGGCGCATAAGATCGAAGTTCATATATATGTGACGAGAGAATCGAGCAGCAGGAGTCCGTCGATAAACGACGATGTATTAGAGAAGGACGACATAGCCGTGAAGGAGTCCGGTTTAGCTTCGTCTGCTGTTTCTTCCGTGAAGGGTGTACAGTCTGCGTCGTCCCTAAACGTCGAGAGGATCGGAGGGGAAGGATTTGACAGGCACCCCGATCTGAACAAGTTAGTTAGGGGATTCGTAGACAACACCGTCAGGGGCTCGACGGCCGTATACGCAAGCGGACCTGGAGGCATGATCAGCGACTTGAGGAGTATTGTGGCGTCTTGCAACTCGGGCGAGAAGGTCTGGAAAGGAAATGGTCGATATGATGTTAGCTTAATATGCGACGACCGGCTCGAGTGGTAGAGAGGTGTCCTTAAGTTCGGGGAAATCAATAAAGATAAAAAGAAAAAGAAAAAGAAAATACTATAATGTTCAAAGCAACCGATGATACCATCCATGGCTAATAATCCCTAACATAATTGTAATTCGTGACGGGTTTCCCATCGTCAAGTGATAGTTCTTCATTTCGTATTTTGATCGTGATAATTCTAAGTGATACGTATCTCTTTTCTTTTGAACCTCGCTGGGTCAACTTCCCGCCAGTGGACAGTACTCATTCCGATCCTCCGGTAGGATCCATCCTTGCGCATGTGCAGGACAAGCAAGTACTTATCGTTAGGGGACTCTGTCATTATCAACACCCAGCACAGTCGCGGTAACCTTCGATCTAAATCCATGACGCAGCTATTTATTGGCCCGGAACGGAAATTCGGAAGATCGGTCAGCTCAAATGTCAAGACGCCGACGTCATGTTTGTCATCTTCAGGGGGATGATAAAACATCTGTGCAAGGTGGCCCCTAAGTTTTATACTTCCATCCGCGTAGCCATGCCCTATAACCTCCTTCTCAGCCTCCATTGTCACATCTAAGACTTGGACGACAAATCCCCCGATCCGAAGTGCCCAAAAGTCGAGAGCACCGTCGAGGGCAGCCCAACTCCAGCTGGGTGCGCGTTTAGTAGGGGGTTTAGACAGTTCGGAGATCTCGTCGGTCGTTGATATCCCCCAAACCTTCCGACCTGGCGCGTGGTAATAGTGGGCGCACCATAGGAGACCACGCGCGATATCTTCCTCCCATAACCCGGCAATATACGTTGCAGCTGGCTTGGTAGACTTGAACAATGTTGCAGCTCCAACAACAGCAGGTAGCTTGTCAGTAGAAATGGTGAACTTCCGTATAGTGTACTCTTCTAGCAGCTGATACCATGCTTTCCAGTCTAACTCGATACCTTGGACAGCACATACGCCAATCTGCTTTCGAATATTCATGAACTTTGCTACGAAATGCCCGTCCGACTCGCCCGTATAACTCTTCCCGTCCTCGCACTTGAAATTGGTGAGACACTCCCAGAACATCTGCTCCCTTCCAAAGTGCAGCACGCGTTTGGCCAGAAGTCTTTCTTGCATGCACCAACCACGGCCATTTAGCGAGCATTCCGTAAGGTATTCGTTAATATCGATATACACCTTCTGGATGGCGTATTCGTCACTTATTGGCGATAGTGGTGCCCTGTTCGACTTGAGAAACCCCTCGGTGCTGGCCGCGGAATTTAGGATAGATATCACTATCGACGCACCTGCGTACACGGAATACATCCTCCTAGCTTCCTGCTCCCAGTCTAGCCTTGAGTCTTGGATGATGCACAGAGCGTCTATCCACAAGTATTGCAATCCGAGGGCTCTGGCAACCTCGATAGCGTCCCTGAAGTTCAGGGGTAGTTCGTCGATATCCATTCCACTGGTTCTTGCCTTCAAGTTGGTTGTTATCGTGACGGATGGGATTATACCGCCCCAGCAGTGACTGAGAGTGACATATGGCATCTTTTCGCCTTTTGATTCATATATACGGATTCGCCCTGTCTCGCTGTCACTTATATCGACCACCCTTGTTGGAAGTGTACTATTCGAGTCAGATTTGACGCAGTTTGGGTGAGATTCGGTACACTCTTGTCGCCACTCGGTCGCGACCCGGGAGATATGCGAAGGGGTTATGGCTGTTAACACTGCTGGAATCCTCCTATAGGCATCTAACCAAGGTACCTCTTCTCCTTTTCTCAAAGGCTCTCGTCGACAGATCCTAAAGCTGTGTAGCGGGATACTTCCAATCTTGTTGCTTCCCCACGGCATGCTTTGTAGAGAGTCGCGGAAACCAGCGCGAAAATGGCCTTTCAGCTTGTTATCCCCTATACGGCCCGAAGACCAGAACGGATATAACCCTAACCAGCCTTGGCGTAGAGCTTTATTCACAGATGTGAAGTCCACGTATAGGATATTACAGAATTCGCACATCTTGGCGCTATTTGTGAGGGCTTCAAACGTCTCATGGTGATGGAAGGCATCCCCCCAAGATTTCTCTGGTGTCCATTCTGAACCTACTGGCAACCATCTCTCTGGATAAGTGGCCTGTCTAGTAAAGTCAAAGGAGAAGAGGTTGTCGATAAATTGGTGGCAAAGCTTACATAGCGAACCTGTAATAACTATCGGGACTGGGCTCATCTTGTTAGATGCTGCTTATATCCCTTACAGATGTGGATTTTAGATGTGGTAACGCTACACCGGAAATAATCATGAGATAACGTGCATAGATTCAACGTAAGATACGCTACATATGAGATAGCTGACGCAGGATCAGAGGGGTTTCAGCCTCAACAATAAACTAGGGCTTCATTTGGTCAAGGGTATTAATTAACATGGATAGGCTTTTCCTATCTTAGGTAGTCGACGGTTATGTCACATCCTCTCTCCGTCCGCGCAATTACGTTTCTACTCTACACCCATCCCGAAGGAAGACACTCGAGGAAAGGGGCTATGTAGAGAAACACCTAAATACCAGGTACAAACCTAGGAAGAACATGTACCTTGCGGATATAATCGTATATTGCATGATATTGGCCTAACCAGTAATGCGGGGAGCATGGAGACCCTTGCATGCTTCAAAATCAGCTCCACTAAAATTTCAGATTGGACCCCTCCAATATTTTCTTTCCATCCATTTACAAATCTGAAGAACAACCATTTCACTTTCGAACCAGTATAAACCATTCAATCCAATAAAATGCCGTCCGTCAAGAACCCCAACGGGCCTTCGAAGAACCGCCTCGTCGCCCGTGCTGCCAAAGCCAAGAAGCAGAACCAGAAGCGCATCAGCACCGCCGCCCTCGAAAAGAAAGGCCGAGTTGCTAAAGCAGATACGAAGCGCGGCGCACGCCCCGGATTATTGCCAACGAGCGGACCGAACGCAGCGCTCAGCTCAAAGAAGAGGCGAAAGCTCGAAAGAAAGATGAACCATGCCATGAAGCGCAAGATGGAGGCCGAGGGTGAGGTTGAGATGAAAGGTACGTTGCCTCTTTTCAAGGCGGGACGGGACGAGAAAAAGGAAGAAGCCGGTCGCTAACTGAAGATTGGGTGTAGATGTGCCTACGGAAGAGACTACCGAAATTTCTAAAGAGGAAATGGCTGTCGATACCGAGGATATTTCGTGAGCGTTTTGCATGCGAGTTACGACGTAGTGCCCTAGACTGGATCGATGTTCCTCGTAGAGGTGTTTCTGGCCAGGAAATCAGGATGGCTATCACCCGATGAGCAATCTATGGTATCCATGCGTAAAGAGATAAGCTATTCCGTACGCGTTTGCTATACCACACCTAATATATGACTCGACGTATTAGCCAACTTGAGGAAAGAGATTTAGGGTCAATATTGATACTCAGATGCTACAGAGTGGTTGCATAGCCACATAACATCATGGCACAGCAACTGGAATCACGCCTGGTCGGGGTATTGGGTCATACGTTGAAGGAGTATTGTCTTTTTAGCGGGTAGGCACCAAAGGCATTCAACTAGGTCTATACTAGCCGGTTGTTTGACCTGGTGCAACTATTACCGTCGCTTTATACTCATATCACGCGAGGTAGCAAGCTATATTTACGATTGGATTCTCGCTCCCGAAGCAAACCAACTTACATCGGTGACAAGATAGCACTAGTAACGGCGTGGGCGAATAAACGGATAAACCACAACTAAATCACTCTGTGAAGGCCATAAGATTGATTATTCATACTATGCATTATATAGTCTTTCGCCTTGGTATCATTGTTATGCCTTCTCAGCCCTCGGTGTAGATGGCGCTCGTCTATCTCGTGTATCTTGCCTATTAAACCCCAAGCCAAACTACAAGATTTCTGAGAAATGGATTCGTTAAACCAACATCTTCGTCTGGTTTAATATTCCCAAAAGGCAAGTTCGCCGCCCCATCATGCTTGTGAAGTGGACTATTCCTGTAACGACTTGGCGTTCCGTAAAGTCTTGAAGACAGGCTGCGTCCTCCTATAAATATAATCGCGAGGGTATCTCTATGTCGTCATGAACATCTACCAACACCACCAGAATGTATATCAAAAGATGAAGCTAAGTAGCCACGTAGACCAGGGACGGTGAGCAGTATTAGGTGCCTTCATCTTGTTCAGGCAATAGCTGGCATGGTTTCTATTCCGGTGGCCATCGCAGTCGCAACGGCAACCCACACCGCCGGGGATTTCCTCGGCCCATTTGCTTTGGGCCTCGTTGAGTGCTTGCGACTCGGGTAGCTGGCCACCGGGCGCGTTTGCGGGGCACTGGTAGTACCAATCGTGTCGGTATCCAATATCGGCGAAGTGGTGAACTTGATGCGGCTCTGCAAGCATATTTACGGCGAGCGAGTGGACAGCGGCATCACCCCACTGTAAGAGACCAGATTAGCAATTTGACTCCAACATGAAGGTTGCGACACTGCTGTCCGACGTATACGAACCCTTTCGAAATAGAAGCCGCCGGTGTGCTCCAAGTGCTTGTAAAGATCCTGGTACTTGGAGCCCCGAAAGAAGTCGAGGTCTGCGATCTCAAAATTACTCCAGTAGTGACAGAGATTCCATCCGTCACCCGAGCTATCGCGGTGGGAAAACCAGCTAAGTAGGCTACGGAAGGGCCAGGGAACCCAAGACGCATCGATACTCGCTCTCCAGAGGTTGGTGCTAGGAATGCTCTTCAGTTCCTTCCAATCCGATACTTCCCTAAAGAGACTGGGACATGTGCGCTTTTCCTCCCAGAGCGATATCGTGAAACCGTACACCTTGTTGTGGCGAGCCATCTCGACGAAGGGATCGTACGTGATAGAGCATGAGAACTCGACGTCGGGTTCTAGCCGCCAGTACCATTTATATTTCTTTAGCGCCTCGACTTGGTAGAAGTTCCTACAATGTCGACACCTCAGTAAAAACCAAACACGCCAGGTATAGTCGGCTAGCCTACCCAGAAAAGAACCGGCACATGTGGTGATAGGTCTCCTTCCCCGCATATAAGATTCCACGGTCGCCCTGATCCTTTATGCTCGCGCGGGCGGCGTCCTGGTCCATCCACGACGGAAAAGTCCACTGTTCCTTGGGTACTATCTCGAAGAAGGTCGGGGCGCTCGTGGAAGCATTGATGGTCTGTACGAATTCGTCGCTCCAGGGCTCGTCGTTAAGGAATACGATCGGGTACCGGAACCAGCGGTTGAAGCGCTGCTCGATGCTGCGGACTGATCTCGCGGCTTTCTCGGCTTCCTGGTTGCGGGCCAGCATGACGATGGCGGCATTCTCGCGAGGTGAGTCCGGAGGGGTGCTCGGAGGCTCCTGGCAGGAGGCATAGAAGGGAGTATCGTACTCGCGAGGCGGTACGGGCACGCGGTAGCGGGAGGCGTGGATGGTGATCTCGAGAATGCATGCGACGCCGAGGACCCAAAGGAAAGGCGACTGTAACCATCCTCCTCTCCTTCGTAGGCGTGGTAGCCGATTAAACAGCGACATGGTAGAGAGATGCTAGCCAAACTTTGCGGGCTAGCTCATGTGTGATGTAGTTGAAAAGATAAAGTCGCTATCTTTTGTTGGCATTCCCGAGGCCATCTGCATCAGCTTTGACTTGTGTTGGTTGGGATTATCGATTATGGATTATCTCCCATGTGTTGATCTTTTTAGTTGTCAAGGGTTTTATTTGTCGAGGTCACTCATTAGTAAGAACGTGCATGTAGTGCATTTTACAGGTAGCAGGCCCTTAATTTGGAACCTGTGCAGGGTTCAACAACGCATACATGTACATATTGATGTATTGATGTTGTATGTACATGTAGCTCTGCATATGCAGCTTATCTCGAGTCGGCATTTTTAAGGTTAAGGTACCTATATACCTAGGTACCTACCTAGGTAGGTAGTTGAAGTGTTCCTAAGGCTGGTGTAACTGCTAAAGGTACATGTATGACGGAAGTAGCACTGATAAGAGTACAATTAGGTCATAGCCAGGACTACGTGTCGTAGTAGGTATTCTTTTTTTTCCTTTTTTCCCCAAACACTTCCACTTCACCTATCATTTGTCGCATCTCACATTTCTATGGGACAGATCAAGTTACGCTACTACACACGCGATAAATGACACTACCTAACCGGACACGGCAGCCAATGTAACCGGTTGTCCGGCTCTGGGGGTTGCCAAGAAGGTCCGTAATTAAGACGCCGTCCATCTTCTCGGGTCTTGGTCTTCTCCAGGAGACATAACCGCCTCGAACCTGTTTACCTATCCGCCCATCTCCCACAGCTCCTAGCATGCATCATCCCATGGTACTTCTACGCCGCCGTCGAGTTTACTACCTCTTCCCCATCGTCTGCGCCTTGGTGCTTCTTAGCCCTCCTTTCTGGCCATCCGTAAGACAATTCGGGGATCGCGTGCGCCAAACTTTGCCTTTCGCCTACCAATGGAAAGTCCAACAAGATTTCGTACCCACGCAAGATGAGCTCGACTGCTTACACGGCCTTACCCCCCGATTAGCCACCGAGAGCGATAAACACATAGATCCCATACCCAACCATGTTCATTTCATATACGGGCTCAGCAATCCTTACAGCAAGCCTAGCGCAGGCACCTTCGACTTCCTCTGCTACCTCGCCGTGCGGAGTGCCATCGTGGGCATGAAGGCAGAGAAGATCTCGCTTCATTACACGTATCTTGCAGATCCACCATCGCCCGAACCCAACGCATCCCCTCAATCGAATCCGTGGATACGTCTTCTAAAAGATGATATCGACCTCGTTTACCATTCCCCCGAAGAGATGGCGGCCCTGAAGAGCTCGCCCGACGCGACCTGGCACGCCGCACACGTGTCCGATATTCTCCGTTTGAAACTCCTCCGAGAGCAGGGCGGTATCTATATGGATATGGACGCATTCGGGTTTCGACCCTTTACTACTCTCTTAAGATCGCCACGCGATATAATACTAGGCCACGAGGGTGGAAATCGCGGGGGCCTATGTAACGCCATCATGGTCGCTCGGAAGAACAGTTCGTTTATAGCGAGATGGCTTCGAGAGTACAACGGTGCAGATCTTTCCAAGGAGTGGAATTACCACAGCGTTGTCCTTCCTAAAGAGTTGGAATTAGAACATCCGGACGAGGTCTGCACGTTAGCACCAAACGCCTTCTTCTGGCCAACGTGGACGTGGGACCATATCGAATTCATGCATAAGCAGCTCAGCTCGGACGAAGCGCGCAAATGGGCGGCGGAGATAGACAGGAACGGCGGCAGTCTTTATGAGGACCAGCTCGCCTACCACGCGTGGAGCCAGATGGCCTGGGAGAGACATCTCAGCAAGTTAACCCCCGAGATCGTGAGAACACGCGACACGAGATTTAACATCCTAGTTCGAGACTTCCTACAGGATAATCTAGCAGTCCACCAGAACTAGCAGTCGTTCCATATAGGTTGGGTTCTCGTCGCATTACGGAGTTGGCCAGCATAGCGTGTAGTATGTCCAGCCGAAAGTCCTAATGTTAGTATATGGGTAAGCATCCCAAAGAGCTAAACGGTTAAATAGCAGCCTTGTAGTATTGATCATCCGCTGGTTTTCGATGCATAATGAATCTATATGGTCTAATAGGAGATAAGAGCGATGGATAGGGTAGTTCACGCTTTGCTATATCCTACACGGCCATTGGATGGCATCGGCTCTACAGCTTTTGGCCAGCCCATTCTGGAGACGTGTTCTATCTTATAGACTATGTACATGCGCAGTAGACTGTGTTTAAGAAATATGACTAATTCAGTGATGTTGATGTTTCCAGAGGTAGCCTCACTTAGACATGTGATGCCCGTATTCCCGAATTCGTCTAACTTCATAGTACCTCGGACGTAAACACTATCAGCTGTTGAAAAGAGCGATCAAGGTTCGCTTTGAGGTAGGTATGTACTATCTTGGCGTGTGGTGTACTTGTTAGAAAAACCCCCTTCCTCACTCATGCAGTTGAGACTGCACAAATATACAATATACAGCTCGTATAGGTTATATTTCAACATTAATATCGTCAGCATTGTCGTTGCCAACTCATTTGAAGCCCGGCTAACAAGTAAAAGCTATAAAGGGGAACCTGGCTGAAATAAGGATGAACAATTCCCAGTTGACAATATGATACCTACCTAGGTACCTACCTAGGTACCTACCTAGATAGCCACTTTCTGGCTAACTAAATCTTGTTCTTCAACGCCCGCCATTTCCTATATCGTAAGTAAACAATTCTATTATTGACTTCTCAATTATTGTTTCCGACGAGTATAAATCACCGCAGATCTGGTGGAACAAAAGGAATTTCCACTATATCATCGCTGATTCATTCGCATCTTCCTTCCAATACATCATCAACTACATGCCAACATGGAGCCAGATCTCGAACGTCCGACAACCCCCCAAACACCGATGCCGGAAGGATACCAATTCGTCCCGAAGGGAGATGGTTATATCACCAAGAGTTGCATGATTATGACAGGACAAAGGATACACGAGCTCGCAAGACGCGTTCCGAGAATATTAGATTAAAGAATGTATTGGGCAAATCTATTAAAACCCAATTCCCTCGGATACCCCTCAAGGACATAAGAGAAACCGTCGAATATACAACGGAGATGAGAAGAAGAAGAGTCGGAAGAAGGGTAGAGTTATACATTGCTGAGAAAGCTCGCCTAGCTGTATATGCCCATATTCGACATCGCTATACAAACTACGAAGAGATATTGAAAAAAGATGTGTCAATAGACTTGGCAGAATTTCTAGTCGACCAAAAGGTTACCGAAACTGTTCGTGAATGGGGAGGCACAAAAGAGAAGCTTCCGTCTTATAACGAGAGCCCAGAGCCAAAGTGTGCAACCATCGATCAAATATCGCATGCAGACTTTACAGGGGAAGTTATGAGCAATAAAGCAGATTCCGCATACTAAGGTAAGGCATTTCAAGTGGGACCAGCTCATCAGTTCATTACCTTACGCTAGTAACGATAATTTTCAAGTTCCTTGCCAGAGCTGTACAGTGGTAGATTTCGACTTGACTAAGTTTATTTGTTTATTTACTTGTAAAATTAAATAATTCGCTGGTTTAGTCGAGTTCATGACATAAATGCAAGATACGTGAATATTTCGGTTAGATCTTATTAACTAACAGCTTCTCTACCCTTTCTTATATATCGTCATAGGTATTCCTAATTGCTTGGGTCGATAAAGAGTGGAGGCTTGCTCGGGTCCCTTTTTGGCCAGACATGCACAAGTCTTTCACCTTTTAATACAATGCTTTGTACAAGGCAATTTTAACAAAGACTTAATGCCGGCGGTGTTCAAAATCCAATACTGGTAAACCTTTTGTGGTCTATTGCGTTTAACTGCATTTTTTGTCCTGTTGGGAGTTAATTATACCTAGCGAGGTAGTGAGCCTATTTAATGCTTCACTTGTGACAAAGAGCTTCAAGTTTGCTCATTCAAGGAACTAGCCCATTCTTTACTTTTTACACAACGGGCCAACCGCTGGAAAAGTTAATGGTGTTCCACCCAAACTGCTTCTGGCCATCTGCAAACCCAATCTTGGTATTAACGTAGTGATAATAAAGGATCTGCAGTGCAATACATCGTTAATCATGCGTGTTAGATGGTCTTAGGGGACATGATACTTACTGGTCCATGCACGGGGTCGTCGTAAACTCCTTGTCCTCCAGGTCCATATACATTTCCGTGGGATTCGAGGACAACAGTTCCACCACTGTTGGTACAGGATTTGCCCTTCGCATCCACGAACCCACCAGTTGCAGAGGTAGACCGGCAAACGAGAATCTTATATTCTTCTCCAGCGGCTGGTCGGCTCGTATCGTAACCACAACATTTGCCTTTACTAAAGAAGAGATAATAGTAGCTGCCGTGTTTGAATACGAAGGCGCCCTCTTCGTCGGTCTTGACGGGGTCAAAAGCAACTTGAGCTGCGCTGGCACCGCTCGCCACGGCCTTGGGCGGATTCTTCATGGCTACTTGGTGAATGTCTTTCCAGAAGCTACCAAAGGTGATAAAGTAGGCTCCGTTAACATTGATGAGGTTAGGGTCGATTGCGTTATACGGCTTCCCAGATGACGAGCGGATCCCTGTTGATCCCAGATCTTTCCATGTGCCCACGTCCATGCTAGACGAAGTGGCAACACCGATGGCAGAGTCTTGCACGCCAAATTTACTAACTGAGTAGTATAAGTAATAAGTGCTGCCAACTAAGGCAACCTCAGGGGCCTATTTTAAGGATAGCATTTAGTTGAGTAAACGTAAGCAAGACATTTGACGGTTCCACGACTTACCCACAGGTCCTGATTCCCTCCGAGATTGATTGACGACCCCGACGGGAGTGCTGCACCCTTATACGTCCATGGCCCTGTGATATCTGGCGCGGTATGAACTGCTATCTTGCCTCCTGTAGAGAAGCGAAAGTATGTGCCATCAGATCGTCGAATGATAGACGGATCGTGCGTATTAACACAGGTACCCGAGCACGCTCCAGGATTGGCATATCCAAAAGCAGTGCTTACAAAGAGCATAAGCGTCCATATGGTGGTGTACAGCATCATAGTCGTTTTGAGCCGTATATAATATCGAGCTCCGAAAAGAGAAGTTCTCAGGTTAATCAGATTTCCAGTCTGCTGGGCGTTTATAACCATTAATATAATAAAGGTGGGCTTAAAGACAACCTTGTCGGGTTAAGCGTACGATAACTTCGTATTGTTGTTAATTAAGGAGTCCTAAAATGCCGTTAGTTGTATCTCATTGGAGGAACCACCGCGCAGGTTTATCCGTGAAGGGTTAGCGGTGGGAGGGTGGAGTATACCTATGCCAAATATGACACGCGCCGTGGTTACAGTTGAAAGTTATAAGCGCACCGATGGTATAAGGAGGTATGGTATACGCGCGATATTCAAATGGGAAGGTTGGTAGCACGTAATGTTCCGTAGTATCTCATTGGTCTTAGTTGTTTATAGTATGTCAATGAGTTACCTAATATATAGGTACCTAAAGTAACTGCATACCTATGTACCGTGTTGAGTCCTGGTAAAGCAACCCCGAGTCGTATAGCTTGTCTGTTTAAACATCACAATAGCAAATGGTGCATAGTATTAGTCACACCCCTAGATAATCTGTCACTAGTTACTGCCTTACATATTTATAAGCATGGTGTAAATTTGAAATATGCATATTCCGTTCCGTTGGGTAAGGTAAGTAGGTACCTACTTGAATGATGTTGTTGTTGTCATATCAACTATAATGAAGTCACTTAAACATCTTAACCTAGGGTATTTCACACTTGCTTGTGAACAAATGGTGTGGAATTATGGTGGTATAATTATACTGGTTGCTTCCAAGTCCCTCTTGGGCCTCATGGCACTATAAAGGTCAATCATTTAGGTTTCTCACTTTATTAAAGATGACCGGGATGCCATATAAAGAAATATAACATGTTGGTTAAAAAGGTTGCACAATTAATTAAATAAGAGATTTATCTCAGCAAGCTTAGACTAATGCTCGAGAAACGGCGGACTACGCCTGCCTGCCTGCCCGTTGGCGCTATAAGCGCTACTAAACGCATGGTTTATATAGGTATTTATATCAAGTATCTTAACACGCGAACAGGGCACTGGCGTACGGATGGTTACCCTGGGACGAGCTATTTGATATCGATGCCTAAAGGAGCTTGGCCACACTGGTACCTCCTAGTATCTAACTGTTAAGCCTCATATTTATTTGGCATAGTTCCACTCTAATCAAAGTCTTGATTAAAGAGTCAGCCAGTCAATAGTGAAATCTTTGCGATTTTATTTAATGGGGCGTCCTATTCGGTGAGCTAACGCGTAAGACAGGAATGAGTATTCAGACAATTTACGGTACGGAATAGGGAACGTTCGAGACCAGAGACGGAAAAGGTCGAATGGTGTCAGACTATAGGAGGAGGCCGACGAGGTTAGACGAGTAATTATGCAGGTAGTTTAATTGCACGAGGAAAAAAGGGAATAGAATGAAAATAAGTACCGACTAGATTTTATTTAAAGATCTTGATCTATTTCACTGGGCACTTTGCTGCGCCACGTGGCAGTTGATGATGTGTTATGAAGGTGGTGAAACATTAGTATATTAAGTAATGATTGCGATGAGATGCCAAAGTTGTTTCTTTATCCCGTCATCAAGGAAACGTTCCACGTGGAACGACAGCAGCTTGTATTCCCTGCTTCACTTCAGCTTACGGTTCGGACAGGGGGTTTCATGCTCTAAATATAGGATCGATTTAGGGCTGCAGGATGCTTAAGTCCTTCCTATTAGGTGAGGCTTGATACAACAAATATTAACTAAAGGAACGAATCTCTAAAAACTAATTAATTTGCGTATCGTGAAACAAAAATCCAGAAGCGGCACAGGAAGCGGTCTATTATGGGAAGGAGAATGAAATGGCTTATTTATTCGGGTTGTCGATCTTTTCTATAGTTTACGTCTCGACTTCGCGACTCTAGGGCTCACTGCATCTTTAGCTAATCAATAATGAATCAGGAGAATTCATATCTCGATATTTAAACCCAGAGGCCTACATTTCGATCCCGATGAGCATGATGAAGTGGCGGGTAGCCTTGCTTATAGCGTCGTTTGGACGATGGGGTGTTATGGGACAATCGGGGCCCTCTACTACCACAACGGGTCGTCCTTCGCCTGTTACAGCTCGAGCTTCGGCTACCACGAAAGACCCCTTTGTAGGGTTCGTCGTTGCATCAGGCACAAGTAGGTCAATTATTTAGAGCCTCTTTAAAGAATGCAGCCAGAGCGTGTATAGGTACATACCTAACTAACACAAGTCGATAGCAAAACCGATATATTGCCCTGACGGCGATGTATTTACTACGTCGGCCAAGTTTGCAGCTTGCTGTGCTTCGACGGCATCCTCTTGTGCCATTGCTACGGGCTGTGAAGATAATGCGATGGCATATTCGAAAGGCGCAACGTCTAACTGGTAAGAAGATAGACTCGGTGTCATATTAAACTGGGTGAATCTTGGCTCAACTAACGATTCAAAAGCGGTCCAATGAGATGCCAAACGCGACAGATCTTTTCAACGTACGGAATAGGGGATCCGGTTCTCATGCCCCTCTGCGCTAGCTCCGGCGAGATAGAACTGTTATATCGGACGGTACCGACGACTTCGAGCCTAGCCCTGCCTCTTACGGCTGTTGATACCACCGGCGCATTATCGACACGCCCGGCAATGATGGTCACAATTATGGGCGCCAATGGGTATCCAGATCCGGTAGCAACCGCCGTACAAGCTAATCAAGACACCCACGCGTCAACCGACTCCCTATCGCCTAACCTGGTTGGTATAATTGTCGGCTCTACATTTGGGTCTGCGGCTATTGTGGCGTTGGCAGTGGTTGCATTCTTGTATGGGCGAAGGCAAGATAGAGAAAAGCGAGCAACCCAAAACCACGAGCGAAATTGGAAAACACGACCGGAGACGCCGGAGTCATGGGACGGGGAATCTAATATTTCCGTGGCGGGTTCAAAACGGAGATATTCAGACCCTTACAGGAGCAGACCGATCGAATTATCACCTATGCCCAGGACACGGCGGTGACACTTTACAGTTCGATTTTCACAGCAACCATTGCGACCTGTATTTATTATGTAATGAACAAATATGATATCCATGTATTATAAAGCATATCTCGGCGTTTGGAAGGTTACTAGGTTATGTAGCATTTAGGCACCAGATACCTAGCCAAAAAGAAATCAGGATCCTGTTTATCCAAACCTCTCCACGATTCAAAAGTGATATGTAGGTAGTTTATGATTGGCAGTATCACGTGGTCTATTTGGAGTAACATACCAAAATGGAGGACGACATCATTTCTATACCTTTTATCACATATGCCCTCTTACCAGATGGAACATATCCTCTTAACTAAATAGCCAGTTGAACCACTTGGCAATAGAGTTCCTATAATTGTTAAGCAAGATGTCTAACGCGATGTAGCAAGGGGAACTTACCTGGGCGGTGCCGGGACGAACTTGTTAGTGTAGTCTTCGACCGCAGCTACGTCTCTGAGCAAGTCTACTTCGTACGGCCTACGATGTCGGGTCTTATGAACCAGCTTCCAGCCAATGAAGAGCACCGGACATACCGCAACCATAATGTAGCTAATTTAACAGTTAGCCATGACCTATCGGGTATCTAGAATAATGTCACTTACGCGAATAAAAAATTCGGAACGTCCCATTTGCCTGGTAGGAAAACCGTGTAGCCTCCTACAAAGGTCATGACGAAGGTTGCGAACAAAGCATAATAGGCTGCATAAGGTTGCAAGAACCCCTTATAAGGCAAGGAGTCACGGCTGATGCCCTGGGCCTCCAGGGCACGATGGAAGCAGATGTAAGTAACACACATCACACTGAAATTGATGAGTTGGGATGCCGTTACAAGGCTAACAAACCAGTTAAGTACCACTGCCGCGTTTTCGCTTACTTGGAGGAAGGCCAGTAACGCGATCAACAATACTAACGTCACGCAGTAGATGGGGACGCCTGCTTTCGTACACTTAGTGAAGAGCTTGGGTGCTTTGCCCTCGAGAGCGAGTCCGTAAAGGGACCTCGATGCGCAATATACATAACTATTGCCGGCAGAGAAGGCAGCAGTCAATACCATGACGTTGACTATGTGTGGAAGGATTGGGATGTTTAATCGATCCATCGCAACAACGTACGGCGAAGCTGCCGCCCCAGGCGCGGCATCAGCGAATGCCCGGGTCAATTCGGCATCGTTGTATGGAACCAAGATTCCTACGCATAGAGACCCAAGCATGAAGAACGTGGTCAACCGATAGAATACGGCATTGAACGCTTTGGGCATTACCACGCGGGGATTTTCGGCCTCGCCAGCGGCCATGGAAACGTAATCCGGACCGGCAATGGTAAAAGCAGCCCGGATCAAGCATTGCATGAAGCCCTGGAAACGGCCAAGGGAGCCAGTCGTATAATATTCGGCGAACGATCCCGGTTCGTACCAATACCGAAAGCCGAACCGATCTCCCAGCGGATTCCCACCCAGCATGACAACGAACGTAAATATGATCAATCCGACGATAAGTAACACCTTACCGAGGGCAGCCCAGAATTCCGTTTCGCCGTACCATTCAACGGCCAGGAGGTTGATTAGCGCGTAAAGCACAAGAACGATTGCAATGATGGCCCCCGCTGGCACGATATCGCTCCAGAAGTGGATGACAATATTGCATGCCGTCACTTCGAATGGCACGAGCATAGCCTCAAAGACGAAGAAATTCCAACCGGCAGCAAAACCGAAGGCTTCGTCGACGTAACGACCGGCGAAACGGATGAACGGCGAGGAGATAGGTAGATATGACACCATCTCTGCCATGCACATAGTCACAGCAAGAATGACAGTACACCAGAGCGAGAAGGCGATGAACAGACTTCCCGGACCACCATCGAGTAGGGCGGCACCGATCTGAACATAGAGAGCGGTGCCAATCGTGCCTCCAATGCCTATCAACTGGATGTGGCGGGCCTTAAGTTTACGGTGCGTGCCGTCCGTCTCGCCAACCATCACTAGGGATTCGATCCGGCTGTCTTGCCGACCGAGGGCGATCTTCTCCGTATCGGAGAGACCATTTCCAACCGCATACCCAGGAGCTGAGGCGGTAGGGTATTCGACACCCGAAGATGCCATGGTGAGAAGTTACTCCTCTATCTAGAGCAGGTACAAATACTTCAACGTGCAGAGAACCAGATGCTAGAGATAGTACTAGGGCGGCCGAAAATTCCTTTGAGAAGAAGAGAAAAGAACTCTTGCACGAAGTCCATAGGCGGCAGCTTGTTAAAAAGCAGTCTTCTTGCGATGGCAAGGCAATTCCCAGCCAGGCTATACGATTAACGTCTAATCAGCCAGTCACAAAGATGAGAATGCAAGAAAACGCCAAAAAGCCGGAATGACGAGGAAGGATTTCCTCACAGTATTACCTACGCGGCCTTTTAACAAGTACGGTGAGAAAGATAACATGCGCCAAGCCGAATCCGGCGCCTTGGTTCTAGGCTCGACCTGCTGTGGTGACGCAGGGCGTAACAGGGATCCAACAGAGGAATGTGACTGGACCGTTACTAGTGATCAGCGATCGGCCAAGGGTAGGATATCGATGCGATATGCATGCGAGAAATCAGTGACTTGAGCAGAGCGGGAGCTAACCCCGGGCGAGCCAGGTACCCGATAAGGCTCGTTGCGATTCACCGATGGCGATGCAAGCAGCCGACGGGAGACAGAAAATCTGACATCAGCCCTCCCTATTAAACCACCAGTAAGATGAAGTTGCGGCTTTGCCAACAGCCGATGCGTGGGGGGATTAGTATCAGTATTATATCCTCAATTTCTAGAAACGAGACCGTAGATCCCAGAAAGTTGTGACCGAATGCCAATGTTGTGACCAGTCTACTATCGGGGCCTAGCGGATAGAACAGCGAGCCAAGGTTCTTGATTGGGATATGGCTTGTATCTCGCTGCTGCTTGCGAAACAGCGGTGTTCTTCGGTGAAAGCTACATACGCCACGGCTATTGTCCGCTGAGACTCGGTCAACCCATAAAACCTAGCTCTACGCCATCATTTCCATACCTAGGTACGTACGTGTGTGTTCTATATGCTTTGGGTTTCTATTCTGTGTTTCCGCGTCTCATATATAGAGATATCATCTTCTGTACGGTATGCGCATTGATACCGAAGCACTGACCGAGAACTAAAAAAGACGCAGAGTTGACGCAGTTGGTTTGGAATTTCTAACCGAGGTACCCGAAACGAACGTTCCCGATCCAACAGCATCCAACTTTTCACATGATTTAGGTTGTGGGCAAGCTAACCCACGGGGGAAAGCGATGGAATTACACTCGAGAGTCCTAATTGCGACCTCATCAAGACAGCAAGTTGACGGAATAGCCCGTCTAAACCCCATTCTAGGCGCCTTAGGCGTGGGGAATCCTGGCTCTAGTCTCTCTCGTCTTCCGTAGGCGGTTAGTTTGTGGATAGGCCCCCAAAGTGACTTTCTGAAATCCAATGTAAGGGAGATCCATCTTTGGCCGGGGCTACCCGGGTAGAGATCCCTTACTAGACCTTCACGTTTGCCGCTGCCACTGCGAGTTTGCACTAGTGTTATGAAACAAACTCGGGATAGTAGGATTTCAATCTCTCAACTCGTCCGAGAGGAAAACCGATTCTCGCCTACCGCTAAGAGTACTGAAAGCAGCAGTGGAAACTGCTGTCGCGAAGTCCTCTGAGTGAAACAAAATACCTAGCTCTTGGCTTGTGAACCAACTTGCGCGATCCATCTACAATTCGTCCTGTTAGTTTCTCGTGGCTAAGAAGTTCAGATCCTGGGGTTTGCTTACGTTTCCGGACCCAAGTATAACATATTGAGCGTCTACTATGGTCAGTTTAAGATGTGACTGTACTGGCTCTTCGGATGTTTCGTCGGTTTCATTTTTAGAAGCGGGGCAATAATAGTAGACATTTAAGAGTCCTAATTGAGGTTGCTGTGCTTCGACGTCGATGCCTAGGTCCGAATTTGCGCAGCTGTCGTTGACTATCGATTGAGGACGCTGCGCTTTGAGTTTCTTATATCTCTTAATCAGTGAATTAAGACAACGAGATGTCGTAGTCCCGGCTGTGACAATTTGCTCTAGAAGCATGAGTCTCTCGTTACTTACGATAGTAACATTGACTCCTCGCTTTAGAGCATCCAGAAGTTTTTCGATTACGATCGCAGACGTGAGATTTGGGGTTTGAATATAGATGATATGTTCCGACATGTCTAAGAGCTGTAGCACAGCCGTATTGAGAGGCGTTGGGGGTGGTGGTGAATGGTCATGCCACGGGATGAAGTCAAACTTAGGATTGCGGTGATGGGATGACGGTAGGAGTATCGCTGGGATCTCGATGCCTGATATAAATTCTTCGAGAGCACCAACATGACTTTGGGGTGCTGCCGTTAAGCCATGTTCAAGTAATGTTGAAAGCGAAGAACGGTCATAGTCCAAATCACGTCTGCTCGTGAGATGATTCCCAAGCTTCCTGTCCCAGACGTTCTGGTAAAACTCGACCATGGTGGCCACAACATCACCGCTGACTTCGACACATCCTTCCAGCCACGCCTCCCAACTTACGTTGCAGCTGGGAAGCCAGGCTCTCTCCCGGTCGATGATAAGGAACTTAGGATGCATCACGCTAAAAGGTAAGAAGAATAAACTCTTAACACGCAAATCGATAAGTCCAGCCTCTAAAACTTCCGGGCTTGGTAACCCTAGCCGCGTTGTCCATGTCGAGGACGGATACACGTATCCGTCCTTAGAGAATGGGTGGAATAATTTTTGAAAAAGGGACCTAGTCGAAAAACATATTCGTATCTTGAGCGGTGAGAATTCATTTGCTCCCGAGCTTGCTGAACGAATGCTACGGATGTGCTCACGGCGATATTCAGCGAGCTTTTCCAGCGTTCCTCTCAAGGCGTCTAGAGTAGGTCCTTGCGCCCAGAAACAAGTGACAAGGATAACTTCATGTTTGGCCGTAGCTATTGCGGGAAGCAGTGCTTTCAAGAATATAGATTCGCCAGTAGCTATATGTTTCAGTTAGCCAAGGTCCTGAAAGGGAAAGCCAATGAGAATTAGCGAACCGAGACGGAAAGATTTCACTGTTGCAGTGCCTGCTAGACAATCTGGATTCGAGAGGTAATAATCGGGAAACTCATTGTGTAAAGTTGAAGCATGTTCTACGAGGCTGTGTTTCCATTCTTCTTTAAATCTGGGAAAAGAGTCAAGTTTAATATCCCTTCGTTCTATACGATCCGAGGTATGCACAGTTTCTATAAGGTCCATAATATGAATGACAAGTCAAGCTTTGAAACGAGGTAAGCAAACGATTGAATCTATTAGTGATGATAAATTGTAAGAAAGCCATCTGAGGCTGGAGCAGCATTGTAAATAGGTAGGTACCTAGGTACCTAACATTGTAAACAAGCCACAGTACGTCTCAGGGCTTACCAAACTGTAATAATCCTTGTTCGTCCAATCAAGATGCCGGATCAATTGTTACCCGGAACGAAATAATGTTTACTTCTCATTCATCCTTTTCCCAATTCACTTTGCCTTTATTCTCTGTGTTAAACATTTATTGCTTCGCTAATTTATCCGCCTCAACTTCTTACAAAATGGTATCTTCCACGCGAATCCCGAGGTACCTTACCTAGGTACCTACACAATATATCCACGCTACAAAAGCTCGGACTTCTCCGCAGGGCTGATCGACACTGGGTAGTAGAATAGTTCCTTGGGGTCGAGGTCTGCCTTGAGCTGCTGCAGCTTGGCTAGATTCTTACCCCAATACATCTCTTGTGCCCTCGTGCGGTTTAGATTTGTGTCCGGGTAGTTGAAATACATTCCCCAGTCGTCCGCAGTTAGGGGAGCCGTCGTAGTCTCCGCCCAATCGTTAACGAATTTGAAGGCCTTGTCGGGAGCGCCGCTTGTCGTCATGTAGAACTGGAGGATGTATAGCTTGTCGCGGTGCGCATACGACGTCAAATCCGGATCAGCTTTCCACACCGCCGAATTCTTGCCTCCTTGGAGGTCTAGCTGGATATACCACCGAGTTGTCTCCTTCTTGGCGATGTCTAACCAATAATCGGCAAAGTTCTTTGCCGCAGTTCCGCTCAACCCCTTCAGCTCTAAGCTCTTGCCGTAGAAGTTCTCTTGCTATAGCGAGGTCAGCTCCCTGTCAAACGTTATTAGGTCAGGTTGCTTACCACTTGCGTGTAAGGGTACGTCTGATTAAGTTTCATAGTAGCGAAATGTTCGAGACCCTTGACCCAAGTGGTCGTCTGGGCTTGCGCTATGGACGCCCCGGTCTTATTTAGTAAAGGCGCCAGCGCAGCCTCGAGGTCCGTCTTGTTTCCTTGATAGATACCCTCTAGCTGGGTGAATTGGCGCGTGGCGAAAAGGCGCATGTTCAGCTCGGCTGGCATAGTATTTAGGGTGTAGTCCTCTATCGCCTCTAGAGCAGCAACGGATGTGTTCTTCTTCAACGGCAAATTAACCACGAACCACGTAACGTTCGACGGAGGCTCAAACGTCTTAAGCTCGTAGCTTGTGACAACTCCGAAATTGGAGCCTGCGCCTAAGAGACCCCAATAAATGTCCTTGTTTTCTGTTGCCGAAGTGTGGACGAGCGATCCGTTTGCCAATGCGACATTCATTCCCACCACCCAGTCCAATGCGAGACCTCGCGAGTGGGAACTCATGCCGAACCCACCGTGGAGGACGTGACCGGAGATGCCAACGCTAACTTGTTAGTTACGCCTACCATTTATGGCCATGATTGAACACTTACCCTGGACATGTTCCGTGGGATATAGCGCGGTTTCCTTGGGCGTATAGCTCTGCTGCTAGGTGACCCAATCTCGTACCTGAGTCTACAGTCGCGATGTTGGTCTCCGTGTCAAGCTTAACAGAGTTCATGCGATCTAGCTCGATGATAAGGTGACCGTCCTCTCCGCCAAGACCTAGAGATGCATAACTATGCCCTCCACATTTCGCAGTTACCTTATATCCCAGTTTCGAGCCGCACGCTATGGCGGACTGAATCTGTTCTACCGTGGTCGGCACGGCGATGGCTGCAGGCGTAAATTCTAACCGCTTGTTGAAAGGCGTGATATCACGATTGTAGTCGTCGGAACCGATCGCATCTACGACCGTCTCGCTACTCGAGAGGCAGTCCTCTAGAGCAGCACGCCTGGTGAGGACGGCCCCTTGGGCGAGACTGGCCACGAGCCCGAGGCAGAAGGCCGCTGTCGAATGCATCCTATTAGTAGCTCTACGAAGATGATGTTTGCTGTTGTTGGGATGCCACCGATGCGACCAAGGAGTCCTATGGCGTCCTAAAATCTCTGAAAGATCAGAGATTGATATACACTCGACTCGGCCAGTTCCGTCTGTAGAAGCCCAGCAATGCTCGAACGACGTATCGAACGACTCTACGACTTTATCACAGACTGCTATCCATACTTAACTTATAGCGGACGTATCGTCGACGACGATATAGGGCTAAATGGTTCGATACTTAATATCGAACATCCTTGGCTGTCATCCTCGGGAGTTGGGAGGCTCTCTAGGTGGATGCCTCCGGGGATCGACCGAGTAAGTGTCAGACTTTTTCTAATAGAGAAGCCGAGATGTAGGAATCTTGACCCGAAACAAGCGTGCTGTATCCACGCCAGTGGGATCGTGGCGATCTTCTCGGCTTGCCAATCTAGTTTTCTAGTAACACGATATCATATACAGCCTATATGAAACCTAGTCCGTAAACATAACAACTAATCAAGTAGTTACAACAACCAAAGCGCGCGTCTATACTAAAAGCACCTCACACTCTGGGGTACAGATCAAACAACCGCTTAATATTGTCAAAAAGCACCTGATATATGCGTCTCCTAGTCCCTTGATACTTCAACTCCTAAATACTTGCGTCAATACTCGCGAGTGCCGAGCTTAGACGCTCGGCAAGTCAGATTAAGAAGAGACTTACTTCGTATGTCTACGATATGCTTAGATTGAAGTTTTCAAACCCTGACCCCCAACAAATGATCCTACGGAGCATCATGCGCCATATTGGCAAGTCCCCCGATGGCAGGCGGACGGCCTAGACGGCGTTAATTGCCGACTCTATACCTAGGAGATAGACGCAATGTCGTCAAAGACCCATCTCGCGATGGGACCATGCATAGCAAGGGTTCTCTAGAAAATTTACCAGGTCACGCGTCTACCACCTCAAAGTTGGGGTGCATAATCTCTCGCCAAGAGTGTACACTTCTTAAGCGCCAGCCGCGTATTGCGCGCCGGTAATCGAGAATGGAAAGGCTATGATTAGACGCCGTAATTACCATGTGCTGTCTGTCCATCAGGACGCAGGACCGTACCTCCGGGATCGTCGCGAAGACTGTGGGGTGTTCTCTGGGGCATCGTCACATCGAACGAAGTACGCCATGTCATGTAGCCAACGAGATGGCTTTATTAGGGTCTTTAATTAAGCTAGGGTTGACTATTCAGACGACGTACCGGACTAATTAGCCTCAAACCCCCCTGCCGAGAGTAATTCCTCCCGTCCGGAACGTTGCACAATCGGGATCATGTTCCGAGAGCTTACCATTTGCGCTCGCGGAACGAACTCGTCGGCCTGGGTTGCCTAGTAGCAATCTGTTCACGACAGCTTACTCTAGACTGGCAAATTACGATGCTGCTTTTGAGGCTGTAAACTGAGGAATGGTGCCCTTTGGTTGTACCCCTTGGGTCCTAGCGTTCTCACATCGCGATACGGCCCCGTCACCTCAAAGGCGAACACGTTCGCTTCGTCTTCAAAATTTATATTTTTTAATCTCTAGTCTGCTTCTTTTACTTTCGTTGAAATTTCGCTAGCTTGGCGCCCTCCTCTCGCTACGTTGTAAGACGTAGTTCACCATGGCATTCTTCAAGACGTTAGTCCTAGGAACACTGGGCTTAGCTCCAGAAGTACTGGGAGCTAACCTACTCGCATCGCATTATACTGGCAAGATTTTCTCGCTCTCTTTCACCGGAAGTGGCAACAATGCTACTTTGGTCAATAAGTCATCCGTGTCAGGGTGTGGGACATTGCCTGCTTGGCTGCACGTGGACTCGGGAGTAGTATATTGCGTCGATGAGGACTGGAACGGAAGTGGTATACTTGCCTCTTACTCTGTAGAGTCGGACGGTAGCTTGAAGCAGACTGGACAAACCGTAACTTCGGGCGCTAGCGTTCACGGTACGCCGTACGGTGGTAAGGATGGCAACGGCTTCATTGCCACAGTCGAATAGTGAGAGACCATCCGTGTCCCCCTCGTTGCGATTAGGGATTAACAATTGTCTTAGTGACCCATCGACATTGACGAGGTACAAGCTCCCCCTCTCTGAGGCTTCGACCGTCCTAGCGCAGTCCAAGTTCAACATGACCGAGCCTGGTCCCAACTCGCGGCAGAATGCGCCTCACCCACACGCTGCCCAGCTCGACCCAACCGGAAAGTACCTTATCGTGCCGGACCTGGGCGCAGACTTGATCCGCATCTTTAGTATCGACGCCGAGACGGGTGAACTTGCAGCGTGCGAGCCGGGCGTTGCTGACGCAGGCGACGGGCCACGCCACGGTGCCTGGTGGGCGCCTACCGCCAGTTCCACGGACGGTCGGAGGCTATACACGGTGAACGAGCTGGGTAACTCGGTATCTGCCTGGACTGTATCCTACCCCGACGGGGGGTGTCTATCCCTAAAGAAGACCCAGACGCTGGCTACGTACGCTGAAGCCAGCGCCGCCCCTAACGGCTCCAAGGCTGCCGAAGTCCAAGTCTCGGGTAACTTCCTCTACGCAGCCAACAGAGCCGACGAGACGTTCGGTCCCCAAAACGACTCCCTAGTCACATACAGCATCGACCCTAGCTCTGGAGACATCAAGTTTGTCGAGGCCACTCCCGCTCACGCCTGGTTCCCCCGCACATTCTCTATCAACAAGGCCGGTGACCTCGTTGCCGTGGGTGGACAGACGAGCAGCAACGTAGCTATCATCGCACGCGATCCCAAGACAGGTAAGCTAGGAGACCTCGTAGCCAACCTAGCAATTGCGACACCCGGTACTCCCCAGCAAGAAGATGGGCTGAGCGTTGTCGTATGGGTCGAGTAGATCGATACAAAAAAAAGAAAGGGAAAGGAATTCAGGACTAAATGGCTGCTCGATAGTATATAAGACTTCGTCGGCATAGTGTTTCTCCATATTGTATATACAGAAAAGTATCATATATAGTGACTAACCGGAACATATTAAGTAGTTCATCGTGTTGACTATGTTATATGCAGCCTACCCCTACGCTTGTCCGGTATTGCATTATCGATTCTGGCCTTTCATCATTCCTCAACGAATTGCCTAAAGACTAGATTTAATCCTCAACACGGGATCATTTCATCAAGACACGAACAATGCCATAAATATGGAGAGCACCCCCAGATTAAACACTTACACGAACGTATATTTCCCACACTACACTTCCGATGGGACCATAAAATACAATGTTGATATGTGGTATCCTAATGTAATATTGAGTAAGGAACACAAAGCGTATCATCTCGAAGACGCAGAAACCAAATCTACTTTCAGAAAATATTCGACTGCTATTCGCAAGCCCGTCGTCCTGTTCGGTATCTAACATGAACCCGTGAATCGTGTCGCGGCTTGTCCTAAGAGTGCCCTACCTATGAAAATGCCAGCCCAGACCAGAACCACCACGCCTAATGAAAGCCTTTTTTTTTCTCGTCTAACTCCGCGTATTTGTACCTGATAGTAAGTAGTGCTCTTATACCGTACCGCTGATGCTGAGTTCCCGGATCTCTTGCAATACTTGCTCCACTCTCGAGTCCAGTTGACCTTGGGCGTACTGCTCCCTAGTGTCCGCATCCAAGTACTGTTGAACTTGAGCCATTCTACTATAAGCCTCGGCACAGAATCGGAGTTGGATCTTGACGAGGGCCTCGAAGCTGGGGTCGAGGTAGGGTACTCGAAGGTCGATAAGCTGAGGTAGCTCGGTGGATAGCTGCTCGTTGAGTTGTTCGTAGGCAGCCTTGGCGATTTCCATCTCCTTCTCGGTGCGTGGAAGTTTAGTTACGTCCTTATCGGGCTTCTCGGCCAATTTCTTGACTTTCGCTCGCAGCGCATCGTAATCGAGCAGCTTGTGACCACGCTTCTTGATGCCTAGATGCGATGTTAGCGATGAATACGGGTAAGGATAGAATATACCGAGACCCTACATTCATTAACGTCGGGGAAATACGCACAGAACCTAGTGATAGGCTCTAGCACCGTTGTTCTAGCAGATGTTAGCTCGGTGCTCTCGGTGTCGCATCTCGTCAGACCTGTACCTATACGGACCATCCAACGCTTTTATGGTTTCTGTATCTAAATCCTCCACTGCTTGTTTGTAGCTTCTGCTAACACCGTCCTTAGCTCCGGCATCACCGTAGAAGGCATCTATCGTCTCGGCTATGCGCATTTGAGAGGCGGTCATCGCTACGAAATATTCTTAGTATACTGCCCGGTTTTGCTCTTGCTTTTTCACTCTTGCTTTCGGATCCTCGGCTCACCTCGTATCGAATCCAAATATCCTCTCGCTTCCTTCTGGAGACGTAGCGAAGCAGCTTCCATCGTCCGAAATCGTCGCTCTTCGACTTCGTAATCACGATCGTTTGTCTTTTCGACATGGCCCGTCTTCATCATGACCTGAGTTGTCGCACGATTGACATTTTTCTTGAATCCTGCAAGAGGGATAAGTTAGGAATAGCCAATTCCGCTATAACTCGATGCTTGATGTGATCGGAGATTCATACCTGCCCACGACATGGTTGCGACTTTGCTTCGTTCGGCTCTATACTATTTGTATTGGCGATAACGATTAGTTGGAATTTAGGTAGGTAGCGGTGGTCTAGATAGTCGGGGAATGGGAATCGTTTGGGAGCGTTGTCGGTTTGATATTAAAGGGTGAGATAGATTTATAGAAGGATTGACGAATCCGAATCGTGTTTGTAGGGACGGTTTGGTTGGTTTAGGTGACAATTGGTCGCAGGCTTCCGTGGCTGAGTATATGTACATCCAACCTATTCCACCCACAATCATCATCCTACGTCAGCGGATCAACTGCGCCACAGCTACGGCTAGTCGGCACCCCGCCTAGGTACCTAGGTACCTCCTACGCACTGTAAGTAGGTACTTTAGTACCCCGCTATAATCCATGAGTTCTGATCGGTGCTTTATCTATTTTTTTTCACCTATGGGAAGCTTGGAAAGCTGTAAAGACAATAATAGCATTCTACATACTGCGTCGATTCATTCAACACTTCCCTTTGCTCATAAAGGAGGGCCTGATTGGTCCAAGATATGTTCAATCCTCGTTTCTTGATTGTCAGCCTAGGCAATCAAGCACCATATTACGAATGCCTCCACTCCGCCGGCCATTTCGCACTTGCTTCGCTGCAAAGGCTACTTAGTCCAACCCAACCACCATTCACATCCGAACGATATGGCGGGAAATCCTGCTTGGCCTCCACAGGCTATATGTATACCATGTTGCAGAGCCCAACCCAGATGAACATTTCAGGTCCTTGGCTCGCCAAAGCTTGGAAGGAGATGCTGCAAAATCACCAGCTGAAACCATCCGAACTAAGTCTCGTATTAGTTCACGATGATCTAGAGGAAGATCTGGGCCACATTAAAACTCGAAAGTGGAACGCGAGCCATCGAGGGCACAACGGCGTTAAAAGCGTCAACGCGAGCATAAAACCTGCCAACTTCCCCGGCGCATATTGGTCACGCATATCGATTGGTATCGGCAGACCCGATGCTAGAGACCATACGTCTGTCTCCGACTATGTGCTGAAGAAGATGACCAGATACCAAAAGGATATCATCGTCTCCGAAGCTGGCCCAAGAGTGCTTGAATGTTTACACGAGATACAGGAAGGTTGGGAACGGGAGTACAGTAAAGCGGCTGCAAAACCCTGAATTTTCTCGCCTGTGGTCAAGAATGCCGATTTATTATTCCAGACTCCATCCGAAGGAGCAGCAGATAAATCCGTAGACCACAAGTATTTGTGCGAATGTGGTTCTTATCCCAGGGCCTTCGAATTTCAGCGTTCAGGATTCGGGTTGTATTATTCCGGAGTCCATCTTCGCACGCTGGATCGTCAGAAGTTGTCGGGTTCGCCTTGGACGACTCCCGTGGTATTCCCGAGTTATTGGTACTCAAGAATGAAATTCTTAGGCTAGATGCTTTTCATGCATGTGCATTCTGGACATTTCCGCTGAACAAGGCTAAGACACGGTCGACACGCCAGCGAGGTCCATCCCCAAAGCAAATATAGCTTGCTGCCAGCTTCCAGATAAGCGATTGTATCATATCTAATAGAGGGCCCTCCACTTGGTTCGAGTCCCAGATCTGTAGCACCCGATCGAGTTGCCTGGATGATTCGAGGCTTAAGCATCTGCGAAGCTCTAGCTCGACAGCCATCGGAGATAGCCACCCGGTGGTGTCTTGACCCTTTGATTTATAGTCGTTCATGACTTGTTCCTGCAGGATGAAAGCCGAATCGATTTCACCAGCAGGATTGTTCCCTTCAATATAGCCACGGTCGCGGAATTCGCGCCGTGCTTCTGCCAATGCTATGATATATCGTACGTTGTGTAGAGGCGGTGAGTGCTGAACCATATTCCAGATTACTTCCCTAGCTTCCCTTGCTATTCGCGGATTTGTATGTGCGTATAACTCGGCCCTCCGGCACTGTTCTAGTAGAAGCTCTCCGCAAGCCCAGAATAGGCGACCAGCGAAGGTGCTCATCCCTTCTCCGAGATATGGAATAATGTCCGAAGGGGGTTTATCTACCCGTATGAATCGAGATGTGTCAAACCACAACCCATAGTCCAATCTTGTGCTCATCCATCCTATGTCGGTTCCTCTTCCAAGCGGAGTCGAGTCTCGAGACTTCAGGATCCAACCCGAACGAGCACCAATACTTGAAGGTATTCCTTGTGAATTGGTACCCAATTCGTGCGATGGCCCTATGTTCGCGGATGAGAGATCCCTCGAGCTAGGTGATGGTTGCGGCGGCTTCGTAATGCGCTCTGCATAACTGTCTCCCTCATCACAAAGTTCGGCAACGATAAGTTCGTCTAATCCGGTCACCCCAGCAGCTTCCTGGATCGCTTTGACCAGCTCAGGGCGATCATCACGTCTAGCTACCCGGACAATCTTTGAGATGGCCTCTTTTAACCTCTGGGTCTCGTTGCGCTTATCTCGTGACGTGTTAGTCTGGCGCTTCCGGAATGCGCGCTGTGCAATCTTGCCGCGTTCACGCCGTCGCTAAACCTAGCTACATTAGCCGTGATTTCTGATACTAGGATAATATATATGGGTGAGCAATCTAATAGGGGCATTCGTTTCTCACGCGCAGTTCTTCTTCGGCCTGTTCTAGCTGCTTTAATCTTTGAGGTTCCATTGTGATATCACGCTTGCTCTGCCTAACACTGGTGTATTCAGGATTAGGTACCTACCTACCTAGGTATCTACCTATTGATGAAATGTGAAATTACCGTACTTACCTTTTATATGCAACCAACACTCGAAGTGGGCGTTGTGGAAATAGCGGACGAACAATAACTCCGATCGCGTAACATCACAGAATTAGTAAGCTTAAACTAGTAAAGGATGGCTATCCTTGTCTTCCAGTAGCGCTATGGATAAGCCACGGTATACATAGTTGCGAATGCATGTAATGTGTAATAATAAAATGTAACCACCCAGGTATCGGTATCCAGGTCACTATCAATTAGTTGACATTAAACAGCCTTTCCTTTTCCTCTGCTTGGTTAGCATTGATACAAAACTATTGACTTGATAAACTCAAACAATGTATTCTGAATGAAATTACGACAAAAGACTAGTTGAGGGTATATATGTTCAATGACAAAGTCCTTAAAGACACGTACTTTGAATCACATTTGCTGAAAGACCATTACCGCAAGTTTACGATGGATATTTGAACTAACCGCTAACCTGGATTTGAGCAAAGCTAGGTAGGTACCTATGCAAACTTTCAGTCTGACAAGATTTACAGAGTCACCAACCGGAAGGAGCAGTACCTGTTGGTTAGCACCAGCGTTGGCTACCTAGGTAGGTAGGTACCTAACGTAGATACCTTAGGTTAGGTATACTCCAAGTACCAAACGTAAATCCCTCTTTCACAACCTGTCATTGAATATGTGTCTCAAGAAATTCATAGCAATATTTTCCAATCATTAAATCCGTTGATTAGTATGATTTGCTACAAAAGTCGCAGCCCAAGATAATTGAGTGCAACAGGTATTAGTGTTAGCTAACACCTCACAACTGGCACGCTAACGCTTGATGACTCTAGTAAACTTACAACGAACTTCATCACTACCTATCTTCGAGTTTCTATTTCGAGCAATATATTTAAGTAGAGCTATGTTAAAGATCAGTCTTGCTGCTCTTTCGCCTTACACCTAAAGCTTCCTACATTCACTATCCTTGTTCAAATGCCCTCTAAGGAGTGCATGCATTTGAATTGCTACCAACTCATTGTGCATCAAGGTAGGTATACTTGACTCACTTCAATTCCATGTAAATATATTCTCATTGATATCCAGTATCAGCCGGGTATTTAAAACTTACGATAGGATCATCTGTGCGGGACCAGGTTTCTATCCGCAGGCGACAATAAAGTCACATCCACCACCTCCTAACTATACCAACTAACATTTATACTTGCAAGCACCTATCTAGGTAGTCTATCGACTCGTCAACACCTATTTCAGACGGATAACTCAACTAATAATCAGCATTCATACTTCGATAGATAGGGAGACTGCGGGTTTTGTAATTAGTCCTATCTATCAAACCTCGGCTTCAAAAGTCGTTTCTATCTAATCCCAGGTCGCTATGGATTTCCGGGGAAAAGCGAAATCTGAACTTACTGAAAAGCGAAGGTCGCAGATAGTATTACGAGAAGCCCGGATTAAGCTCTACCGTCATGTTGAGCCAGGAACCGCGTGGAAGATCAACTGGAGCTTAAGCAGAAGCTCGAGGCTACAACGGTCTCTAAGTAGCACCACTTCTTCAAATACCCCATCCAAAACTCCATCAAGAGAGACCAAAAAGACTAGTAGTGAAGGCCATGGATCAGAAACGCGGCAAAGTTCAACAGAGATGCCTCGCCGTCGTCTCTCTCCATCGCCTCAGGAAGAGTCAAGGCCACCTTTCGAATCCACTAGGGACACATGGGAGTTATGGGATAATTCAATCCAAATTTGGCTCTTGAAGCAACATGAAGCACGCTACACAATGGGGGAGAATGCTATTCGGATGGTCGCACCGCCTATAATGAGCTTCTGGCTGGAGCATGATCTGCGCCAAAAGAAATATGATATAGATGGATTCCTCGACGAGGCAGGACCGTTATACCAAACCAACTCCATCGATAATTGCACCGAGGTTGTTATCAGGCACTTTGCCTTCCAGAGAAAGTTCTCAGAAATAGCTAAGCTCGAGGAGCAGAGACGCGAGCTTGACGGCCCCGACTATATCAACAGACTGAGCGTTGTCACCCACGAACTGGTTGACAAGATGAATGGGTTTTTCCAGATGCTCATTAGGGCTGCGGAGCGTCACAAAGAGATAGAAAAGCGCAGATATAAAGACCATAGGAGTTGGAATGGAAGGCGCGGAGAGGAGGGCCGCGGAAAATATCCCGGTTTATCCTGTGGTTTGCCATCTCCACTTCGTTCTGAGCTCGAGATCGGCGATTCCGGTCCAGATCAAACCTCACACGGTACCGGCGGGACGGTTAATGACTCCTCTAAGCCGGAGAACGTTGAAAAAAAGCCCGGGATATGGGGTCCCAACAACCCCGACAACATGGAATGGTGACTACATATAGGAAAGAGTTATATGGCAGTAGCTTCAAGGCTAATTGTACACGAGCTGGCCCTCTTACTGGATAGGGGAGTTATGATGAAGCCCGGCTACTTATACCTATACTCTATATACACTATTGCTAGCCTCAGTCACTTCTTACGGGATTGCGCTACATGATATTGCTGGTTAATGAACGGTTAATTATTTAGGTTATATTTAATTATCACATTCACTATCAATTTTCTATCAATACCATCTTGTGCATTATTCCAGGTTTTAGCTACTGGGATAACCTTTTAACCTCGGAAGTTGGGAAGAGAAAACCGGTAAGTTGTGGTGACCTTTTTACTTGCTTACTGGGTTACTTACATCTGGCAAAAGCTTAGAGCATTAACGTATAACTAACAGTTTGTAATATAGTATGTTTATATCTGGCTGCTATTCATTCCACAAAGATTATAATACACGTCGAGCACAACCCTTCGCTGTACTTCTCGTCTTTGCTTAACAATATAACTACCTGCCTACCTAAGATGTGAGAAGTTACTGGGCTAGTTGTCTGGATAGATGACCGGATGGCTTTGGCTAACTCAACTTAGTCCTGTCTTACCACTTATAAGGCGACCAGTAAAAGCTCGCGGTGACCGAGCAAGTTACCTATTCCGGTAACCCCATACAAGGAACGTACCCCACAGATTGAGCGTAGAAATTAAAGCTGAGCTTCGATTCGTCAACTACCTAGGTACCTAGTAGTTTTCAAGGAAAGTTGCGGATTTTATCGGCGCTATCCATGATCCTTATAAGAATATACCACTATGGTCAGTCGTACGAACACTAAATTTTACTGGTGAGAAATTTGTGATAAGATACATTAACTACCTACCTACCTACCTATCAAAGATTAGATAACTACCTAGGTTAGGTACCTTAGGTAGCTTATCTACTATCTAGGTATACAGTAGATGTCAGATGCCGAAAATTCTATTTCCTTTTAGTTACTAATGAATCTCTCATCCTCACGATTTCACAACAATTAATTAGATCATCAGTAATTATCAATAATTGCTTCGTATTCGTCCTATATCTGCAAGTTTACCGTCTAAGTACCGCTAGCGTAACGAGATAAGAAAGCGTAACCATCATTAATGGCCCGGACGGCCTCTTCGTTCCCTTCATGGCTGCGATACATATCAAATAAATGCGTAGCATTGCTTATAAGCCTTAATTCCGAATCAATGCCCCGGCTGCACAGCTCGTCGGCCGTGCGCTGAGCTTGCTGCCAAGGGATCAGGTCATCCTCGTACGGGTGCACCAAGAACGTAGGCGTACGATAGCTCCCATTTCGAACGTGTGCTAGTGGGCTGATGGCTTGGACCTGCGTGGGCGTGGGCGTTGGGAGTTGTGGCGTTCCGTTCTGTTGTGAATCCTTCTTTAGGCCGTGGACTAGGACCGGAACTGTCTGTCCGTGCCAGTTCATGTGGAGGACGATGCGTGATCGAGCGTCGTTCTTGGCCATCCATCCGCCTGCCGCCCGCGACCCCGTAGGAGGATTATATGCCGTTATTGGTGAGTCTTCTACCCCGTCTAACAAGTTGTACGTTCCCGTCATGACTGCGTCTCCGTAAGGCTTATTCTCTCGCGACCAAGATTTATCTTCGTAGTCGGTAGGGCAGTAGAAGGCTAAGATGGCCTGCGGCGGCCGTAGCCCTGAGCTCGGAGCGCTCCAGCCTAGGCTCAGGGCTAGGGTACCTCCGGTTGACCAGCCGACTGCGGCTACGCGATCGCCATCGATTCGGACGTCAGATCGCTTTCTAGCGAGGGACGGTAGCGTGTTACGTACCCATCCTAATGCGTCGCGAACATCTGTTATGGGGCCCTCTTCTAAGGTGGTCTCCGGACAGAGGCGATAGTCGACGCTAACAGGAACGAAGCCGGCGTCTAGTAAGATCTGGGTTTGCTTCGGACGTATGTCTTTTCGCGACAGCATTACGTGGCCTCCGCCATGTACCATTAAGGCTATACTCCTTAGTAGTCAGTAAAGAAAAGGTACGAGTGAGGGGCTAGCTAGTGGTTCTTACCAACAGGTTGCGCATCGCTACCGGTCTGTAGCGTTGGTGGGTAGTATATATCGGCTTGTAACGGTAGGGATCCGGCATGTTTGAATATTACTGTCTCCTGAGTCTCGGGAACTATCTCTAGCTTCTGGCCTGAACTATTGACCACGTGGCTCGAAAGATGGGCAGATGGCGATGCCGCTATGATGCGTAAGATTTTACTCTCTTCGCTAGAACCCGCCGACCAGTCAACCCATCGGAAACCCGACGCCTGGAGCTTCGTTTTCCATCGCGCAGCAGGGATCAGGGCATGGGTGCGATCGTCTTCGAATAGCCACCAACCTTCGACCAGCCCCCAGACAAGGTCGTACCAGAACAGGTTTTCCTCGTTCTCGACGAGACATAGCAACCCGTCTTCGCGTAGTAGATGTCGAATGTTGGTGCAAGACCGGACAAGGTCCGAAGTAGCGTGGATACAATTAGTTGAGATGATTAAATCGAACCGCCCCTGGAGGTCCATGGGAGGCTCCTTTTCAATGTCTATAACTGCGTATTCCATGAAAGGATGCTGGGTGAATCGTCGCTTGGCAGCAGCCACAAGTGATCGCGAGACGTCCGAGAAGGTATATACGATCCTTTGCTTCACATTGCTCTTCTCAAGCAAATCAACCAAAGTTTTAGTTGTTCCGCCAGTACCGCCGCCGAGCTCGAGGATGCGGATCTCACGCTTGCCCTGGAATTTCTCACACACGTTGGACAAAAACCGTGAAAGGAATGATGTGGCGGCTCGGAATAGGGGTGCCGTAGCATATACATCTCCCATTAACTTACGCGCTTCAGCATCGCCGAACATCACGGCCAGAGGGTCTAGCCGGCCTGTAAGGCAATCAGCGAGCCGGGCGCCGGTATTGCGCAGGAGCTGGTGTTCAATTGCGTATTCGGGATATCTTTCAACAATGGCGCTATGTAACTCCTGAGATGGTGCACGGGTCACCAACTGATCCGTCCGGATGGCCCTACCGTCTTGAAGCGTAATTAAACTCGCGTCTTCTAGAATCCTGTGCATCTGAGCTACGAGCTTTTCGTGTTTTGGTAGGTATTTGAAGCTGGGTAGACGTTCTCCAGCGCGAAGCGTACGTATATCACAGCCCAGGTCGGCGAATGCTTCGACGGTATACGCGACGACTAGTTGTGCCTGGAACGGGTACACGGCTTGGCGGAAACCTATGAGGTCGTGCTTCTGCGCGTCATCATCGAAAGTGTTTCTGTTTACAGAGAGCCAGTCATTGGCAACAGCTGCGATGCCCCCATCATCGTAAGACTCTTCTTTTTCTTCGTCAATCTCATCGTGGTTATGTGCTACTTCATTTAGGGTTTGTGTTTCCGGTCCTGTAAGAGCAGGAGGAGGGGTAGATGGCTCCCCTCCTAGAATTCGGATTAGGGACTGGACATCAGTCAGATCTTGCAGGTCGTCAATGGACAGAGTTACTCCAAAGTGCTTCTGAATCTCGCTAGATATCTCGGTAATCATTAGTGAGTCAACACCTAGGTCAGCTAGGTCGGCGTCCGGTTGAACCTCTTCAATGCTCATTCCGAAGATGTCGCTCAGCATTTTGCGGACCGATTGGTTGACCCCAGAAGCGGCAGAGGGGGTAACAGTAGGGTCGGGTTTGGTGGTCGTGGTGGAATGGTCAGCATGCCGCACTATATCGTTGTCAAGAGGGACCTGTGGTTGCTGTGTCTGAACGGTACCCGTGAAGGCATCATTTGTGGTAGATGGAAGCGAGGAGGATTTAGATGGTGCAGGAGTGATTATGTTTCCATTTATCTTAGACAGGACCCTCCGTAGTGATGTGAGGGATACCTGAGTAAACTCGGCGCCCAAGAAAGCTAGGACAACGGAGCCTGTTGTGGGATCTAGGACAAACACGTCGTTGACGAGCGTGTTCTTGCCTTTGGCCTCCATGTTGGAGTATACTCTCCACGTTCGGTTCTTGGAACATGTATCTTGGCTAACCGACCGTAGTAACGACTCGCTCCATAGTACTTCTCCGATGGCGTTGCACACAGAGACATCGTCATCGCCCCCGCCTTCCTGTAGGCAATTTGCGTGAATGCCCGCCACCTGCAAGAAGTTATCGACAGCTAGGGGATCGGAGATAGCAGAAGCAAGGCGGTCTACTTCGGGACCGTGTGGCATAAGTACATCACCGACAACTTCTCCATTAAAAGCGATCGTATTACGGACCCCTTTATAATATGGAGCATAGTTGACCACTCGGCTGAAGATCTTATACAATATATCGCCGGCAAGTCGGTTTGCTTCGGGAGATGAAGCGATTTGATCATACCGCGATCTTCCTAGCAAGCGCCCGAGGGATTGAAAGCGGGAAGAAGCTACGGTTGCGTCGAGTAGGGCTATAGTACCTTGGGCGTGGTTGGTACGTTGAGTTGGTGGTGCAAGTTGGTCCCCGGTTTCAGGGGATGAGAAGAAGTAGAATGCCCATTTCGTACTGCTACTTTCCTGCTTAAGGCTAATGCGAAGAGATCCGTTGGGTTTTATTCCTAAGGGAGACAGGATATGCATATTCTCTATTCGAGGAACTTGAGAGATGCTCTTCGCCTCGGTACCTTGCAGTGCTTTTGCGGCCCGGATGGCCAACTCGAAATATAAACCTGCCGGACATAGACTCTGACCAACAACCGCGTGGCCTTTGACGCTTAGCTCGAAGATTTCATGCGAGGCGTCCACGGCGAATATGGCTTCTCCGTCCACATCTCCGAGTCTTCGTACTAATTCCGGCGGTCCCGTAGTAGGCGGCGTCTCAACCGCAGCTTGTGGTCCATGGGGTCGGAATTGTATCCAATGTTTTGTCTTGGCGAATTGATACGGGGGTAGATCCAACCACTTATACTGATCCGCTTGTGTGTCATGGAAGGCCCAAAAGTCTACATTTGACCCAGCTCCCCAAAGACCGGAAGTAGCTCTGGCAAGACTACTCCAAGGGTTTCCTTTGCCTAGGTCGATCGACAGAAACACATCTTTTTCACTGTTTCGTGTGGCCGGCAGTGCGCGACGTACCATGCCAATAATCGGGGATACCGAACCGGCCTCGAGCCAGACGGATGACGGATTTTGGCCGGCAATCCTTTGGACAGCCTCGCCAAAATATACGGGTTCGCGGGTGTGGCTCGCAATCTTAGCCCCGTCGATGCTGGTCCAACTCTGGTTGGGTGAGCACGTCTCTAGGCGAATCGATGGCTTTCTCCAGGTAAAGGTTGAAGCTAAGGCTTGCAGGTCATTTAGAACGGGATCAGCAAGGCGAGAGTGATACGCATGGCTATTAGCCAGTCGAACCGTCTTCAGGCCCGGTGTTTCCCGGCAGACCTTCTCGGCTGCGTCTACTGCTGCCACATTACCAGCAAGCACGATATTGCGCGGACCGTTGTAGCAGGCCACGTCGACGAGCTGTTCTTTAGCAACTGTTTTAAGTAAGACGTCAAGTCGCTCCGTGTCGCCCTCAATCGCCACCATGACGCCGGGATCCGCACCCCAAAGTTTCCCCATCAAGCGAGCCCGGCCTGTAACTAGGCGGAGGCCATCGGCAAGATCTAGGCTACCGGCCACGACAAGAGCTGTTAGTTGGCCAAAGCTATGGCCTATCAAAGTCCTTACTTGTAGCCCAGCGTCCAGCCAAGCCTGAGCACTTGCATATTGCACTGAGAATAACATGGCATGTAGGAAGGCCAAGTCGTCTACCGGAACCGGATCGAATATGCGTGGGAAGAGCGACGGCAAACCTAAACTCCGGCAGACATCGTTACAACTTTCAAGGTGAACCCGCAATAGCGGTGTATTCTGGACGAGATCTCGTGAAAGGTAGATGCTACGACCTGTCTGGCCGCCGAAGCAAAGCACTACCGGTGCTGGCCACTGTGCCGTAGCTGTTTTCTTTTTCTTGTCTATGTTCCTCTGCGAGATGGGGCGTGAGCCAGAGCCAATGGCTTCTAGGTCTTGCCGCAGGGCGGGAAGACTCGTGGTAGTCCATGTTAAAGCATATTCGAACGTTCGGTTTTGTTTGCGGGCCAGGTTATACGCCACATCGCTTAGTTTGATCGAGGGGTTTCGGTCCAAAAATGTCTTTAATGAGGCGCTGTATGCACGAACGCTTTCTATCGTCTTTGCCGAGATGAATAGTGGATATTCAATCTTGTTGTTTCCTGGCAATTGACTGATAGCATCTTCGATCGCCGAGGTGTGGCAATACTCACGAACAACTATAGCGGCATTGCTTCCAGCCGCCCCGTAGTTGTTAATAAGGGCCGCCCTCCGTGTGCTCGTGTGCCATGGGCGAGCCTGTGTCGCAATTGCCATCTTGTCCGGCTCCAAGGCGGGAATCTTCGGGTTCAGACGAGTGAAGTTGGGCTGCTTGGGAATTGTACCGTACTGCATCATAAGTAGCGTCTTGATGACTCCCGCCACTCCTGATGCAGCTTCGGTATGACCGATCACATCCTTAACCGACCCTATCACAAGCTCTTGTGTACGGTTTGGGTTACCGAATGCAGTTCGTATACTAGCACACTCAATAGGGTCGCCCACGGGAGTCCCTGCAATTTTCCATTTGTTAGCATAGTTTTAAACTCTCATACGATGAATTTCACAGATCAGGGGCTAGGATATTCTTGCTTACCCGTTCCGTGGGCCTCTACGTAAGAGACCTCGGAAGGCAACACTCCGCCTCCGGCGAGGGCTCGGAGGTATAGATCGCTTTGCGACTGCGAGTCTGGTACGGTGATAGGACTGCAGCTCGAGTTTTGGTTGACCGCTGTCCCCGTGATAGTGCCAAGGATATGGTCATTATCAGCGACAGCTTGTGCCAGAGGCTTGAGGACTAACACGCCAGCACCCTCGCCACGACAGTATCCATTTGCCTGGGCATCAAAAGCCCGCGAGGCACCTGTGGTGTTCAAGAAAGAGGCAGCTGCCAAGTTCTGGTAGAAAGTAGAGCTTGTGATTACGTTGACACCTCCGGCAATAGCGACTGAGCAGTCGTTTGTTTGAAGAGCCTATTTATTCAAAAGGTATGGTTAGCAACTTATAACTCTACGTGCATAAGGATATGGGTATGTTTACCTTGCAAGCGTGATGGATAGCAACGGCGGACGAAGAGCATGCCGTATCGAATACAACAGAAGGGCCAGTCCAACCAAAATGGTGGCTAACTCTACCACTGATAAACGCTCTTATAGCTCCGGTGGCTGAGAATGCGGTTGCGTCTTCCGAAGCTATGTTGTCCTCATATTCGACGTAACCCGCACCAATGTAGCATCCCACGGGCCTATGTGGTGACTCTGACCCATCCGCATACCCGGCCGATTCCATGGCTTCGTATGACACCTGGAGTAAAAGCCTCTGCTGGGGGTCCATTGATGCAGCTTCGCGAGCAGACATACCGAAGAAGCGATGGTCAAATGCATCAGCATCTTGTAGGAAATTACCAAAGAAAGGACCTTTAGGATTACGCCACAAATCCGAGGACTTGAACCGATTCTCGGGCACGGGTGTGGTTGCATTTCTACCAGAGTTAATCAAGGACCAGAAGTCTTCGAGAGAATCAGATTGCGCGTATCGACAAGCCATACCAATGACGGCTATGGGCTGAGCTGTGCCCACGGCCGTCGGGGGAAGAGAACTGCTCGGAGTCGTCTGACCAGTAGCCAAGTTACCGGTGGTTATGCCACTAGAAGGTGATCTTGTTTCTGATGACGGAGACTGGTCAAAGTATCCGTTAGTAGGAGTATCGGTAGCTAACCTGAGAGACCGAGGCACGGCCCCTGGACTGCTACCAATAGGTATTATTTTAGCTGGTTGGCCATTCCACGCATCCAGTGCTGCCTTAACTGTGTCAAACCACCTACATACACCCACCAGGATGCAGTCTATAGCAATTTCATGAAGCGCCCCTTTCGTGATAACCTCCGAATCCAGAGTAGATCTCAGGGGCACGGTCAGCTGTTCAGCTGCTGGGAACTGGAATTTCTCATCATGCTGAAATAGCAACTTTAGCTGTTGAACGATATTGGTCCTATCTGGACTAGTCGTGTGATATCGCCCAGAAAGGCCAACTGGTTTAGCAGATAAACCTCCATCTGCGAGTTGGCTGGCGAAGCTCTCAAACTGGCCCTCTGGTATTGTGAGCGTGACCCTGTCAACATCTGTCACGCAGGAGATGTATGCCTACAGTCCATATAAGCCCCGGGGAAAAGATCAAAATAAAGGGATGTTGATTCTTGAGTATATGATAACCTACCTCTGGGAAAGACGCCAGCGTCCTTTCGAAGTGCCCCCTTTCGTTGCTCGAAGCCCATCCAACCGACCACGTAGAGCTGGACAGGGAAGAATCTTCGCCCCCATCCGACCGTTCTAGCTCGTCTAGATCTACGACAGCCCCAACACAAACCGCTAGGCGAATTGCGGTAGCCGTCCACTTCTCTAAGTTAGTTCTATCCCGCGCGCTTGCTATAGCGGTAGCAGCTAAGAAACCAACGCAGAATCCCTGTACGGTGCCTCTATGGCCCAGACGAATATATTCAGCAATTTGTGAAATGACAGTTAACGGAACGAGAAGCAAGTTACAAGGAGCACCTAACCGGGGCGCCTCTTCGTTCTGATCCTCGAAGAATGCCCCTAACCGTTGTAGCTGTTGTTTGGCGCTTGTGAGACGCCTAAAGTTGGGAGAGCTCGGTTGGATCGTAGTCTCCCATAATGAGGGTAGCTCCTTTACAATCTGAACGAGGAACCCAAGACTGGAATCCTCCAAGATTGCCTTTCGAAGGTCTATAAGACGGGACGGTACGAGCCGAGGGATCTGAGGCCCGAACAATAAGAGGGTGTTCGCGGCCGAGCTTGTGGTGGCTGCATACATTTTTCCAAGATCGATATCTGATGGCACTATTATAGGAAAGTAAAAGTTATTTCAAGGCCGCAGCGAGCTCTTTGAAATAAGAGAGCGTCTTATTATATCACGTTAAGTAATATTCTTATTACGTCTCGATCATGAAGTTGATTCATGCGGGTGCCGTGTTGAGACGTCTTTTTAGGCCTTGGATATGTTTTAGGGGTTGGGGGATGCGTTTATAAAGAAGGTTGGCCCACAAACTTGGACATCATGTTTACACGATGGGGCATTCTTACGTGAAAGGCCGTACTTCCTGGACGATCAACATCCGCATAGGCAAATTATGGTTCGTAGGAAAGGCAAGACTACCTCAACCAGGCAATATACCTACCTACGTATCGTCATCACCCCTGACGAGATCATATCTTTCCGCGGGTTTTCAAGAGACCAGGGAAGGAATACCAAGTATAAGACAATCTCTAGGGTCTATTTGGCTCGTCCATCTGTTTAGTTCGGTGGCTATGCATACCTGTGCTCTTCGCTGACGGCTTTCTATCTTCGGCTATTACCTCTTTGGTATAGTCTTGAAGGAGGCTTATCGGAGTAGTAATACATCTATCGCCCTAGGAGTTTTAGTCTTTAGCGTATATGACTCCGAGCGACCCCCATTCGCCTGCTTGTGCACGCGCCGGACCAGGATATTCATGCCATGCCTACATTTTTCTATGCACTTTCCTTATCTAGTATGCCAACCCCTGGATTACAACCATAAGGCTTGCAGGTGAGACTCTTACAGCGGCGAAAATCAATTTAATCCCCGTAATATCGCGAATGGAAGGTTACGAAACGATGTCTCCCAAGGTTAATGCAAGCATCATTGCATGATGGGTGATGATGTCTAGGGTTTAAGATCGCCCGTTGCTGAGCACATAACCATATTTACGGACTTTGGCGTATAACCTATACCGAAAGGGAAAAGCGAGAATGGGGCAAATTTACTCGCTGGAGTCTTTGATTGCCATACTTTGGGTAGTAATAATTCCACATCTACGATGATCTTTATTCCTAATAAGATATTCTGTCTGAATCAAAAGCAAATCGAGTTTGGGTATTAGATATACAATGCCTGTCAATCATACGAAGGCAAAGGAGTTTATTCTATAGAGTTTCACATACAAAACCATCAGTCCAACGATATGCGGAGCATGTGACATAGAAATACGTCGAAACTACCAAAACTGATGATGGCCCAAGCAATGAGGGGCCTTCCTTATGAGGCAATATATTCTGTGGAGTATAAAGCTAACACCAACTACGGGATATAGAGTCAGCAAGTTCTATTGTTGAGTTTAATTCTTTTTTCTGTGACCTGGGTTACTCCGCATATGCGGCTAATCATGTACATGAACATGAACATGAACATGGCCGTTCCTTGGTAAATAGTTTTGAGTAGTCACGCTTTGGGATTTACCTAGAAATCCCGTGCCGGAACTTCTGGTGTTGTATTGTTTGATGTGCTCACGATTTGTGTATAATGCTACCAAGTCCTGCATCGCTAGCTAGCCATACATGTGGTAAATCTGGATCAGGATCGAAGGATTTAAATGGTTAAACGCCGACCTCCATGAGCTTCCGGCATCACAAGTAGCATGTATTAGCACGTATTAGCATATTCAAGTTCGACCGTTTAACATATCCAAGTTTGATAGGAGATAGTCTACGCTCTCTTAAGGGTCTCTTTTTATTTTTATTATTATTAATTTTTTTAGCGCATTATAACTTTTGATAGATAGTTCCGGGCCGTCCCGCTAGCTACGAACTCCATTAACTTAAGTTATCTATGCCCCGCCATTGTCTGTGAAACCAACCCCGTAATAGATGGAGAAAAAGAATAATCCTATAGGTACCTCCTAACCTAGGTACCTGTCTACGTGTTGAATAGCGTTCACGGGTTGTTATCTTTACATATCTTTAAGCTTGAGTTAGCGTTGAATTATCTGTACAAGGATCCATTTCCACCAACCAGAATTGAAATACGGTATTTTCGGGTTGCTATTTGATTGGTTATAGCTGTCTAATATATTAAGCATGGATGTTCGGATCAAAGCTGCAAAGTCTGGACCTCAGATTAGACAATACCCCCTTCGTTTTGCGAAAAGTGGATTCTCATCTCATCCATACCGGAATATGCGCTGTGCCATCTTGACCTAGTCGGTCATCATTTTACTTGTTCTTCGAGGACCTGGTATGTATTATCAAGTTGTCAAGGGCTTTAGGTTGGTAATGCCTTATTTATTCTACCTAGTGCTATTCGTTGCGAACGCTGGATTTTAAATATATTAACTGAATAGGTATGTATTAAGACATATGAGCAAGAGTTGAGCGTAGACCCTGGCAGACCCTGGCAGACCCCATCGACCAATAAAGTCTCACTATGGCAGTGAGGGTGACAATAAGTATTGCTGATCAGTTCTTAGCCTTCTGTCAGGATTCTAGATGATACATCTAGAACAAAGAACATTCATGTATATACTAGCCGTAAGGCTCCCCAGATAGGAGAGAGTTCCTTGCGGAACAACGAAGTTGTTACCATGCTCTTTGGTCCCGCCTCGTGACACCTTCAATCTTTAGCCTTCCGTCTCTCTGTAGCTAGCGCCTCTTTGCATACTTCGAAAACGTCAACCCTAGAGAATTCAGCGAGTGTCTTCTACCATAGCAGATTCAGTCGAACTTACGTGTAGTCATGCTTCAAGCGTCCGGCGAATGAAGTCGGTACATCTAGTAAGGTAAGTCACCATTCAAAGTAGGGAGTGGCCTGATTAGGGCACAGTAAAATACATACCGGAGCCTGGGGGGTCAGCATAGCGACGAACTCGATCCTCAACCTCTGTCTCCTTGCCGAGGCGGACTCTGGATAGTGATTGAACTCTCGATGCGCGTAGTCTGCGGACTCGTTCGTACGTAACAAGACGACTGGACACATCCGCTGCCGTCTCTCCGTTACCGAAGAGCGCACCTAACGCCCCGGCATCTTCTATGGCTTGATTTGCTCCCTGTGCGCCGAACGGGAGCATCTGAAATATCCCGCTGTGAGCTTCGCTAGATAGAGTAGAAATGATATGGGATGTTACATACTGGATGAGCGGCGTCCCCTATTAGTACAAACTTCCCTCGATGCCAAACTGGGAGCGGGTCGTGATAGGAAAGAGGCCAGTCGGTGACGTTTGGAGCCACGCTAAATTCATCATCCCATTAGATTTCCAATCCTTCCAACTTACACCTAGAGGGGAAATTGAACACTTACTTAATAATATGAGCTATACTAGGGTGGTAATGGCCAAATTCTCTTAGCATGAGAGACTTTAGATCTTAACAGATTTTAGTTACTATGAGTGCATTCGGAAATTTGTATTTCTGCTTACCCGCATCGTCGCCGTGAGTACTTCCATGAATACCTGCAAAGTTCTGGACTTGCCCGCTGTGTAAATGTTAGGTACGTTTCCCCAGTTGTTCCTATATGTTTGGGAAGCCTACTTTCGACAAGTGTACCACACCATATGCCGTTCTACCTGAGAGGTCGTGTCTGCTAAAACACTGTTGCCTCTCCCTTTTACTTTCTGCAACTCGCGAAAGTGTGGATCATCCTGTAGGTCAGATGTTGGTATCATGAACCGGAAAGCACTCAGTCCTGAAGGGGTAGGTTTCGCCGCTTTTTGGTCGCCTAGCACTACGCCCCTCAAAACGGAATGCAGTCCGTCAGCACCGACGATGAGGTCCGCGTAGTGCCGTGTTCCATCCTCGAGTATAACAAAGCCCTCTTCGGCGTTAGCTGCTGCCACTTTCGATGACAATTCAAGATCCAGAGCGGAGGTTAGACGCAAGAGTTCGTTGTGCAAGTCTACGCGATGCACTGTATAGAGAGGTGCCCCAAACTCCTCACGAGCGTTAATTAAATCTGCACGGTGAAGGGGTTCTAGCGTAACACCATTCAATACCTCGAAGCATGTCATATCATCAGCTCGAGCCTTCGCAAAATCGAAACCAAGGCGAGATAGCACGCGCGCCCCATTAGGGGTTACGAGGATTGCAGCACCCACTTCGGCGGCAAAGCGAGACTTCTCCAAGACCTATATTCTGTTGGCACTTCTGATAGACCTGATTCGAGGTCGTTGGTAAGCAGGAATCTCATCCTACCTTCACAGAGTGGCCGGCTTGCTGAAGTGCAACAGCAGTACATAGGCCGCTGATGCCGGCGCCAACAATGAGCACTTGGAGAGGCATCTTAAGTACGTAGAGGATGCCTTTGACGCTTAGCCATCTCTAAAAGAGATAAGTTGGCGAGATCGTCTAGGTTTTATTTATCACATCCTTCATATCACCCAGACTAGCCTGCTACTAAGACATGAGATATCCAAGGAACACCGTTAAGACTTGGGTGAATCAGGTAGGTACCTACCTACCTACCTAAGGTATGTATCTAAGCAGAATCGGCCATAACACAGATGATCGTTTTAGGAGATGTATCATACCACCTCACAACCGACCTCGGTCGCCTCCCACACCGAATAGGTATTTACCTACCTTATATCGTCAAAATCTGGAACGAAGGATTGATGTTTCATTCACCCTTGTATTGGACAGTGAGGGGGTAGTCTGACAGAAGTAGGATTTAAGAAGTCATGAAAGTGGACGATAAATATGGTGTATTCAATTCATCCCGCGGATTAGATCTACAATTTCTATTTGCTCGTTTATCTGATTCTATCGGTCGATGTGCCGCTGGAATGCCGGGTCCTTCCCAACATGCCCTGACCCCCATTTGCCATTACACGTTTTGATATGACGGCGTGGCGTTTATGCTACCACCTACCTATATGCAGGTTATTAATCTATTGCGATATAGAAAAAAACAAGGTCGATCCTACGTTAGACAAGTTGGGTACCTAATAGAAAACCAATCTGCTATTCACAGATTCCTTAGATAACTTAGAGTAGCTTGTTGATGCGAGTCTCGTTTAAACTAGCAATAGCAGATCTTTAGCGTTGAAATAGCAACGTATCTACGGGCCATCTTGTGAGCAGATCATAATCCTCGATATTATCCCCGTACCTCGGACTATAGACGGTTGAGGGGCCTGTTATAGTCGCCGTGTAAACTAATTAGTCCCGAAATGTCTGCAAATCCCGTCTTCTCATAACCAATCGTAGACTTCTAGAGGGAACCAAGTTCCAAAAAAGGGCAAGCCGATCGCGATGTACTTCCCGCCATCGGGCTGAAGTGGGATACATAAGAGAATACCCTTGCTTTCTCTGCATGATATTTCAAGGTTGCTGTGCCTAGTCCCGGTGGTCGCCTCATCCGGCTGAATGGGAGTAAGGACAAGACCGATAGCACGCAGGAGGCTGAGAAATCTAGTTGCTGTCGAAGCCTAGGCACGAAACTAAAACTAGACCCAGCGTGGCGGCAAAAGCATTAACCACCTTCCCCAATACCTATATTTGAAGTCAACTTTCCGGATGATCTTTCCCTAAATGGTATTCTTGTCCCGAGCTTCGCCTCTATACACCTTGCTTCAGTGAGGGGAACGCATACCAATACCCGGAAACAGAGGATATATAAATGTATCGTTAGCTTGTATAAGCACGCAATCCGGTCTTAATAGTTTGAACGGTCATGTACCTAGCTGACGATACGCCCTCATCCGGGGGTCGATCGGGTTACCCACTATCGTGAACCGCCTTTAAAGTACTAGGATCCCCCACTCGCGATAGCGGATACACTAGTGACATTCCCAACTCGTCGGCGGGTAACCCAACATTATCTAGCCGTCAGAATCATATTTCCCCAGGGGGTAAGATGGACCCAAGGGCATCGGTTTCTTAGTACCCATATCTCCAGTAATATAACGGGTCTGCCTAGGTAGTTTAGGGTATGGAAGACTTTCTGTGCCGAGCCTACTAGCGACTAGGCCCGCCGCAGAGTCCGACTGGCTTAGAACCCTTGAACAGTTTGACGTAATATTGCCAGAACTAAAGTCAAGATAACGGGCGAACGAGCAAACCAGCACTTTGCGAACCGAAAAGGTTGTAGGATTAACTTCTAGAGACCTCTGAATGTCTAGATTAGTAGTATTAGTCTACACCGCAGCCAATATTTAGCATCAGCAACTACGGTAGCGGGAGTAATACTGCAAGATATCACGTCAGCACTTTAGCAAGCAGGTTGGTGGAATCTTAGGTTGACGAGTGCCCGCGCTACGTACATTAGAGACACCCTCGATCTAGAGCGAAGCATCTTTTTACTCCTATCCGTAGTGTAGGACATTGTATGCCTACATGGGGTGAATTAATGGTTGGCACCGAGGCACCCGTATATAGACGAATAACATATCATTGACCTAGTGACAAGGAATTATAATCGCCAACGACCCCTTTAACCCAAGCCACTAGATATGCGCGTGTATGGCTTGGAAGTCATCATGTTATTAGCCTCGGCTGGCGTAGTACGAATGTCACTCTCTCGATCTCAATCAGATCTATCACTTACAATGCGCACGGACAAGGATCCAATGTAACCATACCAGCAATTCCGTGGGGTTCTTCATAGGTAGGTAGGTAGGTACACTACAACAATAAACTGCTTTGGATACGACTAGACCTCGCGACTTGAATCAAAAGCTCAGGCTACCAGCCCTATCGGTTCGAGTATGCCGTGCTGTCGTGGTTGCATGGCATAGGTATTTGTTGGGTAGTAAAGTGATGTTGTATTAGAAAGGATTCCAATACTCCAAATCAATTGGCTGAAATCTTATACATGATTGTATCCGCCGTACCTTCCGACAGTACCTAATACATAAAGATCTTAGTTACAAGATTAAAGTTATCTTAGACTCATCAGCACCGTTGTGCATGAGCCCCACCAGTCTAAACCCCACGCTAATGCAATAGCGTTTGGTAAGTGGTCCTGACTAAGGTATTACATACTAGGCTGCTAGGTTAGACCCTTAGGCTCTGCTGTCTACAGGGGTGTTGTGTTGGACGGTCGGTGATTGCCCATCATGTTTCGTTTTTAACGACGACATCAAAGTTGAAATGCTGATCTTCTCCCGCTTCATCTAATATGTAAGCCAACTCCTCCCATTTTGCATCAGTTCATCTATTTACCCCTAATCTTCGTCTAAATAAGCACATAAGCACATAATCATCAATATCTAGAATATCTTCTCTTAGAGATTTGTTGTACATGTAAGTGGCTATACACCATTCCATACCATCAGGTATCCAAAATTCACTCAGTCGCCACATATCGCGAGCGATGTCGCAACTGCTTATAGCGGAGGCGTTTCTGATGCACTAGTGATGTCGCCAGCACATACAAGGTGCATGGGAACGATAAACTCACTTCCCCCAATAGGTTTACTCCTTGGTAAATCGTATGATTTTGTATCAAATACTGAGAGCTACTATGCGATTTGCATACTAAGTCGAGCTACTTGTCGTTGACAACAAGTATAGTGTAGATATTCATAGAATGGTAAGTTTATGGCTATAAAAATGTTTCACGGAAGATACCTGTTGTCGTACCAAGGTAGAAATCGGTACCCCTATTTCCGTTCCTTGTCTACTGGCTTAGCTTAGGCCTTGTCCTTCCCTTTTAAATCTAGTTCCCCTATCCAACGCGAGGGCGTTTGCCCAGGCCTGTTATGTACCTCCTATTCTTCATACGTATCACACTAAGGTTATGATACGTATTGTTGGTATCAACCGCGTAAGGAATTCATACCAACAGAGCCACTCACTAGTATTGAAGACTTCAGATGGAACGCCCAAAACCATGAACATCTTCGGCATGTATTGGTAGTCACAGGTTCCCATATCTAGGTGAGTGGCTTGCTTAGGATTCATTGTGGAACAACTTCGTTGTTTCTATGCTTCTTGCACCACCTTGTGAGAAACAAAGCCTTGTCCTACTATAGTGAATGTACCTTAACTCTATGGGTATCCCGACATTTAGATTATCTAGGTACGTAGACAATTATAATGTTAGGCCTTTTTATAGAAGATTGAATTCCGAGGTTTATAGCCTTCTAATAGAGCACTACGGTGTTGTTATAACATTTCCAATCGCTATTTAAATGACTTAGGTAAACTCATCTTTGGGATTCCATCAATTACTAATACACTAGATAATTTAGGTACTCAGAAGATGATCTCGAGCAATGTAATAGACACTCCAGTAGTGTGAAAGATAGTGGCATCAAAGTTAATTAAGAATGAACTACGCGAGACATTTCACAACTGTTAATAATATGCTAATTCTTTAGGGTTCAGTGATTCAATTAAAATTAACTACTTAAAAAAGATATCTGTATGATATTGAGAGAAGAGAATATTTATCTTATTAGGATAATGTCAAAATACGACACTTCCTAATCTAGACGTGATTGAATACGCAATAGCCGCATAGATCCCCTTCAGAGAGAACTTTATCGATGCAATTGCATATTCTGCAAGCACACGAGTGGATCTTGTCCCTGGCGTTGACAGGCTGGGCCATGTGGCCGGTATTATAATTTGTTGAACACATATTTCTTTGAGGAAGATTTTAAGACAAGATCCGGGTTTTAAATCTATGTGCGGTATGATGGCAGGCGATTGGTTGTTGCTGTATGCTATTCGGTGATTGATGATGGGGAAAATAGTGAAATATATATACTAATCTACAGTTAGCTCAACAATGAAGCTATATTGAAATAGCCGATTAGAAATATAATTGTTCTTTGCCGTGTCACATGAATTTCATTCCTATAATTCTGAGTAGATCGTTGCTAAACTAACTGGTTATTTGTCCAACATAGGCTCCGACCGACTTGTTATACTACACCGTCAAACTAGGTGATGTTCCGATTTCAAGTGGCCAGCGAAGTCATACCTCTAAGGTGTTTTCGATCCAGCTCCCCCCCCCCCAGCACATTTTTTATTGCGGCCCCATTGAAGGTGAATTGGTTCGGTTATTTTAGGTAGTCACGGAAACATGAAAGTTGCTGAGTATATCTTGGTAACTATTAGAGTCGAGGAACCATTTGGCTAACGAATGCACATATGATAGAACCATTTCAGCGCTATTAATTTCTTTTACTTTAATCTGTACGTCTGTAAGCTACAGCCTCACTGCGTCCCGACCATGCTAGGTATAAATTCGATATAGATCCTGTTGGAATATGTATCGCCGGTAATTCAGGGGCTAGATATACGCCCCACACTCATGACTATAAGATATCATACATTAGGTACTCATTCATACACCTAACTACCTAGGTACCTAGGTAGATAACTATTCAATACAATGAATGTACACTCATAACCAGAGTCTAATTTCAACAGATCCCTAGCGGAATGCTTGATGAATCTCACATGCTACATATACAGATTAAAGTACCTCCTTGAGGCGAAGGTTCTAAGGGAAACCATTCATCGAAAGCCAATTTTCGGCAGAAATGAAATTATAGGAGTCTAAGTAACTCTATCCTACATCGCCTCAACGTGGCATAAATCACATAAGGACTGTGAACATGGCTTCGCTTTTATCGCACTCTGATGACAAGGACAGTTATGAAGGTTCCTAGTCCGGGATAAACAATTCTGTCGGATACCAATGGAGCAGCTTACAACTTTTGGGGAGGTTGTTGATCTCGTCTTATTTATGTGCGGTCCTATGCTTAGCTACATGGTAGGCCGTAGGGTTGATAGCTAGTGGAATGGGAATGAACCCGAGTGCTATGACTTGAAGTTTTCATCAATCAACTAACACAAAGCAATTAAAATTAAAACTTAGCGACCGCAAGTGATATATTTAGGGCAAGCCGCTATATTAAAACTACCTATATGCTAGGTGAGACGTAGGTCTGAAAGAAATGTAGGTAACAGTCGCGGTTCCACTGGTGGGCCGTTAAGTATATCTTGATCGCAAATAAACCAGTAACAACTACCATTTACCTATGCTAGGATTCAACGAAGCTCAGCCGTAATGTTACCACAGTAGTCGGCACCATGGAAGATTTCTGCCAACCGTGGTTCTAAATATGTGCAGAATAAACCGTGACAATCGTGTAGCTATTTAATCCCTCCTCCCATTATCCTCGTATTCAACAGTAACTTCCCGTGTCCTTTGAATGGCCTGGTTTTCCCTTAGTATGGTCCGCTCGCTGCCGTCGTCCGAGTTCCGCCTGGAGGCACCAATCGTCGTCACATTCGCATTTTTTACGTCAGGCCGAATAGTACCCAAGCCTATCTCCATATCCGTAGGCCTTGGGTTCCTCATCCTCCCTATTGTAATTAGATTGTGTGATCCTTCACTCTGCTTGTAATATCGTTCCGAGGCGGTCCCACCGAGCATTCGAACCCAGATCGGTCGGAGTACGGGAACGGATACGCAGATAAGTGTAATGGTAAGTTCGCTACTAGTCCATATCACGGATTCGGCGGTAGCGACTACATTCGCGGGGGCTGTTAGACACGAGATGAAGGTAGTGGACTCTCAACTTACACAGATAATCCTCGGTATGGCTTAGAACACCGAGACCGGCCGTTCTAACAATTCCGCAAACTCCTGCCCTATTTGAAGTCAGCTTGTAAAATATAGTTCATTGTTGAAGTTACGCCTTACAATATTCCTAAACTGAGAGAGACGCAGATGGTAACCTTTTCCTTTTTCCCCATGTTTAGCTTCCACAGTACCATCCAAGGGAATCCTGCTAGGAAGAAGTCCATCGCAGCAGACCAAGCTGTGTCGCGTTAGCCTCGGTTAGCTTTTCCAAGTACTGCTGGTCACTTACAGCACATGATGTATGCAATTGTGGTTAAATCTAGAGGGCAATATTCGCGCGGGACACGCTCGTCGTAGAGGGACTCGAATGGAACGCACTGAGCGAAGACAGTGATGGAAAGCAGAATAGACCAACCCATCATGGTAGAGATCCAAAACCAGAGTACTACTTTGTGCCTAGATAATCATCACCTGTGAGCATATTTCATCGGGTTAGAATTTGGACCGGTCCTTACCATGTCTGAACAACAATGCGCATTAAGAACATGCCGACGGCTGCCTTACTAAGTCCCATCGCACATGAAATAATACATTGAGCAACAAGTTCCGTTTTAGTGGCCATTCGCACATCCGGCTTAGAGAGGTCTGTGTTATGCTGACCGAAGCCATAATGGCAAGAAGCCGTTATGACACATACGAATGCAACCTGTACGATCTATTGTTTCTTGGTTAACACACTGAACGGTTCGGGGGGGCCAATATGAATTCCCCTACCCAGGTTGCTATAAGAACCCAGTCATCAGTACCAAGACCTCGAGTCGATGAGTTACGAATGGTAACTCGCATAGCAATGAAGCCTCCAGCGAGTATGGCTTCCGCGCATACGACGGCGATGACCAACGGACCCTGATTTCCAAGAGGCATTATGAATCGTGATCTAAGTACCGAAGAGAGGAACACCCGGAAACGCCACCGATTGCCAGATCGTTGAATTCATAGGTTAATGGACCGGCCAGTCATCGAATATTACAGCAGAGTATTAAAGTTGATCTTCAGTAAAGATATTTGTAGTTTTGCTTTTTGACGAAACACCTTTGGGAGTCATCGCAATATGGTGATTGTTAACCACGGTACTGAGCGCAAGGACACTGCGAACCCTTGAAGTACCATATGTACATGGCATAAGCCTCGGGGTATGAGCAGGGGCAGTGGTTGTCAAAACTCTTCACTGTCTAATTTCCAGACTACTTTTTATTTACAAGCATAAACCCCCCCCAGGCCAAACAGCAGGCCCTGACAGCAAAAGACAACACGCCGATTCGCTAAGAATAGCAGCCTCAGCAGTTCTCTCTTCATCTTTGCTAGAACAGAATATGTATTGTTGAGATCTTAGTGCTCGCCATCAACTCAATTTTATCCTGGAAGGGCTAGAACACACTGAGTGATAGACATCAAGTTTAATATGATAGGCAACGAATCTACCATTACTTAGAGTCACTGTGGGTGAGCTTTTGTCTAGAGCCTCACATGTTATCCTATCCTATGGAAGTCTGTCTGCGTAAGGCTTAAAGCTTGGAACACAGCTTCAAATACCCTATATATTTCAGCTGTTTTCTTATGGAACTCGCATGAGCCCAGGATCGGATAGATCAAGATCCTGAAACGTACCGTCGGTAGCCACTTACTGAGAGATACTTCATATGGAAAAAACAAAGCAAAGTCTAAATGTTGGATTCCTTGCCTATTCAGCCATGAACCATGCGCGTTCCGAAATTTCGAGACTTTGTTTTGGGCTGATGAAGTTGGACTGTGAATCGATACTGTGGCTCGTAAACATTGTTACATTTTACAGACCGTAAAACCAAATGGGCGGCACTCTTCTATCGCAAGGGATGATGATCAACTTTAGGTGAGGCCGTTTATCCAATCGTTGATAACTTCTTCTTGGCAGAGTGGACACGGCTGCACAATCCCTGAGCCGCTTCAACGCTATGACGAGACCAGGTATGCGGACCGAGCCTCGTTAGCTGTCAAAATCCGTAGCGTTGATCCACAGGGGTCTATTAAACTAACGTAATCCGTAGGTGCTCTGAAGAAAGAAAGAAGCATTTTCTAAGCTAGTTGGTGGCATTCACATTCCACACCGAAAATCACCTAGTTACCTAAATTAGGTAGTCTCTTGAAGTTACATAGCCCATTGGACTTCTTACCTAACCCAGTTCTAGTGGTTCTAGTCTATACATAGAATGAGTTTAAAGAGCATTGTACATACAGGAGAACCATCAGGCCATAAGGTTACTTAATGAAGCAATGAGGCCATAAGACCTGCAAAACATCCATGAGTGTTTGATATGATACTAACAACAAAACACTACGTGTACAAGTCACCAGGGTGATGATTAGCACTCTACACATCCCCATGTATGAACCCGCAGGTATTGCTCAGTAAAATCTCTTAGGAATATGTTTATACATATGCACCTATGTAGTTATCGGCAAAAAGCATAGGCTGAGGATCTTCTTCAAGCCACAAGAACTAAGAACTGCTAACTATAACAAAATCAGCACGTACTTTTTCTGTATAAATTTGCCTGTAGATCGCTCACGAGCTCTCGGAATTTAGTCGAATCGGATTCCATCAGCTTTCCAAAATTCCCCAATATTCTTCCTCGCTACCGGACTCCACCAAACTAAGGAGAACCTGGTCGTCATATGCAATCCCCTGCATTTTCTGCAGCGTCGCGGGGTTACTCTCGTATGTATGTAGAATCTTGTATGTACATGTCAGGCGACAAATCGTGTAATTGTAATTTATCATTAAGCTTTAATCTATTCAAAGCCTATTTTTATTTTTATTTCAAGCTCTGGCCGCTTACAAAAAAGGACAATACATACGCTCGAGCCTAGTAACGTCCTTGTCAAAATGTTTCATACGTGCCCTACGGAACCCCAATTTAGGGCTATCCGAGTTGACGAGACTTAGGGGCCAAGGAAGGAAAATAAAATGCAAAGTAAGATCACGTAACCAAGTATTCTGTTAGGGATATTATAACAGGCACCGCTATATGCTGATAGACGTAAGAGAGTCTGAATGTTTTAATTTACACTGTTATTATACATGACTAGGAGTTCTCATCACTTCCAGCTCCTCCCCAGCTCCTGTCCCAGCTCCTCTCCCACGATATCATGATCACAATAACTGATCTTTTGAATATTGCATTGTACATATTTATGCCTTGTCGCCTCTCGTCTCAGTCTGAACTTCGGTTGCAATGGCGTCTTTCAAATCAACTGCCACTTCATCCCCGAATTTTGCATTGATTTCTTCAAGCGTCAGGTTCTTAGTCTATGGAGAATATTAGTCATTACCCATACTCTGCAGACCTAGCAAGGTGGAAAGTTACCTCTGGGAAATAGATTGCGAGAAAGGCTGTAGACACCAAGGTGACAGCTACGAAGACGAGATAATATTTCCAACCGATATTCTTCAGCGCCAAGTTAACCGGAGCGCTATACGCAAGAGCATTGCCATAGAAAGATGCATAGGCAAGAGTAGAGCCTTCACTGCGCAGGTGTGTAGGCCATATCTCTGAGCCGTAGACATACGCTGTACATTCGATCGTAGAGGTAAAGGCAAATCCAAAGATGAAGTACAGGGCAACTATGGCGTTGATTCCGGGCTGATAAGTGGTGTCGAGGTAAAATTTGATCAGTGCCGTCATGATAGCTAGAATTACTGCATTGACTATGCCTCCAATTACTATGTAGTTGGGCACTGTTAGTGGGAATGCGATGGGAGGCAAGCCAGCCGATACTTACCAAGAAGTCTAACACGACCGACTCTATCCACGAATGTTACGTTTACCGCACACCCAAGTATTAAGACAACCGTCCACGCGCAACCCAAGCCAAGTTGAAGAGTCGTCCCGAATCCAAGACCGCCCATTAGTACTGGTATTAGATTGGCGATGGCCGTTATCCCGGTGCCTTGCGCCATAACCCATAATAAGATGGCACAGAACGCCCGCTTGCGAAGGTGTGGTGTTGTGAAAATATAGATGTATCCCTTGGGAAGATTTCTCTCCGCTTCAACTTGAGCCTTGATCTGTATCGCCTCGGCGCGAGCAAGAGTACCCTCTGGGTCCGATTTAGTGCTATGTAGCCGCTCGAGCTCGGCTCTTGCCTGTTCCTCTTTGCCATTTTCCATCAGCCATCGCGGTGACTCCGGAACAAAGATGAGCGAGCAGGCGAAGATAACCGCCGAGATAGTTTGAACTATGAATATTAGACGCCACTGGACAGGGTTTTGGACAAAGCTGAATATTAGCCCGCACAACGAGCATGCGATATAGGCCGTGACGATGCCGACACCTTGAAGACCAACTAGTAAGCCGCGAGTATGAGGGGGTGCCACTTCGCTCATATAGACCGGGCTATTAGCCATTACCATTCCCGCACCGATACCGCATAGGACGCGAGCGACGAGGAGCATCACAATGTGATAGGATGCCGATTGCAGAACGCCAGCCAGGATTGCGACGAGAGCAGCGACGAGATTGGCTTTTCGACGACCCCATCTGTTCGATATTGGGGCTTGTATAACAGCCCCGATGAAAGCACCACCTAGGAAACTTGCCAACAAGCCGTCCATTCGTGCAGTCGCATCGGGAGTCGTCAGGAATTGGGCAATGAAGCTGGTCTGTGCCAGTGTTCCACTCATAGCATTCGCCGAGAAGCCGTAGAGAAAGCCCCCCATAGCCGCCGTAACGCATACCTACCAAGGTCAGAATGGCTTGCGTTAGTGACGCGCTGTTTGATTTACCTGAATCGCACGCTTGCTGGTACCTCTAAGGTGAGTCGGGACGTCATCCTTGGTAGTAGCAAGCACATGGCTGGTTAGAGATCCCTTCGACTCCATCGTCAAGCATTAGGAGAACAACAAAGTCTGGCAAAGGTGGACGAAAGTGCGGATAGACGCGACTTGTAAGATGAGTAGAAATTCTATCAACATATCAACATACCAACATACCTACCTACCTAGGTAGATACCTAGGTAGGTTAGGTAGATAAACTAACCTAGGTAACTAACCTGGTAGCTAACATCATCATGTTTACTAACTAACTAATATTTCTACTACATGGTACATACCTCATACCTCATACCAACACCGGTGAGCTAGCTATCCAATTCGATATTTGAATCGTACCGGGGAGGCTCCTGGTCGAATGGAACACTTAGACATTAGAGGCTCCAGAATGAAGCATGGGGGTGTTACATTGACGCATGGTTGGGCCTGAAAGGAGCTTCATGCATAAGCTGTTAGCTGTAGCTTTGCATCTGGAACCCTGTCCATCTCAGTACCTAAGCTCTTTTGGTGATTAGGTATTGATAACTCCTCGGCAGCCATTGCTGTATATTTACATAGGTAGGTATCTTTACACATTAGAATGCCTTCTCTTGAGTTAACTAACTAATACAAGCCTGTTCTCGTTTGCCAGTACTATCAACGCTACACCACACTTCACCACACTACACACACAAAGCCATTCACCATGCCTCCCACCGTTCCAGAAGTCGAAATATTCCCTGTTCTGAAGGGCAAGGTCGCCATCATAACCGGCGCGGCGCAGGGCATGGGAAAGGCCACGACCGAAGTCTTTCTTAAAGCTGGTGCCAAAGTCGTCATGTGCGATATCAAGGAGAAGGAAGGACAGGAGGTTGCGGCAGAATTCTCCAAGTTCGGTGACGTCCTGTTCGTCAAAGCCGACATATCGAAGTCGGAAGAAGTACGAAACCTAGTCGAGAAGACGGTAGCGAAGTTCGGCCGGCTCGATGCTGCGATTAACAATGCCGCTCTGACCCCGGATACTACACCGCTTATCGACTTCGACGAGGATTATTGGAGCAAGCTCACAGATATCAATCTGAAGGGCACGGCGCTCTGTTGCAAGTGGGAGATGCGGCAGATGATAAAGCAAGGCGAGAAGGGCACGATTGTGAACATTGCTTCCATCAATGCCTTCAAGCCCCAACCAACTATGCCAGCTTATACATCTGCCAAGCATGCTTTAATCGGCCTGACCAAGCACGCGGCTATGGAGGGAGGACCTCATAACATCAGGGTCAACGCTATTGCTCCCGGAGCCATCTATGTAAGAGTTCCCGTTTAATCACCACCACTGCCTCGCCAACGCTTTACGCGGAAATGCTAATAATGAACAAAATAAAAGACCGAGATGTCGGCCGCCGCTATTAAAGCAATGGATATTTCGGAAGAGGAATTTTCTAAAAAGTTCAGCTTCCTAAATCGGTTTGCTCTACCTCGGGAGGTCGCACAGGGGTCTCTTTGGCTATCTTCCGATGCTTCATCATACGTTACAGGCATTTCTATGCCCATCGATGGAGGTTGCCTAGCCAAGTAACCTGAGAGTACTTGAGACACGGGCATCTCACGATCCGGGGCCCCTTTTTAGACTAGATACAACACACGTACCTACTAGACAGCGAGTGGCTAAACCAATGATTGGTATAACGATGGACATAGTTATATAAATCTATCCATCTATTCGTAACACGTTTATGGCCAGACTCTTTCGTTTGAAAGCGTTGTGGGTAGTAAATGGGAACCAGCCTGGTATCGCAAAGATCAGCGAGCTACAACTTATTTTTGCGTCTCTTGTTCCATATCGAGATACTCTTTATGGCAATGATATTTACGGCACGTACTCGCCAGCAATACCGATGTTGCATTGACTAAAGAAGACTAACGTAACCGAATATTCGAGTATACATATGCGGTGAGTTTCATGACATGGAAGATACCGGGTCTATCGTAGCCGCAGACAATCAACCAACATCTTACGATACATATTGAAGATGACGTGGAACCAATAATAATCTGATATCAGCAATTAATGGCCCACCATATGCACTATAACCCCATAACAGCCATTCACGGACATGATAGTCGAGCAGGCTTGTTGGTTTGATATAAAGAAAATTGGGCGTGGTATTTTAACTAACCTAGGTACCTACCTACCTACCTACCTATGTACATAATGCATATAGGGATCTCGCTTCGAACACTGGCACGTTTTTTCGAAATTACCTGTCACCTACATTATCTCCTCTCAAAATGGCATCAGCTCAAACAACCTCATCCAGCACCCCCCGGGTTCATGAAGGGAAACTAGCACTCGTCACTGGTTCGGCAAGAAGTAAGTAACCCTCTATAGATCCAATGAAGCGAAGTATTTCTAACATAAACAGGTATCGGTGCTGCCATCGTACGCAACCTTGCGAGCAAAGGATGTAACATCATCGTGAACCACGCCACAGAAGCATCTGACAAAGCAGCCGCTGATCTCTGTAGCGAGCTACAAGCCGCCCATGGCGTGAAAGCTATCTGGGCGAGGGCCGATATCAGCAATAAAGAAGGCTGCGACAAAATCGTCGAAGCAGCTAAGACTCACTTTACGAACCCCCAGACGGGCAAGCTGCAGCTCGACATCCTCGTTCACAATGCCGGCCTTGGTTTTACCGGGTCTCTTGAAGACGTAACCGAGGCCGACTTTTACAAGATGTACTCGGTCAACGTCCTAGGTCCTATCCTACTAACCCAGGTCTTCGTGCCGTACCTACCCACGGATAGGTCCGGCCGGATCGTCCTGATGTCCAGTATCAACAGCAAGATCGGTACCGAGGGCACGACGCTATACGCGGGCAGCAAAGGCGCGTTGGAAGCAGTAGCACGGGTTATGTCCCGCGAGCTAGCGGAGCGTGCCACTGTCAATACTATCAACCCTGGCCCCGTTATGACGGACATGTACTTATCGGCGTCGGACGAGATCAAGCAGACGCTTGCCCGGTGGAATCCTGTCACGCCACTAGTACCGGTCCGGCCGACAGATACCCCGGAGGTGCAGGAGCTTGGGAAGAAGTTTGGTGGACGGGCAGCATATGACTATGAGATCGCGGGCATAGTTTCTATGCTATGTAGTCCAGAATCGGGCTGGTGTACAGGGAGTTTGATCAGTGCTAACGGGGGTCTAGCATTCTCTATCTAATTCTTAATCCTATAGATCTACTTTAGACTTGCACAATCGTAGCTAGCCATCTTTGATTGAGGTACTTGAGTAAATTATGGTGCCTACCTCTTATTTCATAAGTTAACTCTATTAAGTGCCTCCTAACCTATTCATATGGGATGTCTAGTTATCTGTAGATCGAACCCCTGAATTCCTAATATCTTTGCTGCTCTCTCTCGGTATCTAAAATAGTTGCGGACCTAACCTCTTCATGTTAGATTCTAGGTTAAAGTAGTTACGAATAGAATCTCGTTACTTGTGGTAGTTCACAATACTAAAATACGTGTGGTTGGTAATTTAGGGGGTTGGATATGCGCCCCACACCCGTGGCTCTTATATGCCATATACACCTATTTATATACCTACCTAGGTAGGTACCTACCTAGGTAGATAACTATTCAATACAATTAATGTACGCCTCACGATCTGCGTTTAATCTCAACAGACAACTGGAGTCTGACTAGGGCTATTATTGATTGGATACCTTGATTTAGGTACTAAAAGAAATCGCCGACTTAGGTTTTTAACTGAGGGTATCTAGAAACTCTTATTAAACTAAACGAACTAATCTTATGTCATCTACCTTGTGTCTCCTACTACCCCCTAAAGATTACTGTGGTCTTCGAGCGCTTCTCTCTTGTCGGATATCAGGCGCCTCATGAAATGTTTACTTTTGTGTCATAACCTTCCAGATACAACATCTATCGTAATTTCCCACAGGTGAATCCGAAGTTAACATCCGGCATATTTAGAATGTACTAACCTAGTTTACTCCACCCCCCGTATTACTTAAAGACTAGAACAGATGATAATAGGTTGTTAATACTTGTAGACAATTATCCTACTCTTCTATTGTGATCTTTCGGCCGCGAAACATATTTTTCTTTGTTCTCTGCTGAATACCCCTCGAGATAGAAGGTTGAATTAGGTTGCTTATAAAGCGTAGTGAATGGATATAGTTTAGTTGATAATTAGGACCTGTCTCCGTTGCTCTAAGTCGGTTCCTTGGCACCGTACCGCTACTAGAATAGGAGGCTATCAGACTTCTGGTAACTGCAAATCTTTTATACTCGATCAATTACAAGTATTCTTATACGTATAGTTATAGAAAACGCTATTTAAGAAACTGTGGCCTAGGTTAGTAAATATGTCCTGGCTCTTTGCGTGTGAGGTTATGGCGGTAACATACCTTCCTATCGAAGCTTATATGTGCGATGATGGAACACACTATATAGCTGCCTCTATTGTTTCCGCCATGCTGCCCTCTTAATATAGACCATCAGATAGTTCCACCCAAGGTCCCATTGCCAATACTGCAAGGGTCTGTTCCATATGTAACTGTCATCGAGTTGGAAAGCTGCCCGGTTAGACAGTTATAGATTGTATGGGCCTGTGCTCGAAAACTTCCAAAGGCCCAGATAATTTCGCTGGTGACTCTTCCTGGGGTATAGACCAGATAGTCTGTGTCATAGTGTATCTTGAACTTTTCTGTGAAGAGCCAAGCAAGCCACTGGGGATCAACACAGTATGGATGGCCTCTTATGATGAGTACACGGGATTGGCCGCTGACATCTACCGAGACTGTTCGGATACGGTGCCTAAGGATTGTAGGTATATATCCATTGACCACGAATTGACCGGCTGCGTGCTTGGTCAAGAAGAGGTTGGCGTCAAGGTGACTGAAGAAGGTTATAGAGGCCGCCGACGTTGGAATGGTCTGTACTCCGACGTCTGTAATTTCGGTCATAGGAGGTACAATGTGTGTTGCATATATAGGGCCTACGTCTCGGATCGAGGACAGCAGGTCTTGGTATGTGCAGTTGGGCGGTAGATGCTCAATCCACAGGCGACAGTTTTGGCCGTCGGTAATAAGAGCGCATTGGTTTCGTGCAAGCCAACGGTTACCGAGGTATCTGCTTTGGCCATCCTCAGATGATGTGCCTTGTTGAATATTCATTGCCACGGATGTATGACTTGTCAGTGGTATGTCAACCCTTGATTAATCGTCTTAATAGTTTGAAGTTTTAGTATTGTTGGGTTCAATCATGGTTGATGATAATGATGAAAAGGGGTTTGTAAACAAGTAATTTTTAATCCGGTAGACAGGCAGTTATCTGTCATGGAAACATGTTGAGGGATTATTTAATAATGCAACTTACTCTCTTGTGGTGGTGACTGGGGTTGCCTATCTGTTTAGGAGGGATATTTATTTTTTTGGGCTTGGATGCTGAGAGGACAGACGCGATATTCATTGATCTACTCGAAGGAGTTAGATTAAATATTGGCGAGAATGGTTCTTGCGGTTCTTGTATGAGGGCATATAAAAGTTTGTTGTAAATATGCTGCGAAAGATTTGTTATTGTGCAGGATTGTAAGCGTTGCAGTTGAAGAAGCGCAGTTGAAGAAGCAATTTAGAATCTGAAGTAGTTGGAGTCTGACTTGAATGAATGTGTTGCCGGGGAACTCGCAGCTGATAGAAAGTCTGCCCAGTGACGGATCATGATGTTGTCCTAAAAGTGTTGACATGGTTTTTGGTTGTCGTGGAAGCTAGGTCCAACTGAAGTATCGTCAGTGCGTGAGGTTTTAAAGAGAGGTTCTTGGGAGATTCGCAGCAGTCACACCCGTCTCATGAGCAACTTGCTACTAACAGAACTTTGGAAGGAGCAAACTCCAGGAGGAGTCACTTCTAAACTATCGTAGCCGCCTGAAAACAAGAGGACCTAGCGAGTTACAGGCTCATTTAGTACGACACCCTCATATTCAGGAGGAAGTCGCAATACAGATAATTGGTGCCTTAGGTACCTACTTCCCTAAAGATTATCTTTAGGATACAAGAGAAGCTGATGCCTGGTGAGACATAAGACTCATAAGACTCATTCCCTCTAATCATTTTGTTTATTCAGCTTTAGTCTTACATATATCTGTAACAATATGATATTGTGCTGATGAGGACGCTGAGACTTTGGATACGCTACTGACTCCAATACCGATGCCTCTCTACTATTGCGAGAATCTCGTAAGAAACACGGTGTATGGATTACTGCCCCTATATAACGTCGCTGGTGCTTGAAACAAGCTATTAGCTCGGACTAAACTCCCAGGGTAGACTACAAGCTAGATGAAGAAGCATTCCCAGGGAGCAAGCTAGGCCAGCCTGTCTTAGTAAACTCACAATCCAGGACGAAAGAAATATTTAAGATTTTTGTGAAGTTATTCCGTCAACTAACTTTAGTGTCCACGTGGCGATAGAAATCAAAAAGAATTGAATATAAAAGTTCTATTCATCTTGGCTTTCAGAAAGAGTTTCGAGCTGCATATTACCTAGGTAGGTAGGTAGGTAGGTATCTAGATTGATCCTCAGTCTCTTAGGAACCAACACTTCATATAATCGAAGGGAGCTTCGCCTGGGAAGAATCAACGTTGACCCCTTTATGTCATTAATCAATACTGGCCGCAAACTCAAGACGCAGAAATCGGCATATCCCCATAGCACGAAAAAGGAGGACACGGGGCTATAATAAATTTCTATTCAATGAAGCGAGCGAACAAAACTGTGCGGGATGTATCAAATGGAAAATGCTAAGTTACCAAGAATTCCGTGAGATGGCAATTCCAAAGTCAGTCAGTTCATGGGCGGTAAGATGAATAACTCGAGGCATTTGGACTGGAAATTTATACGGAGGCACCCAAATCGATTAGAGAACGACTTTACCTCCCCTTAGAGTCATCTGTCTGAACCCATTGGTGTAATTAATGACGTGGTTAACCTGGCGAAATCATGCAAAACGTATCACAGCCCAGTGTCACAAGGATCCTCTTTCTTGAGTTCGTTTTTCTCATTCGGTGTCTAGACGACGAATTCGTAGAACACAGGACTAGAGCCGGTGAACATATCCCCAACCCTATGACCGCCCCTGCCTTCCCTCGAATTGCGCAGTATGACAAGAGCAAATATGATCAAGTTTCCCTAACCCACACGCCGGATCTAGTTGCAATATGAGACGGAGTTGTCCTGGTATTTGTTTTGGTTACCCGGAAAAAATGCAGAAGGATGAAGAAACAATTAGTAGCCGTAAGACTTGAGGGCGTCAGCCGTCTTGCTGTCGACCTTGGCGTTCTTCTTGGCCTCGGATTGTTGTCGCAGCGCTAGCTTCTTGCGCTCGTAGTACGCGGCACCCTTTGCCTTTCTGCGCTCCTCGAGTCTATCATCGATAAGTTAGTATAATTTGTGCCAAGAAATAGTGGCCTATGCTCTCGTGAAGTCGCATAAGGAACACGGCATGGAGGAACAAGTCCATGTTTAACGTACCTCTCAACAACACCCTGGTACTTCCAGCCGACCTCGTGGCTTAGACGACCAACAGTGCAGAACTTTCGGCCGGGTTGCAATCGGAGGACACGCAGAGCCTGAGGGACAACCATCTTCTTCTGCTTGTCGTACGGGGGAGGAACGCCCTCGAAGACCTTAAGTCGCTCCAATGCGGCGGCGCCTCGGGAGGTCTTGTGGGGAATCATGCCGCGGACGGCCTTGTAGAAGATCCTTGAAGGGGCACGGAAGTGGAAGGGACCTAGGGGATGTTAGATATCCTGTATTCTTCGAAACTCGAGTCGCGATCATTCTAGAATCGCCGCGGGGGGGAGTTCGAACATACCACCTCGGGTAGGGTTGTATCGGGTCATCTTGCGAAGATAGGCATGGTACTTGACTGTTCCTTACGTTAGCCACCGTATTCTACTTTGCGTCTACCGATCGAGGAATCCCCGAGCTCGTCCAATTTTATAGCTATCCTTGACAAATCCCTAACAGAGCGATGTGATTGGGGAATGGAGGTTACGTACGCTTCGAACGGAAGAATTCGCCCGAGATGTTCAGGGCCTCGGAGCGGACCACGACGATCTTCTGACCGTTCAGGAGCTGCTTCGCGACGATACTGGCAAGTCGACCGAGAAGGTGACCCTTGCCATCAATGACGACCTATAAAGGAATCTCATATTAGTCTCCATGTATAATTGTATTTTGATTTGTGTAGTATTCCAATCGGCATCGCAGGCCGGCAACCAAATGGTTCAACTCGATATACCCCCCTCGCTCGCCATGAAAGAACAATGCTGGATGAATAATGCTGTTTACTCACAACAGGCTCGAAGGACGACATCTTTCCGGATCGTCACCACGGTGGTTCGCGGGGTGAAGAGAAGGAATGTGGAAAGAAGAGAAAGAAGGAGGAATTAAATAGCTCAAGAGCGCAATGGGGAAATGCGTCTGAGACCTATTGGATTATTCCTCGCTGTTGTTGGTTAGTAGTCGCGGTTGTTGTTGAGGGTCGCAAATGTGAAAAGGTTCATCACAGGATGATGAAAATTATCGGGCACACAATCGCAGAGTGTGCACCGTGGGAGAAAGGCGCTAATCCAAGTTTGGGATGGTGGGGCTCTAGCGGGAGGCGAGAGGGTTTATCGCCTAACGTAACTAGGGCTCGCATAACCTAACAATTATTCCCAATTTATCCACTTTCTGTGTGTACATACCTTACGTACGCATTTTACATAATCCCTAATGTATTAGGTAGGTACTTGGTCTGTGTACCTTGGGTAATACCAACATGTACTTGCCATAGTAGAGTTTAAAGAGGGTGTGATTCTCTCACGATGGCTTCAATGTTCGTCGCAGCCTTGTAACATGCATCACTTATTAGCCATATAAATGTATATAGGTACCTAGGCATCTCGCCACTTCCTATTCATTTGGACTTGATTTATTTTTCTCTCCTTCTATGCAACCATTCCTTAGGTACAATGTTGATATTGTCAACCCGTCTTGTGATAATGGGTTGATACCTGTTTGCCCTGTAAATCCGTCGTTTGCTAATCAAACGTGTGGTAGGTAGGGCCAGCGAGATGCTGCTATCTTGATGAAGTAGCTTGGAGAGCAATCTAGGGTAGAGTGGAATCTTAGACAATACGGTAGTTCTAGAACCCGCGAGTAGGAAGAGATGGGTGCTCGTAGATCACCTATCCGGTCTACTAGAAAGAGGTAGACGTTCGTCGATGTCTTTCAAGACATCCTGAACATACTTCACGAGCTCTCTCCTCATCGCTCTGACATCTGGGTCACCTCCCGTATCTACCTCGTCTAATTTCAGCAGCACGTGCTGCATGATGGTTTCGCTTAGCTTCCGATGCTCATCTTCCAACTTCTTTTTCTCCTTCGGCGGGTAATCTAAAAACTGCTGACAACGTGGCAGGAGTTGTGTGTCGAAATGGGATCTAATCCCGTCTAGCTTGTCTTTAGATCCCGAGGACATCGCGGGAGACGATACCCTGGATGGGTGAATAGACGGGTCTGGGGACGGCTTCCTGCTCTCTCGTTCTCGCTGTCCGGGTACTTCGAGATTTGCTGTACTTTCGCGGGGATCGATGCGATCCTTCTTCTTCTTCCGACCCTTGTTCTTCTTAGCCTTCTTCGGCTTCTGCTGGTCCTCTGTGACGACGACTTCTTCGCTGCTGCTCTCGTCATCCTCATCGCTTAGTTTCCCCTCAGGTACTACAACTAGCAACTCGCTGTTGTTCTTCACGCCGTAGTCGCGAATGGGGACATCCTGCTCTGAGAGCTGACGGCCTTTGTAGAGCATCTTCATACGATGAGTCCGACGGTCGCTAAGGTCCATGACCAATCCCACACGAGCCCGTACATCTCTCACAAATAGCTTGCCATCGCCGATAGAATATGCAGGGAAATGGACGGGATACGTAACACCCTTGTTTTTGATTAGGAGAACGTCATCGTCGAGGTTAGCAGGAGGTGGAGCCCGTCGACTTTGAGGGTCGTAGGCCCGGGAAGAAGATGGTAGGGTGTTTTCAAGATCCTCGGATGTTATATAGCTAAAGTCGTCTTCGGTAACATGAGGTACGCCCTGAGTGTCGGTCTGTGAAGCGTACGGCGATATGTTGTCGCGGCTACGGCCCCAAAATCGGGACATCATCATGAAAGGTAAGGCGACCACAGCGGAAGTGTAGGCTAACGTTGAATACGAAACTCCCTGCGAAGCAAGGTACTCGCTGGATCCGACGACGGCTTCGGAGAGGTGGTCAACTGTTGCCTGGACGTAAGTCTGTAATGCAGGTGGTAATAATGTAGTAAGGTTCTTGATGGCACTAGCCGATGCCAAGAGTGCCTGATTCGAAGCCACCTTGAAGAGCTAGGTTGTCCCGGAGGACACCCAGCGATGTTTCTCTATTTTAACTTGCGGAGAAGTAGCTGCAGAGTTGCAGATCTAATCAGTGGTACCGAGACTTGCGGCAGACAATATCGGGACGGAGCGGTGCATACGTATGGTTCTAGGACTTATGCATAAGTTTCGACTGCCTTTACTTATAGGTTGTCGCCTCCTAACTGAGCAACCCGGATTGCTGTTGCGACTCTACGGGCTGGGAGCAAGCAGGTAGGTAGATGCTCGACTACCTATCTAACAGATCGATGATGCGTTGTCGCTGTTGGACAGAGAAGTTCGGTCAAAGAGGAACCCACGATAGGCCGCTAGGGAGGGTCATGCGATTCGAAGAGCAGCTTGGTTATGGATCTTCCGTAAAAGAATCGTCTAGGAGGTTCTCCCTCTTATTGGACCGAATATTAGGCAGTTCCACAGCTAATTTGTTTGGAAGTAAACCCGTCAGACACGCGCATGCGCGATAAAGGTCGAGGATTCTTTGCCAATTGCTGAAGGGATGGCTTATATCGGTACTGAAAAAGGTGTACAGAGAGGATGTACCTACAGTACAATAAAATATGTAAGGAGAAGATTGAGTTATTGGGTAGCTTATCTACCTCCTAATGTATGGCCGTTTTCTTTTTTTTCTTTTTCTTCTTTTTTTTCCCCCTTTAAATCAATCACCAATTGGCGAGGAGCCAGGTGTCGGAGTTTCAGTGGTTGAAACAATGACAAGGCTAGCTGTGGATTTAGTTATCTCAAGAGAAAGTTGCCATCAGATGATTCGTCAAACCCATTTTCAGGTTAGGCGGGGTTAACAAAGTCGTTTTTTTATGTAAGCCATATGTAACGTCAAGAGCTGGGCAGTTGCAGTTGGGCAGTTCGGTTACCCCACTTCCACGTCTTAGATGCTGTACATAGTGGTACGTACCTAGGTACCCAGATACAGCTAAGTCCGGTACCAGCGCATGTTCGATAATTGCGTCATTTTCTACATAGCTGTCAAGATCGGATATGTACCTTTCGGCAAGACTTATATGAATAGATACCTACGTTATCAATTGCCAGTAATAAATTCCGAAATCTGTTGTCTATTGGCTCTGTGTTACGTACATGGATCTCGAATAATTTGAGGTACGCAATTCCAATCCGGGGTCTGCGGCACACATTCAACCGACGACATCCGCGACACTGTGACGAAATCGGGTCATGACAAATACATACAATTCGCCATATCTATCACGTATTAGTAAAAACACTATAAAAATATTGACACCCCACTAGACTGGTTCATATATAGCAATATCAGCCAACCAACTACCAACCTAGCGACTTTCATGTTTCTTATCCGTCGACTTTTCTCTGCATCTATATCGCCGCAAGCCATGGCCGAAGCTAAGACCAAAGCTCAGAGCATCATTGATGAGAATGCCGTCGGTAAGTACCTAACCTAACCTACCTATTTACTACCTACCGATTGGCTCTGTAGATATAAATCAGTCGCTGCTTTATCGACCCCCTGCGCGATTTTACTCCCGCTAACGAGAAACGTCTTCTGTAGCGGTGTTCTCTAAATCGTATTGCCCCTACTGCAGCGCCTCGAAGCGCCTCCTCGACAGTCTAGGTGCCAAGTACAAGCTGGTAGAATTGGACGAGGTACCTGATGGCTCTGCTATCCAAGATGCGCTTCAGGAGATTTCAGGCCAGCGTACCGTCCCTAACATCTGGATCGGAAAGAAGCATATCGGTGGCAACTCGGACTTGCAGGCTAAATCTGGCGAACTCAAGAGCCTGCTTACCGAAGTCGGCGCTTTGTGACTAGATGATTCCCGATCCAAGTTATGATCTAAGTCACGAAGGGCTATGAGATGGCAATGCAAGTCCCCAAGTGTCTTACAATTAGGAGTAAGGAAAAGATTCGTCATGTTTAGTATTCAAGAACATGCGTCGAAACATGTTCGTTCGACGGGTTTACTTGAGTTTTGCATCAGTACAATGTAGCCACTTTACGATACCCATCCAAGTCCGTGGGCAGATATCGGTCGAATTAGGGGTTCTATTGCCCCTTTCCAAGCCTTCAAGTATTCCTTTCATGCGGAAACACATAATAAGAAGGCAACGGGAACCTCGTATTTATATATGCTTGTAATTTGCGAGTGAAGATACCATAGGGACTTCCGATGTGATTCGCTCCATCGTTCATCTTCAACTGCATCATTTACCCTCTCAGCAGTTTACACTGAGACCTTCGAATCAAACCCTAAACGAAGGAAAAATACAAACGACCTATAGAATTATCATACAAGAACCCATGCGTGCTTGTTTCCTGTGGGTGAACGTATATTGGTACAGCGTATAAGCCGGCCCAGAAATGATTTCAAAGTATCACCACGCTTGAATGCAAAGCTGGCAGGTACTCTCAAAAAAACATTGATGTCTAGTCCCATAGCCGTAAAAAAAACGACGGCTTTGAGTCTCCTTCGTGCTTCACAGCCTGCGAATACTCCGGAGTAGCCTAAAGGGTGTCTAAGAAAGCTATTAGTGCTGGGTTTAATCTATATATCTCCTGCTGGTTAAATCTTTTACTGACCAAGATCATGGAAACACGTTCCATTGCCTAAAGAGTGGGAATGATATTGCGTGCAACAAGTAAATCGAACCTCTGAGCTCACATGCCAAGAGGCTTACGGAATTTTTAAACGTAAAGGACTCCTAAAGTGTACGTCGGAAAAGTATATAGTTATAAGAAACTTCGTCACCTATGAACCACTGAATGGTTCATGGGGCCTCCTTCCTCGGAGATTCTCGAGAGCCGAAAGGATCGATGTGCTTCAAGCTCGTACGAGGGCGTCTCAGAAGGGAGGGGTATGCTCTCGACAGTCGCTGTAGCAGTACTGGGAGCTGGTGCACCAGGATGAGAGTGACTCACGTGCCGAAAGGGACAGTACCACATGGCCAGGAAGATGGCGATCAACACGATGGGGACGAGGATTACAGCAATGGTACTTGCCGTATCCAACATCCTGTCGACTAGCAACGCAAGATAAGATGGGCATCGAGCGCTTCGACCGAGTCAACTACGTTAGAGGTTCGGTGGCTAAGAGTTCGAGAAGGGTCTTTCGGAGAATAACTAGTTGGTCTAGATGGCCAAGGTGGTTTTTTGACATTGGGAAAAGGCATAATAGAGAGAAGAACAGATGTGTTCGAACGACATGGTCGACAAGCCTTTTGAATTTCCCTGGTTTCAGCAACAGGTGGTTGCATCTACACTCGGTACGACGTGACCATTCAATTTATGTATGAGGGTAGGTAGCATACAGCCATATCGGTTCCTGATATTCGATGTCAGGTCTAAGCTCCGGTGTGATCTGGTGGTTGTCACTCGTGTCTGAATCTACCATCTACCATGTCTATCATATAGTGAATAAGATATCGTCGCATTCGGATCTTTAGCCTACCTTGGTATACCCGGCCAAGTAGCATACTTGAATCACCCGGGGCCATCGTGCATTACCGAAATGTAGATGGGTAGTAAGAATGGGCAAATTGACGCGACCCTGATGCTATCGCTAGATGGTACAGTAGCAAGTGGAATGTTGGGTAATATACACCGAATGCACAGCTGCTCGATGCCCAAAATGTACGGTTCGCCAGTTATAGGTGACTTCGGCATATGCGTCATACCACCTGTGTGGCGACCGTGCCCACTGGTCTCTCCACAAACTCCATGATACCCTCGACAATGTTCTTCCTCGCCGGTTCAGACGCAACTTTGCTGCCGGCTAGATAGTTGAGCCACAGCAGTCGGGACACTCGTTCATCGGAGACGCGTCCGATTGTTCCCATGCCAGCCTTGCCATCGTCGAAAGTGATCGTCAGCTGTCCAGCAGTGTCGCGAACCAGCAGCATTTCCCGCCCCTTCGGCACCTTGCCTCGGTTGAATAAACCTCGGAAGTCCTTCATAGCCTCACCGAAACTTTCGTCACCAAAATCGCGGCTATTACCTTGCGACCTTGCCGAGATCGCCCGTACAAATCCATCTCTTAAGTGATGGAAGTCAGTATCTCTCACCGGCACGACCCTGAATAGCGAACGTGGTCGTACGTCCTGCAGTATGTCGTTCCACAACTTTTCTCCCCGCTCCGGATCTAACAGCGCCTTGCGCAATTCGTCCTTTTCATTCGACACTAGCGTCGTCGCGATAGGATTGATCTCCTTGACCAGACGCGATTGTAGCGCAGCGATATCTTGTGTGGCGATGTAATATCCCACCATATATACTTGAATGCCTAAGAAGCTCACTGTCCTCACCCCCAGGCCGACCAATGTGTACTCTACCCCGTTGACCATCTCCCGTCCTTCTGCAACACCAATCGCAAGGTCGAGGATCCGTGGGAATGTAGGGACAGTGCTATTTCCCGTAGGCACAAGCTCCTTTCCGTCTCCGTCGTGGATAACCGTTTTGCGCTTCGAACCAGCCTCGGTGCTGAAAGGGTCGAGCTTGTCCGGCAACCCGCTGTCGAACTTTGTCGGTTTTTGAAACCTTAGGTAGAGAAGATACGAGGTGTAACAGATACCAACCAAACCCGAGACCGCGCCGCATAGAAGGAAAGTTCGCCGCCGATTGTGGTAGTTTTGGAATTCTGTGCGCATGCGACCGACATTGAGGTTCTCAACCGCTCGGTGGATTGGTCGCTGAGGTTGTAGGAATGTGCGGCATTGTCGCGGGTTGAAACGTAGACGGCTAGAATATAGGCATTGGCGCGAGATAAGAGGCTTGAATAGGAGACCTGTCTGTGAGGTGCATGTCGGCTTCATCGTGGGCAATGGTGTACAATGGGGAGAGGTGTTGGTTTCTGTAAAATCGATTGAAGCTTCAAATTGAATCCGAGAGCTTATTCCCATCCACTAGCAAAGGTACATGTAGGTACCTAGGTACCACTTACATGGGTATGGGTGGATAGTGAGACTAGGTACCTAGGTACCTATGTATGTACGTCATCGTAGGCTTATAGTGTATACATAACTCTCGTTTACTACATGTACATCTGTATGTACATATAACTACATGCACCTTGTAAATGCCTGTGTACATGTAGTACTTCTAGAGTCTTTTCACCCTTTTTCTAACCCCTTTTCTTGTCGTGCCGAAAACACGGCGAATTCATCACACCACCTTCTTATCATACCAATACTTCTATAAATCTACAATTCCAATTGGGACTCTAAAACTCAGACCGACTCTTTGCTGTCACCGGATGTATGTACTGTGATATCATATTGGATGACTTTCCGAATACCCCAAACTTCCTCCACATCGCTGCTACGATCTAGTGAGCCCGTCTCCTCTAGCATATACTCCTGACTATTGCTACTACCGGTAGACTTACATCCCTGGACAGACGTCACACGCGTGCTCAGCATCTCGCTGTCACCGCGGGTAGGGGCCCAATAATTCCGGCCAGAGTTATTCGTCGGTTGGCTCGGCTTGTAGCTAGAAGAAGTGCGCTTTGATGTTGACATAAATACCGACGGAAATAGCCAGTTGAGCGGGCCCTTACACATAGGGAGACACGCGCAGATTATGGCAACATTCTCTTCGATGACTGTCCAAGTTGAAGAAGCAACGTCATAGGTAGGGTCGGAGCTCGTAGAAGAGTAGTCGATTGTCTGCATGCGTAGGATGCTCGTTATGGTTACGCTAGTAAACCAAGTCAGCCCTCTTCCCCTTTTCATTATATCCACCCGGTGTCGGGGAGAAAAAGCAATTCATAACTCACAAGATCCCTAAAGCGAACACAATCATCAACGCCCATTTCTGCTTCGGCGGCAGATTAGACCGGAAAATTGGTTGCATAGGAAGCACAAGGATCATAATATCCGTAGCGATGGAGAAGCCCGCATTTGCATACCAGTTCCTAGTGATACTAATGCAGGTTCCCGGTACAGACTTGTCCCAGGCCCTACTTATTGGAGTACACTGCCATATAGACGAAGCAGCGGTTGCTAGCATATAGCTCGAGATAATACCCAGCAAGGCATAACATGAGATCCGGAACCATCGCTGGAGGAAAATGCGGAGATATAATAGGAGGATAGAGGCCTTGGTTAGGTTTAAGGTGAGTTTGTAGAATGCCTGGGCAACATAGTAGAGCTGTTTTATGCGTTAGCTTGCTATCTCGATAGGATGAGATTCCATTATTCGTGCGTAGATTACCTTTAGCGCCAATGTCTGATCTTGAGCTGGGATATTATATATATGCTGTCCGAACCCGTGTTTACAGGCAGCTATCAAAAGTCCCGAGACGGTCTGCGAGAAAGCCTTAGAGGACAGCAAGGTCAACTAGTGTAAACAATGCTGTTTTAGGCTTTAGGTTTACCATACCCATGAGACTATGATCGTCCCATCGTCCCACCCAATCCCGGAGCCAGTTTTGAGTCGAGATAGTATCCGTATTGATAGAAAAAGGGGGGTTAGTGCAAAAAATACAAAACAAGGAATTTCTATATCAACAACATTACTCTCCACATGCGAATTCATTTCGATCGTAAATGCAGTCAGAAAAGCACATCAGTCTACCAATTCTCTTTCTAGGTTATTAGATTCCCTGTAGACCAGCTAGTTATATGATATTCGTATCTAATATTGTCCCGTTCCCTAGGCAATTCGCCATCGTATGAACCACTCAAAAAGGAAGACACTGTTGTAGTGCTAAGTGTTAATATTACTACAACGTCCAATAATGAGAATATTAAGTTCCCAATTTGGCAATCGATATGGACAGGTGTGTCTCTAAAGTACGAGTCTATGGTCGCATTGTTACTTAATTCTGCCATTTTATTGGTCAGGGACGCGTTGCTCTATCATTACAATCAAGTTACTCAGCTGTACAAACCCTTCGGTATTCAGTCTGCCGGGCATCACGATTCAAGATGACGAACTCTCAGTTTACCCTAATGCACTTTCTTTGTAGTCATGTTGTCTACTGTCTACCGTTGGGCCTCTCGGCGGAGGTTTCTTTACAACCAGAGTGCATACGGGTCGACCGCTTCGTGCCAAGAGAAGACAACAGGACAATACGAGTTAAAACGTGGGGGTTTCCTAAGCATACCGATTCATCATGCTGGTATATCACGCTGGTCTATCCCTATCTATATCTAATGTGAAAGCAACCGTAATTAAATTCATTTGTAGATTAACTAGCAAGTCTCTACTTGTATTTTGATGCCTTACGTATTAATTGTATTCCGTCCCCCTTTGCTCTTTTGGATGCTATATTAGATCAAAGACCTCGCAATGGTGCTGTTGAAACCATTCCATCCTCGTACTATGGTCGGGTGTAGCATCGGTCAATTTACACGACGAAACAAAGGCATATCCGCCATCAAGTGGACGAAGAATCGAAGGGCGGAGAGCGCCTTTCAATAAACAAAGTATGTCGCCACTTTTTACGACAGCATCGTGTCTATTGCAAATGCCAAAATTTCCATCCCGGAACAGGGCTAGTATCTTGTCCAATAACACTAGGAGATTGAGTGAAGCTTCGTCTTTCCTTAGTCGATATTTGGATAGATCTTCATTGGGCCGCTCCGCAATGAAAACTAGCAGCTTTCCGTACAACTCCTTTCCTTGAGATCTGTAGTCCTCAGAAATATTTTCGAACCATTTCTCCCGCAATACTTCATAAGGAGTATTCGTGATTACTGCAGACGGCTTAATGATCTTCTCCTCTATATCATTGATGCGGTCCCTGAGATTCGAAATGCATAAGCTCACTTTCGGCATAGGCGGTAGTTGTGTTTGACAGATACTGATCTTAACACCTTCTACTTGTAGTTCTCTCCTAGACCTTGACAATTTCAGGTTGGCCTTGACTTGTGGGGTTATCCATGTCATATTTGATCCCAGATATCGTAGATCAGGGACCCAAGATGGAACCCCTCCGAGTTTTTGGGACGTTGTCTCCAGAAGTCTCAGATCCCCAGTCTGTTCAAAGATATACGCTACAAACTCATGGTAAACCTGCTCGTACGGTTTGGTGTAGTCTGGGCTCAGCTGGCTTGGAAGAGAGCGGCTATTAGTCTTCTCGATAAAGGCGTAAACTTGACCGAGAAGCCCATAGACTTGATCGTGTGGGAGCGTTGCTTGGGCCTCTCCATATGACAAAATTATGTGTAGAAGGAATCCGGCAGCGTCAAGAGGTATTCCAGCTGCCTCTATCACCTCTGTATCGTGAATCATCATCCGTACATCGGCAAGGCTCCTAAGCTGGGGTTCGTTAAACATTAACCCGTCATTTGAAACCATAGCCCATACGTTGAATAGATCAAGCATATGTACTTGATACTTGCCGATTATGATGGTAGGCCATTCAGCCGCTAGTGTTACTTCTTGTCTCACCCAAATCCTCGAAAACCATGGTAATCTAATTAGTTTTCCCAATAAGATATAGGGGCGCTGCCTCCAGCTGTCTCCGCCGAAGCTTTCATCGAAAGACCGCCTATGTCTGTCAGGGTCAAACCCACCGTTTCGGAAGGGCTTTAGAGCATCAGCTAGGCCGGATAGCAGTCCGATATCATTTTCAGTTAAGGTATCCGTTGCTAGGATCGAAACAATAACCCGAGAAGCCGAACGATAGATATGTGCCATCCGCGGTATTTGCTCTGATTTCTCGATGTTGTCATTTTGGTTGATACAAATTGCATCTACCCAGAGATGATAATCTTTAGGGAACCTTCCTTGCTGCTGCGACAAGTCTTCTAGCGCCTTGTACAAGTTGATCCCAACGTAAAACTGATGCCCATTTACTGTTATCATTTCCTTGGTGCTTTGATCCCCCCAGAGATATGATAATGCTGTATACTTCAAGTCTGGGGAGAATGGGACTGTGTGGAGGTAGCAATTGATGCACTCCTCATTCTCGCCCCCAAAGGTAAGCAGCCTGATATCCTTATTGCTCAACGGCGCATATATCATTCCAATATCTGCTGGACCAGACATTACTCAAGCCTTTAGAGCGTTGATATGTCTCAATTCATAGTTGAGAGAGATACAGAGTAACTAGATGGTGGAAAGGGAGTTCGATGAATACCTTTGAATACCCATATCATTGATGGGACGATATATTGACTGCCACGTCAAAATGTTAGGTAGAGATGTAGGATACAATAAACGCACACCCGCTTACATTGGTACCAAGACGTTATAGGTACTAACCTAACCTAGACTATTGTCTCAATAAGGCGACAAATGTGACTCTAGATTACTCATTGCCTAGAATACCTAATACTTTAAGGTGCATTTAATTTTATTAACTGGACAAGAATTGTTCAGGAGAGAGCTCGTCATAAGATCCCCCTTTGCTTCGTTTCTTGATTTCAAACCCTCTAGGCTCAGGGTCTTTTCTGCCACGTAAAAGTTAGGCATCCCTAGAATCACATATACCGAGATTTTCAGGCTTTGAAGATCCAAAGTTACATCGGAGGAATAACGCAATACGGAAGCTGGTGTTTTCACTAAGCGATATCTCCGCTGCAACTCTAGCTGAGCCAAGACCAATCTATACCCGTATACTTTCGATATTAGACATAGTAACTTAGTAAGTAAATTAGAGGAACTCGCTCATAAGTGTCAACAAATTCGTTAGTATACTTCTAAGGCATCGCCGACAGGTATCCATACAGCCTCGAACTAACTTCGCTTATTACGCATTCATGAAATATAGGCAGGCAGGTTTGTATAAAAAGCCTCCTCCATCTTGTGTGCTTCCACAAGTAGCTCGTAGCCACCAAGAATGTCGACGGGCCCTGACATAGAAAACGGTGTAAAGCAGCACGCATTTGAAAAAAGGGCGATGCTATGCATACGTGGCAGTGCATTATACCGATTATAAGCTCATATTCGAGCCACGTACCTAGATAGAATCTCAAGAAGACACGGGTAGGCAAGGTTCGGTATAATGTTGACATTCGGATCCCGGTAATTCTGATTTCATAATGAGGGGTTAAAATCATATCGTTTGCTATCGAGGTACAATAAAATGTACCAGAAACTAAGACTTGACGAAGTAAATGCTATCCAATTTAGCCAGCCAAATTCTTGCCAAACCTTAGATGCTAATAGCCGCAGCATTGGCTATCTACAAAGCAGGCTAATAAAGACTGAAGGTCAAGGACGCTGTTAGTAACCGCTTTATCTAAAAGCACATAGGACCCAATGCAACTAGTACGTTAGGATAGTTACGTACCTAACTAGGTAGAATATAAACTCTACTAACAGCATGAGGATCATCACGGTTGTAGCAGCAATCCTTTATGGATATATTGAGCTCGTCCGGCACGCAGTTGCTCAAGATGCAGATGCAGGTTCAATAGGAGATGTGCCAGCCGAGGGAGACCTACATGGCTCGAATTTTACCTATCCGTTTCCTCTAAAGACGTATAGGTTTACGTCGCAAAATCAAGAGCTTGAAATGGCGTTCATGGATCTTGAACCGACAGTTGAACCAAACGGAAAGGTCGCTATCTGCCTACACGGAAAGAATTTCTGTGGGCCTACTTGGGAGGCGACAGCTAGGCAACTTTCGGCAGCAGGCTATAGGGTTATCCTACCGGACCAGGTCGGCTTTTGCAAATCCTCCAAGCCGGAGTCGTACCAATATACGCTACAGCAGCTCTCATATAACACGAGAAACTTGCTACACGCGTTAGGCGTTGAGAATGTGACTGTGATCGGCCACTCTCTGGGAGGCATGACATCCGTGCGCTTCGGCTTGATGTTCCCTGAAATTGTCGAGAGGCTTGTCTTGGTGAACCCCCTCGGATTGGAGGATTGGAAGGCCCTCGGTGTGCCGTACAAGAGTATCGACGACCTATACGTCGCCGAATCTACAAGCAACTACACGTCCATCCGAGCATATGAGCAATCAACGTATTACGTAGGGAAGTGGGACGACGCATATGATGTATGGGTGAACATGCTAGTCAATATCTACCAGGGGAGCAAAGCGTCTACGTTTGCTTTCGATCAGGCACTTGTTACTGATATGGCCTTGAGCGCGCCAGTGGTATATGAATTCGGCTTGCTAAAGCCCCGGACTCTTTTGCTAATAGGCGACAAAGATAACACAGCACTGGGCAAGCAATGGAGCTCACCGGAGGTGCAGGCTAAATTAGGCCACTATGATGTATTGGGGAAACAGGCTGCTGCCGCCATACCAAATGCAGACTTGATAGAGTTCGCCGATTTAGGACACGCGCCTCAAATCCAAGAGCCCGATAGCTTTCATGAGGCGCTGCTAGGGTGGTTAGCGGGATAACGACTTGAAGCGGCCATGCCATGTATATAGAACTCTACGCGTAAACACTGGGTTTCAAATTTCAGTCAGGTAGATAAATTATAAATGATGCCCCAGTGGTTGACTTGGAGATATGAAACTGTTGTTCCTGTTTCTTAAGTTAGGACGGGTTCATCATATTGAAATAGGGGTAAAAGGGGCTAACTCTTGGTTCACAGTTCTCGTACTTGCATGAAACGGTTAAGCGGTCCTAGTCCAACTCAGTCCGAAATAGTCTCGTATTTAGGATTATATTCAGTTACAGGGGTGATATATATATATGAAGAGGAAGACTTATATGAGACCGAGGAGCCTGATTGTTTCAAGGCGTGTAATATAAGCCAAGATGGTTTGGTAGAAATGGTCCATTGCAGCCATACTCCCGGCCCTTGCTTCTACTTTTCTCGAAATGCGTAGAGAATTGTCGCTATAATAAATACCTACCTACTGTCCTTACAACTCAGTTGAGCTTACCTCCTGATACCTTTACGTCTCTACAGAACCCTAAAACCTAACTCCTAGGACCGTGCTAAAATACTTGTTTACATACTCATCTTGCAATCTGACAACTACAGTAAGTTGTGGTAGGTAGTACATACGATACACAACGCCAAAGTAGAATAATATCGCTAAGATGAGAACCGAAACATGTCTTACCCAAAGTATTATGATATTGCGATTAGAGGTTACAAGAAGGGTACCTACCTGTTTTGTACGCGACAGGATCGTACCAAGGTCTATGGTTTGCTATGCCGTACATAGGGGTTATAAGTGGAGAGTAGCTGGTGTAAAGGGTAAAGGCCGTACGGATTCCTTGTCACCCACTGGCTTTTTATTTTATTTAGTTAACTATAAGATATTAAAGCTGTGAATTCAATTCGTTGGCAACTATCTCTTCTACCATTAATCTCCCCAGTTTAGGTACCTCCCGAAATAGAAAATTGCCTATTAAACTACCTAAAATACCTACCTAACCCTACCCTTGCCCCTATTATGGCGGATAGTACTCGTCGCAGCCGTTCGCGACTAGCCGAATCGGCATATCAATCGCCTTACTCTTCTATCGGCGCTCCGAGTTCCCACCCCAACGGAGACCCATACGCGTCTCTCCGTAGCCAAGCCCTTTCCACTCTCGAGGCTATGGGCTACGACCCTAAAACAATGGTTGAGCGTGGAGTTGTATGGGCCGAAGACCAGGACCCCTTTGGACACGTTATGCATACGCAGTATATGCACTTCTTTGGCCAGTGTTTCTATCGCGTCATGGAGAGCTATGATGAGTTCCTCAGCGAGCAAGAGTACGATGACATGATTAACGCCAAGACCGTCGTTCCCGTCGTCCGTAGATATAGTTTGGATATTCGGAGACAAGTCAGGTATCCCGATTCGGTCCGTGCCGTTTTAATACCTGCCGCTTTTGAATTCAAGTTTTACTGACTCAAACCTACAGCTTATTGCAGCATATCGCCAAGAACTCATAGAGCCAACTCGTAATACTGGAATAGCATCCTTATTCTCACTCAAGCAACAGGTCATCGTTTCTGAGGTTAAAGGTTCCGTGACTTATATGGATGTTAAAACTGGTCGTCCTGTCGACATCCGGACCCTTAGTGGTGGATGGCCGGCCGTATATGACGGCTTTACTAAAAGCAGCGAACATTCAAAGGTGCTGAAGGGAAAGTGGGAGATGGAGCATCGTAAATCCAAGATCTAAGAAAATAATTTCTAAGAATTCCTCGAGATACTGTATAACTACCTCCTAGGTGGTCTTTAGGTGCAACCCTCGGGTTTAACCATCCACGTCTACGGGTCCCCTACTTAAGATAATTGGATGTGGGGGTTAGTGTGAGATACAGACTACGTACTCCATTCTAGGCGTAAGTTGTCATACCAGATGAAGTCAAGGTCAGCACGTAGGGCTGACCATTCACCACTCGACGATTGCATCCTGCCCAATGCATCATCAACATACTGCCACGTACCCAGGAGTTCTACCTGTTGACTTATGTAATCATCTAATTGTAAATATAAACTTCTTATGCCGATCACTTGTTATCAACGAAGCGCAAGTACAATCACATTTAAGAGGTAGAGACGTTTAATGAAGACACCTCAGCCTGTTAAAACAATAAGGCAGATATATATATAGGGGATCCCTATAAGAATCTAGAAATAAAATGGGGTATTTTGTAAAAGTTTGCACCTAAACGATCCTTATGTCGAAAGTCCTTTCCTCAACTACCAGTTGTAGGACGAATCCATAGCTAACGCTCGTTTTCCCAATATTCTCAAGTTCATTATGAGGAGATTCTCTTGTCCTCACGGGCGGAGGTTGTCTGGTCCTCGTCATCCTTGTGGTATAGGGGCTCGAGCACAGCGTTGCGCTGGAACAAGACCCAGCGCTTAAATCCATAAGGCAGCGCTTTGGTGACCTGGTACCGGGCGAACTTGCGGTTGGGCACGGCGAACACGTAGTCGAGCTCTTCGAGAGTGCGCTGCTTCGTCTCGGGTACGAGGAAGAAGATCATAACAAGCGCCACGAGGTTGAACCCGGCGTATAGGCCGAATGCACCAACGGTGTGTAGCCTGTCAAGAATAAAGGGGAATGTCATACTGAGGACAGAAGCCCAGAACAAACAGGTGGCGACGGCGAAGCCCATACCAACCTCACGATGGGAGAGGGGGAAGACCTCGGCACTGTAGGTGAAAGGAACAGGGCCTTCGCCGGGGGAGTAGAAAGCGCCAAACAGGAACACGAAGAGAGCTACGAGCGCAGTTCTCGCCGTTCCCTGTTCCATCAGAGTGCACAGACCGGCCGCGAGCAGAGTCCACATCATCTGGGGGAAAGTGAAGAGAAGCAGGGATCGTCGTCCGAAAGTATCGATGGTCCAGAAAGCAGGGAAGGCGAAGAGCCAGTTGACGAGACCGAAGCCGAACGAGCACAGCATAGCTTGGAAATCGTTGTATCCGGCGTCGACGAAGACAGTGGTCGAGTAAAAGGCAATGATGTTAATACCACACATCTGCTGCGCAATCATAACAGTGAAGGCGGCGATGCTGGCACGGCGCACACGGGGAATGGTGAAGAGCTGTGTGAAACGAGTTACGTAGTTGGTCTTGCTCGTAAGCTGGTTTTCGATGGACAGCTGAGCGTGGATGTAGTAAATATCTCTGGCAACCTGGATTGGGTTGTTCCGTAGCTTGTTCATCGAGGTCCAAGCTTCAGCGTAGCGATTCTTCTTCATCAACCAACGAGGGGACTCGGGGCAGAGGTAGATTAGGCATAGAAGAGGGACAGCTGGGATAAAGGGGGCGCCCAGCATCAGTCGCCAGTTGAGAGGATGGTAGAAGACGGCAAGGTTGACGGCCGTTCCAAGGAAGATACCGAACGCAGTCCACATCTGCCATGACATGACTAGGGCGCCTCGAACCGCAGCTGGAGCATTTTCAGCAGCATAAACAGGAACTAGATGACGTTAGCAGGCTGGTTCAGAGGAAGTTAAGGACGGGGATGGGGAGGGGGACAAACCAGTTGAAGCCTTTACACCCATTCCAATACCCATTAGTAGACGGCAAGCCAATTGCTGTTCCCACGTGTGGCAGAATGCAGAACCGATGACAGGCCAGAGACAGAAATGAGCAGAGATAAAGATAACACCACGACGGCCGATCCAGTTGTTGATGGGGTCCGAGAGCCAGCATCCGATGAAAGCACTTCCGATATAAGGACCCGAGTTTACCAAGCCGACCAACTTTACAAAGGGTTAGCTCTGTCAGGCGGGAATCGTGTGGATATGGGACTTACCAGTCTTTCTCTGGTGGTGCTGCCACCGATTCCGTAGTAAGCCGGGAAGAAGATATTAGCACCGTTGCTTCCGGTCTGATCCCAGCCCTGGACGGCGGCACCAATAGAGCAAGTCGCGATAGTTAAGAAAAGTCGGGCAGGCATGCGCCATCGGTGTAGGACCTCGTCGTGGAGGGCCTTTTTCTCAGCTTCGTCGAGAGCTTCCTCTCCAGACAGATCGTCGAAGTCGTGGGGGTTCTGGGCGACGAGCGCGCCCCTGCGTAGAATCGGAATATGTTCGACGAGGCCCTTCTCGTGCGCGAAGGCCTCGACATCGCGCATCAGCTGCTCACGGGGAATGCCCTTGAGAGGGTTCTTGATCCTGTAAAACGATATCACATGTTAGTCATACCTCGTACGCGGTAACAGCGCTAATTATCTAGCAAGCGACTTCATCTATGTCGAGATATCTATAACGATTCAACACTTACTTCGCTTCAAGGTTGGCGTTTAGGTCAACATGTTCAGTAGCATCGAGGCCATTCTCTAAGTAGTGCCCTTCGACGCCCTTAGGCTCGATCCTATTATCTACGAGTTAGATATTGTACGGTTCGGGGAATCGACTTAGATAAGTGGCGCACTTACATATCGACTTGGGGCTTCTCAGACATGGCTGCTTAATTAAAGAGATAGCAGAGATGGCAGAGCAGGTGGTGATAGTAGTAAGTCTTAACGGCAGAAGAGGACTGAGGTCCACCACCAACAGACGAGATGATGAATTAGTCCTAGTCTCGACGGCTTGTCGATGGCTGTAGGGAGTGAAACCTTGACTCGAGAAAGGCAGACACGAGAGAGGACACGAGAATGGAAGTAGAAGAGAAAGGGTATCATCCGAGCCTTATATTAGCGACAAAGAACACCGGCGAGCAGGCGTAAGCACGAAGAAGATCCCAATCCCAGCATCTTCAATCGACAGCCAGCTTTCTCTTCTCTCGCGCGAAAACCCCATACCCCATAGATACAAGGCCCCCCACCACATGGGCGAATTGTCGTGCACCGGGATAATCCATGGAACAAGGATCTAGACACGCGAAGGATGCTAGAGATGGCTTGCTAGCCTACCTAGGAGGACTCGGCGTACCGGTATCCAGACGCGGTCTAACGTCTGATCTCTCTCTCTCTCTTTCTCTCTCGAAAATCCTGCCAGTGAGCTGTGGCGAAGAGGCTAGGTTAGACGCTAATAAGCGGCCAAATTGCCATGGCGGACTCCACCATGGGTATGTGGATGGAGTGTTTCTATAGCAGGGCAAGGATGTTTTGCTGACGGAACCGGTTAGCGGCAGCAGGCTTGATATGTAACAATAAGATGAAAGTGTGCGTGTGTCGTGTGAGGGTGAGAGCTGATGAGACGGATTGGTCGTTTGACGACGACATTTCCCTCGCGTGAACGCAACATCAGGTGATGAAGCAAGATACTTTACCGTATACCTACTCGGCTTATCCGACGCCATTACTATTAGGGGGGGCGTTCGAGATGGCTTTGTCCTTTTTGTCTCTAATACCGATTTCGAATTCGAGCTCGGTTATGCCATATTTTGCCTTGATCTTATTTGATAGGCAGGCTACCGTGTGACTTGGTCACTACACATTATATGGTGTTACAAGCCAATGGGAGTGGCTTATTTACAGTAATCTTACACGAAAATACCTACATGCCTTTTATCATAGAAAGCGGATGTCTCACAGAGGTACCGCTGTAATCGTAGTATGAGGCTCTGTAGGATAACACGATGTACCTCTCCAATAGGTAACCTTTACAACTATGTAGGTAAGTCCCTTGTATTTCAGCTAGGTAGGTAGTAGGTAGTCTACCTACCTAGGTATACACCCCAAGCTGAAGAATTGTCTGAGACTGGGGAAAACGTGTACCTGACGGAACAATGAGGGGAAATGAACTCCAAAGAAAGGAGAATAAGGAAAAAGTTAAACCGGTTCTGGTCTAAGTCGAGAAGATGACTCCTAATAATGACGACGATGGCTTCAACCCCGTATTATCTTCGAGTGCGGGCATTGCGGGGAACTGGGTTAAACTAAGAGGGGAACAAAGGAGTTTATCCTCCATCTTACTTAGCTCGTATACATTCTCGTCGCTAGTATGTAGGCTACGCCGTTTCCCCATCTTCTCCGCCATTCCTTTCCCTGCTTCTGTAATAATCTCCTTCTCAACTAGTCTCAATATGTATTAGTACCACCACATGTAAATACCTACCTGTCCCCATAATGTTCGCATCTCCCCCACCTCCATTAGAGTTGGCACACTAGATGAAAATTTGGGGTCAAGATCTTTGTCCGGTGGATTGTTCAGTCTACCTACTACTAGGTAGGTATGTATGTGCGAATGAAGGTGTGTCGTTAAAGGACATGGTAAATACCTTATGCAGAGTCCACGTGAGTCGGGCATCTTTGGTTGATTTTATTCTGTCGTTTTTCTCGGCTCGGTAAAATATGATTAACAGGAATTTTCAGACCCAAGATGGAACTCCACTCCCAAAAAAGATTTTATGTAGGCGATGGTAAACAGGGGTTATCATTGGAGGAAGACATTCGACTTATCCACATATCATTCCATAGGCTGCTTATTATTTGCTACCGTGTGCTTCCCCTTGCAAACATAGTGTACACAGGTACAATACATAGAGATCCTCTCTTTTCCCCAGGGGGTTTCCCCTCCTTTTCCACTTAATAGAGTCGAGCCAATATCTTCCTGATCCCGCCTCTTGGTGATGGATCACTACACGTGACTGATCTTCGGCCAGACCAGAGGCTTGTATATACTACCTACACTACCTACCTACCTACCTATGTGATCCCTTGAATCGAATTGGCGAACAGTCTTTCCTAGGACAAGGCTACTTATTTAGACTAAGAAGCATGAAGGTCTTGAAACTTGATGCTCGGTGACCGTGGCGTAGGTAAGAGGCTTCTAATAGCCAAGTTCTTTCACTCACGTTAACCCTTGCAGGGCACAGGTCACCAATCAGTTTTAGCCCGGGATTAATACGCGTAGACAATGTACTATACCTACCGCCTAGGTACGCATTGTACCTAAACGTGCAATGTAACGATATCCAGATGCTAGGTACTCTACTAGAATTAAGCAGGCAGGTCAGACCAGCGCTTCTCCATTGCTCCGTTAATCCGCTACAAGCTATCCCACTACGGGCTGAGATGAATCTGGCGATGGTAGCGTAAATCGTTACCCCTCACGGAAAAAGGAGCCGTCTTGGAGTCCTTTTTCTCTCCATGCGGAGTGAACTAGTCATGTTTTCTAGGTACCTAGTTTATATGTTCTTTATGATCTATGCGGTGTACTATGCACTATGGAGTTAGAAATCAGGATTCGATATCAATCTCGAATTCCTTCGATGTGATATGTGATAATTACGCGATAGCTGTACATCATTTACCGATGGGGAATCGGCATGCACTACGACTCTACGAGCGCAACGCATTAAGGGATGTAGGTATTAATAATTTAGATGTATGCTACATGTTACTATTTCTGTCGTGTAGTTGTAAATGCATAGTACCCATCCAAAGATTGAAGACTTCACGTAGTTCCAACCGTACCCAGACCCTGATATCCAATAACGGGAATGGTATGCAACTAAAAGTTCGCCATACGCTAGCCGAATTCAATTTAATAGTGTATCGATGCTAGTAATAGCATGGCAAGGAGAAGAAGCATTGATCATAGTCGACTGTGAAGACAACCATTCTAGAACATTGATTCTCTCAGATCTAGATCGCCTATTAGTTCCAAGCGAATTATGATATTATGACTATGCGATCTGAACGTTGAGGCGCGAACATGACGCAGATTCTTCAGCATTAACACATTTATAGACATAGCCTCGTCTAGTCTATATTGATGGCTTGCCTCCTATTCGCCTCTTGGGTAAACTACTACATGTCAAGACGAACTAATGTGACTGCCTACCTCCTAATATATGCTTAATTTCGTATGAACGCGCCGAGACATCAAGATTTTCTTTTGTTTGCAATAGAGAACATGACGTCGTATTTCGATATCTAACAACTTCCTTGATTCTATTTGACAATTAAAACACATCAAGATGATCAAGATGAAGAAATAAGCGACACACGTGTCAACGAACGAAAGCAGACCAAGTTTCACCGCTGCAGGCCCCCTATGTGGTAGACCAGAAACAGCGAGAACCGGTCCAAGAGTCTAGCCCCGGCCGAGATGTACGAAAAGAGCAATTAGACCTACCAACAGCCAATCACGGCTGTTCCTCAATCTACAGAGATTATTGGCCAATGATACAATACGTGCCTGTTTGTTGTCTCCATCAAACTAAAACCAGCTGAGATTCCCAAGTACATATGAGACTAACCTAGGTAATTCTCCAGACGATGAACAACAAACATCCACCCTGGGGGAAATACCTTGCTCGCATCGCTTAGCTCTGGGGAATGGCGCTGTTTGCCCATTTCCTTCGCAAATCGGTGGCTTCTTATTAACATGGTTAGCCTTGGTGGTAAAAAGATTCGCAGCAATCGCTCCGGCCAGTCTCTCTCTCTCTTTTCCCCTTGCCTTTTCTTCGCTTAGCTACCTACCTACCTATCTTCGATATTCGCGCTAGCAATACCGACGATGAGAAGACGGTGAATCGATCGATCGGTGACATGTGCTGAGAGTCTAGATTTCTCCAGGAGTACGGAGGTCCGTGACATGCTTGTAAATATGTATGTCCTATTTGTAAATGTTTACCTTACTTGCCACGACGAATCGTTTCGGAATCGGATCTTCAATCTCCCTGGTGTTGAACCAACTTGTATGGCGATGGTTAGACGCCGATGGACGGGAAGTGCGGAGTAGGAATGTTGGGTCAAGGCCGACAACGTCCTATTAAGCAAGGGATATGTCCGTCCGACTTCACAACACCGCATCCGGCAAGATCCATTATCATCATGCCTTATGCTTCTTACTATCCTCCATGCCCGACATATCGTTCTATGCCTCCTAGTATAATGTAATAATCGCTTGGCGGCTTGTTCGATAACGTCGACATAGCCATGATATCTCGAAATTCTTTAAGATGTTTATCAGGAGTAACCGATCGGGAATTTCGTGAACAGAATCGGATGTTCGATGGCCGGTTCGGTGTCCGTACGGCGAGTTCGTCGGTTTTGGTAAAATCGTAATAATTAGCCTCGACCCAAAATTATAATGTAGGCCTCACGACCTTTATATACCAGTTCCATGTGGGGGGTCACGATCCGGGGACCCCAATATGAATTGTTTTTTCCACTAATCAGGCCTCGTTGTTGTCATCACGAGCGTTCCAACGAAGCTATAAGTCCTGGCAACCGAGTTGGTTCCGGAGTAGCGGACCGAGGCCAAAAACTATGGCCAAGGCCCCCATGGGGTAGACCTCGTATCGTGATATTGACTGCCGAAGTGCTCTACCTGGTCCATTTATTGGCTATTGACATTTGTACTGGCTGTACCCGCGGCAATCTGGTAGTTTAAAGTGCACATATTCCTCTAGGTCATTAGCCGTACACCTTGACCTGTCACAATAGCCCTTGTCACCGATTTGTTACAAGATGTTGCCTGCACTATCATCACCCCTAGTCTCCCGTACGATCGGTACGTTCCATCTGATATCCCTAGAGCCTCCCGAGTATTATAAGTGCTTGTTACGTCCCCTCCCGAGAAGGATTATCTGACTTGACCAATATTAAATAGTTGGAATATTTCTTTCCTTTTTCTTTTAAATAAATATAGTATTGCCCCTTTTCTCACTACCTCTTAACATTAACTACCTACCTAGGTACGTACCTAGTTACTATTGTATGAATACTCTAGGATATTGGGTACTTACCTCCTAATCTACCCAAGGTAACTTTTATATAGCTAGTTAGTAGCCTAGAGGTATATAGTTTCCTAATACCCGACGCCCTAGACGCTACTCCCGATGAGATACCATTGCCTTAAGCAGACGGTCCACCACCAGTCATAACCTCAACCACCTTCTCGGCCCCGTCCTCACGGAACTCGATCTCCATCATACTAGCCGTGAACGCGGCGTCCTTCTGCGAGCGCTCGAACATGCCCTCCTCGTATTTCCTCAGCATCTGCGCTAGATCTCCCTTTCCTCCTCCTTCTTCTTGCTGCTTAACGTACGCCACGATCCCCTCCGCCAGCTCCAACGCATCCATCATGCCCACGTTGACGCCTACGCCGGCAAACGGTGTCATCACGTGTGCCGCATCGCCTAGCAGCGATACTCCGGGCCGAGACTCCCACCGATGGCCCACGGGTAGCATGTATAACGGCCGTAGAGTCGGTTGCTCCGTCATAGCTAGGACCGCGTCGCGGGCCTCCTGGATATAATCGCCGAAATATCTATCCAAGTACCTCTGCCTCGTCTTCCTATCTGTCCAATCCACTTCCTCGTCATCCTCTAGTCCGAGAAGTTCTTTCGCACCAAGGACCTCTCCGCCGATCTCCTTATTCGTTCGCACCATCGCGTAAGCCCTCGCACTGCCATCGCTGTGTCGCTGCAGTGATAGAAATCTGTCTTCGGAAAGCATCATGCACGATCCTTGACCGATGAACGTAGCTATATCAGGTCGTGTCGCTAGCTGTTCCGGCGAAATCCATACGTCTAATGCTGTTATGCCTGAGTATAGCGGCCTGACGTCGGTGAGTAGAGGTCGAATGCGGGACCATGCGCCATCGGCACCGAGCACGAGATCGTACGGCCCATATTCCGAGTTTTTAGTGTTGCTGTCGCTTGCGACGAAGTCTAACCTCCACTGTTGCGTCCCGGGCACCGGCTTTACGGACGAAATACCCTTACCCCAACGAATAGTACTCTCGGGTAAGGCTGCGATAAGTAAATCCTTGAGGTCCCTACGATCTATCTCTGGGCGTCCACGGCCATCTTCCTCTCCTTGTCCATTCCGTGAATCCTGTTGCTGTTGCTGCTGCTGTTTGTTTTCATCGAGAAGTACGGTACCGTCCTTCTTCACGACACGCATGGCTTCACCCTCGGGGCGTGATATCTCCTTGAACGCGGGCAGTAAGCCAGCGGCAGCAAGAGCGCGTTGGCCTGTTTCGGCGTGAATGTCCAAGGTACCCCCCTGAGCACGAACTGTAGCACTGGTTTCGCGCTCAAAGATGGTATATTTGATCCCTTTGTGATGTAGGATGGCGGCAAGCATGAGACCTACGGGCCCTGCGCCTATGATGGCGATTTTAGGGGTTGGAGTTGACATACTAGCTTAGAGAAACAGGCACGCGTAGGATAAGTCGTATCTAATAGCTATGTGAATAGTTACGTGAGGGATAGTTTGGCGAACGGGTCTAATACATCCATCGTGACTTCGTATGGGACGACGTTTCGAGTACCTTTTATAAGACCTGTCATATTCTGAGGAGTGGCACTAAATGGTTACGATTCCTTTTCTTTCCATCTAGAGTTTGACTGGTCTCACTTAAATCAGTATAAGGTGAATCTCGTGCCCGTAATATCAAAATTCGGGACCAGAAGGTGATTTCTTGGAATGATAACCGTCGATAAGGCTTATCGATAGTGTCTCGGGCATCTACTCGGTCCCGAGTACAGCGGCCCGAGTACGACGGCCCGGACTCGGACTCGGACTCTCCGAGGATGAATTATTAATTTTTAGTGGTTTGGAGATCTGATGATTGGACTACTGTCTCCTTATACGCAACAAGATTCGAACCTTGACGGATTTCCTACTTAATATATTGTAGAATAAGGCCTAGCTAGTATCAAAGAGAAACAGAAGCCATTCTATTCATAGCATCCCCTTCTGCTTCGTGGTGGGCTCGCTAGCTATGGCAACCCGCCGTGTCTAATTTGTCATAATACTGCTAGAAAACAAGCAGAGCAAATATCTACCTGACGGCTCCGTGGATCCGTCTTGACCGTTCTGTTGCTACCAGCTTAGACCCTGCTTGGCATGTCGGAACTCTCCTAGAAATGATACCAATTCCCTTGACACCCGTCATTAACCTCGTACATTTGCTGCTTTGCGAATTGTAGCAGAGTTTCTAATTAGTTTCGTTTCGAAGGCATGTGTGCCTTGGCCATAATGCTCATCATCAGCCACAGCCCTATCGTGACTCTCTGCGACGATCACCAGTCAAGCAAAATGCTAATATTCCTGATGTGCTGGATGCATAGGTACTCGTGCACCACCCTAGGCTAAGCGTTGCTCTGAACCATAAATACTTTAAGACGACTCCGGTCTCACTTAGCTGAACAGGATAGAAGACACACGCGTACCAACGTAAAAAGGATCACTGGCCATCCGCATCGGGTAAACCATCGGGTAAACCGTCGGGCGTAGCTCGACTAGGCGGATATTAAATACCGATGCATGATCCAATTCGTATACCATCTCCGACACGTCGGTATAAGAAGTATTCTCGTAGATAGGGGGATGGAGGGATGGGGGTTATACTATCGTACGAACGGACGTATACTTTAAGATTGTTCGCATATAACGACGCGACAGCAACAATTCTATGATTGATCGCCTCTATCGTCTTCCTCGGGGCCTCCTTGCATGGAGGCAGTGCTAGGTCCTGAGGAACCTATACTGGCGAAAATCCCCTGGCCGGCAGTACTGGGGCCTGGAGTGTTATTAATGGGAATCCACACGCCTGTATTAGCTTGAGTCGCGGGCGCCGTGGTAGCGCCTATGGAAACGGCAGCTAGATGCAGCGGCTGTGGACGAGGTTGCTCATAAGAGGCGCCAATTTGTGGTGCAGGCGGCGGTGGCGGAGGGACTAATAAACTGGCTCCGTTCGTCGAATTATCATTTCCGCCGAAGCTACCAGGGTCAAGAGCGATCTCGCTACCATCGCCCATATCGTCATCCTCAACTCCGTCGATGTCATCGAAACCGTCGATGTCAGGTGCTGGTACAGGAATAAGCCCTTGCACCTGACCCTGGGCTGCATATTGATTTATCTGGACTGCTCTTCGCGATGGGAATATTGTCTGCTGTTGCAAGTGGTACTCGGCAAATTCTGGTTGGGTATTTAGGTAGGTTCGGAGACCCGTTACACCTTGACCAGAGAAGACACAGAATACTGCTCGCTGGTTTTCGGTAAACTCTGGAATGTCCGGTTAGCACGTCGGGATATACGGACGGGATCTAGGGGGGAAAGCTAATTACCTGGAGGCGCGTCTCGACAAAAAGTCTCCAGATCATCCCGCAGGAAAGCAGGTACACCAGTCAAACTCAGGTGAGTAAGTTTCGGGCAGCAGTTGAGGAGTTTGATAATACTCTGTAGTAGTGTTAGCGACCTGTGCGAATAGCATTTCTGGGGTAACGTTAGCCATACCGGTAGTGTCAGATTCGTACAGTAGCTAAGGTGAACTCGTTCCAAACTACCGGTGTGATACTCGTGTCTTCGGGAAGTGTTATTTCCTGACGCATTACGTCGGGACTGGACGTGACGGTTTGCTCTAGCTAATGCGTACATGCTTTCGTCCGTGATGTTACTGCACTTCACCAACCCAATTCTCTTCAGTTTCGGGAGTCCCGCCAACCGCACGACGGACTCGTCTGTAAGGTGGGTGCAACAGCCAAGATCGATATAACGGATGCGATTGCAGCATTGCACCAGACGCTTGACCGCATCATCTGTGATATGTCTACAGTGGCCAAGATGTACGTAGTGTAGATTCTTGCCGAGACGAGATATGGCATAGACCGCAGAATCGGTAATATTGCTACACTTAGCTAGGACTAGATTTCGTAACCGCGGGGCAACCTCGATGATCTTTTCGACAGCGCGATCCGTAAGCCGGGTACACGATGTCAGGTCGAGGATACGAAGGTGCTCGTAGCTCTTAGTAGGCAAGGATAGGAATGCGCCATCGTCGATAAGATCGCAATTCACAAGTCGCAGCTCTCGTAGAGACCGTCCTTTAGCAAGTAGGGCGGTAACAGGTTCGTTGCCGATATTCACACACTGATGGAGATCGATTTCGAGTATATTTGGGCAATTATTGGCGAAGGCAATAATCGCGTTATCATTGAGTTGTTCGCAATCGTTCAACTTGAGCTGTTTACCAGATAAATATCAGGCATGATTAGCAGCGTCTCAAATAGAGTAGTATCGGAACCAATAAAGGTTACCCGAGAGGCGTATTAGGAGGAGTTGACTTACCCGTTTGATATATCTGCAATTCTCCGCAAGTTGAACCATGCTTTCACTGGAGATCTGTTTGCAGTTTGAAACATTCAGACCTTGAAGCCTATGGCAGTTCTCGGCGATAGCCACGATAGAGCGTTCGGTGATGTTGTTATCGCCTGAAATATCCAAAGCGAGGAGGCTCTTGTTACTCCTGACTAGGGGCATCAGTCCCAAGTCGGTTAGGTCTTTGCAATTGGTCAAGGTGAGACGCTCAACGCGGGTGCAGACGGCAAGCGGCATAACACTGCCATCACTAACTTTATCTGCCAATGCAGCTAGATTAAGGCGCTTAACGAAGTCTGTATAAGTGAAGAAAGGCTTCTCGAGCCCAAGCGTCGCGCAGATGGACTGATGCCTCGACCACGAGGTGCAGGTCGGGCGATGCCAGAGTATCTCGACCACGTTTCGAGCCCATCTCTTGCAGGTCAACATGCAGTTCAAGAGTTCGCCCGGGCTGTTGATGCGGGAGAAGATGCTGATGAGGATTTCGCTAGGAAGGGCGGCCACGGTCGGGAGACATTCGGGGTCGGTCACTTGCATATCTTGCAAGTTTGGTACTACTCCTAAGGAAGACTGGGAATCATTTGCTACGTGGAAGAAGTCGGACTCTTCGTTATCTGGAGGGACGGGGGAGTTTGTTGACGATGAAGACCTCGAATCCCTCGTGTCGTCGGACATAGCCGTTGTCTGCACGTTGGGGCCCGAGGCTTCATTGGGTGCGGCGGCGGTTGCAGCAGTAGCAGCAGCAGTAGCTACAGCAGTAGTAGTCGCCGCAGTAGCAGCAGAGTTGCGGGCGGCTATTACATCGAGAGAAGGAGCCGGGGGTCGCATTTTGGCAAGCCTATAGAAGACTGCGTCGCGATTTATTCGGAGAGGAAGTTCGAAGTTGGTTGGGATCGGTAATGTCTCGAAGAGGTTGGCAAAATGGCGATGGTGGTGATATCGAAGGATTCAACGGGGTGGTGGATCGAGGGGTAGTATTCAAACCATCAGGTTTTCGATGCTCGAACAGGAGAGTAGGGGAAAAAAAGAAAGAAATAAACAGATATCAGAAAACAAGCGTTGATCGCTTCCCTTCCCCTTTGGAAATAATTGGATTCAAGTCGCTAAAAATCCAAGAAGTAAAGGAGGACCCGAAGATAGTTGCGATGATAGAGGTTGTTTAACAAATTGGATTTGGTTTAGGTATGTAGTCCTTGTATTGTTGGGAAGGAAGAATATGGAAATGCATCCCTAAAGTGACAAAGAAGTGTGATGTGTGTACCGCACTACTTTTACGTATGGCAGCAGGGCGGTTACGATCTTGGGCAGTTGCTACCTCTATTTCGGTGTGTAATGCGATGATGGGCTACAGGCTTTGGCGAGTACATGGTACTTCGTACTTCCAATCATCAAGAGGCAGGTACCTTACCTCCAATCATAGTCGTCTTCTCCAATCTATTGTGGGCAGGTGACGATTCTGTCTGTCTGTCACAGCTGCCAGCCCATTTATTGTGGTACAAATATTCTGGTCGGCTTGAGCCGGCGCAAACTGGCGGAGACGTGAGAAATGCAATAATGTTATTGAATCCCTACGACAAGACAATGTTGCCATCGACAACACCCAAAAAAGACGTTTCCATCCCCCGAAGTGTCACTAAAGCTGTGACACATTGCCCCACCAAAACTAGCAAATTAAACCTGGACAAACGCACTTCATGCAGTTCACGGTAGATAATAATAAAGTTATAGGCACTTAGGTACCTAGGTAGGTACCTACCTAAGGTATCTAGCCAATTGGATCGTCAAGTCAAGGGCTTATTATCACAGGTTACCCCATTACATAGCAGCTCGAGGACATATAACTCCGCTAAAGCACTATGACATGTTCGGACATGGGTGGTATGCATATATCAATAAGAATAGATATATGTTGTTCAGTTCACATGCAGAATTCTAGTCTGGCATCTAATCCCATAGCTTCAATCGCCATTCCTACAAATTGAGTTAGGTACCTTAAACATTTAAACATACCTGTTTAAGCAAGGCAGCGGATAAAGTAAAACCTAATTCATTTTAAGTTTGCTCCCTTCACGCATCTATCGGCATTAGTTCATCCCGTCACCGTCCCGCGGCTTAAGATCTACTACTGGCTTGGGCCCGATTGACGTCACAGCAGATTCGATGGTCAGGTTGACAGAGGCGTATTGATTAGGTTAATATGTTATCAAAGCCTGCCCTCTTCTTATCAGAATATATGTACTATCTATTTTTGGCGTTTGATTTTCCGGGCCTTGGACATGTTAGGTTGTTAGGTACCTCTATTTATTTTTAATAGCGACCGTACGTGATGGTAAAGTCTAACTACTTCCTGAATTTATGATGATGTTGCTAACTCTATTACTTAAGTACGATGCCATCCACCCTATTTATTTCAAATCCCTAAGATGTAGCTGGCATTTCTAAATAAATACAGACACTATGGTACACTATCATAATAATTATCCCGTATGTACCTATGGTAGGTACCTATCCCCTGCCAGCCTGCTTACATGCTACGCTGAAAACTACTAGTTTCTCAGAATACCTAACTAGTGTAGCTCCCTCCTGTTCTCCGTACAGTATCACTATAACTACCTCATACGGTATTATGACTAATAAGTTGACCCGGGGTTTCAAGGAACGGAGGCCGGGCGGAGGAGCTTTGCTATGTGAAGAGTTGCCGAAGCTCATTTAACAGGTGCCTTATGCTACACTAGAAGCCTTTATCAACTGAGGTAGGCTAATCATTCAGTTGCAATGGTACCTAGGTAGGATCCTTCCTTATAAATCATTACCTACCTGTACCTACCCAGGTAAGCTTTAGAAACTTATAAGTAAAGTATTTCTCCTTTCTTAGAAGCTTGCTTATACCTCCTACTACTTTTATTTATATAGGTACTACATATATACCTAGGTACATACATAGGTATCTCCTAAAAGCTAGCTTTTACGTATACGTTCTTATTATTATTACACTTACTCTTACGCCTATACCAACCGCAGAGACCACCATTTACTTATAAGCGCTCGTAAACATCTTCATTGAGCTACACCATGACAGGCACAATCATTATCACCGGAGCAAACGGCTCTCTTGCGATCCCTGCCGTCCACCATCTTTTAACCAAGTATCCAGACTACACGGCAGTTTTGACTGTTCGCAAGACGGAGGATACAGATCCCAACACCAAGAAGCTGCGGGAGACCATTGCTAAGTTTCCCAAGGCTCAGACATCCATCCGCAAGCTTGACCTAGCCGATCTCACTGCTGTACACGACTTCGCAAGCACAATTGCCACCGAGATTGCGGAAAAGAAGCTACCGCCGCTTGCTAGCATTGTCTGCAATGCGTATTACTGGAATTTGTCTGGCGATCCCGAGTTCACGGCGGATGGAGTCGAGAAGGCGATCCAAGTGAATCACATTTCCCACGTTGCTCTAGTCCTTCGACTACTAGGTAGCTTTAGACCTGAAGGTGGCCGTATTGTACTCTTCACTAGCAACGCCCATTTCCCCGGCAAGAATGGCTTGGAGAAGTACCCGCCGGCTATCCCGGACGATGTAGATTCTCTATTGAAGGCTAAACCGGATGCCGACAAGTTAGGGCGAGGCATGAACATTTACGGAAATTCAAAGTTGGCCGTTCTCATGTGGGGATACGCGTTGAACAGACATCTCGAGAAGGTATGCTGGGATTTGCTTGCTCGTTATTCCTTGTCCCGTCAATATATGAAAAGGAGGAAGCTGACCCGTTTCCCAGGATGAGAAGCTGCGCAACATCACAGCAATAATAATTGACCCCGGCAATCTGACTGACTCGCGCGCTCTACGCACAAACACACCTCTATTCCTTGGCATTGTCCAAAGATTCGTGCTTCAACCTTTGAGGCCACTCCTTAGCCTCACAAATTCAAGTTACCGTACAGCTGCAGATGCAGGGAAAGATGTGATAGAGCTTGCTACAAACAATGCCTACCCAGGAGAGCGTGGATATCTCTTGACGTTAAAGAAAGAGCCCAGCTCCCCTGATAGTTATAACGAGGAGAAGCAGGAGAAGCTGTGGGTTAAGAGCGCCGAGTGGGCAAAGGTCGCCAAGGAGAACACCGCCATTGCGAGCGGTCTTTGAATGAGGCGCGTCGGTGGGAGGCGGGATTTCGAGGCATGTTGAAGCCTATATTTTTGAGAGCGCAGAGGAACGGAGTTATTGTCGAATGCTTTTTGAGATTCTCCAAATTGAGCATCTATCTAATGTAAGGAAATTTCCAAGATTCTACATATACAGTGAAGTAAGAGTGTGCTCTTCTATTTAGTCTTGGCTCGATCTGCAAACCGCCTTTGGAAGATAGACATCTCCATCTTGTGGCATGCCGATTGCCAATCTGTAGTCCACTTACGATAGAACGGCTGATATCCTAGAATACCTCCCAGCCATCTACCTACTACAACACCCAAAGCATACGCCAACGTCTTGCTGAACGGTATCCAGCGCGGGAGTGAAAGGTAAGAACCACCTGCGTCAAACATCTGCAGATAGGTCAACGGTAAATCCAGAGGGCTCGATGTTAGTTAAAGGAACAACCCACGCTCATAACCTGAATCAAGTCGACCTTCTCGCCCTTGACAACAATTTGGTCCTGGTATGCATACCAATTCTCGAAGAAAACGGTATCAAGCTTGAATAGTTCAGGACTGCTCTCAGCCGAAAGTAAGAATCTCGTCACCTTTAAGTCCTCGTCCGTGTCCTTGGTAACCGGCGAGTAGAGCCTGTGGTTTGTCCATGGACGAAAGGCAACCTCGCCATCTTCGGGGACAAGAATGCGCTCCTTGCCTTCCACTTCTACGGCTAGACTCCCTTCGACCACTTGGAGATATTCCTCCTGGTGTGGGTGGAAGTGTAGCGGTGGCTTCTGCGACGCGACTGCGACGACTCGTGGATGCTGGAGAAGGAAGGTCACGTCGTAGGTGAAGGCTCGGTTAGGATGGGAAGGGTGAGTGATCACGCGCGTAGTTATTCCGCCTTCGAAGCTATATAGGCCGGATAATAGTCATCGCTTTTAGCAACGTTCTCGCTGTCATATTGCGTACCTGAGGTACCTAAAGAACCCCCAAGCGGCTGGGCAACAGGCCATTTTCGTAGAGCAGGTAACTTACGCTGTAATTACGCGTCCTAAATAAGGATCACCAGCCATACTTCACGGAACACGACTTTCGTGCTGCTAACCTATTACAAGCAGATGATCTGTATGTAGCTGAAGCTGGATAATATCTGTAGATAGGTACCTAACCTAGGTAATAATCGGGTTTTAGCATCTTGAAGCTTCTGTAGGCTCGAATTAGATACGAACAGGACGTCTGACACCCAAGTCATTCTCCATAAACCCCACTACAAGGATGATGTACTTAGTGTAGTCCGAAGTTAACGTACGATGAGTAGTATTTACTCGATATTTCTGTTCTATTGGAGTAGCTGAAATAGTCTTACCCTCGTCTTTCTCACCCTTCGATTGTCTTGTCTTGTCTCGTTTATCCATCGCAGCCATCGCTACTGTGTATCCGAGCAGGTATCGTAGCAACGCATGGATTATTTCTACATACCTTGAGGTACTGACCGGCGACTACTCTTAGATAGGTTCGTCAACATCGGCATTGCAACTCAAGCGTCCGAGTTCCAAATTAGCGTAGGGAAATGTGATCTAAATTGCGAAGGATCTAAACTGTGTTGCATTTTCCGTCCTTCTAGTTCTGCTAGACTGACGCCATCCGGTCTTTCAGCTAGGTCTTCCCTGTCCTTGGCGTCTTAGCGGTAGAATGTATAGCCGCCTGGAAACGATCTACATACATACATGTATGCGTGCAACAACCGCTTGATTTGCAAAGCTAAGGCAAAGTTGTGGCACAGCTAATTCAATTCTAACCTCAGTCCCATAAGGGGTATATTATCGACTTCATATGAAAATAGTTCATCCCAAAAGCTTGGAGGTTTGCTAGTGATGAGACTTAATGTAGGTAGGTAATCCACCCCTACTAGGGCCGGCATATATTTCCTCGTTCAGCTGGGGGTGCTTAGTTACATGTGGCATACCTAAGAGTTACTAAGAAGCTAGGTTTACGTATGTAGTAACTATATAAACCAATATATGGCAAAGGGGGGGTATCCTAACAGATACTTATGTATTGATATTCATAAAGCCCTGTATTCGAGCTGGCTCTTCTATCACCAATCAAGAATGGTCCTACGACTTAGGTAACTTGAACCCCCCAGATGCCAGAGTTTGGAATACTCCGTCAGGATCGTATTTTCTTGCCGTCTCCTTCAGCTTTGCAACATTCTCCTGCCCGTAGCGCTCGATAACAGGCTGGTCCGCAGCTGCGTCGTTCATGAAAATGTAGTCAACGTAGTGCCCGCTGGCCTTAGATGCGTCGTCGATATTGTTGATCATACTCTGTGTGTAATTGTTCGCCAGCTCGTCGTCCTCGGGAGACCACCAGCCCACGTCAAGAACAAGCCACGTCTGGTTAACGGGCTTTAGCCCAAGCGCGTTACCACCATTTGCTTGTCCAGCGAGCACGGCACTGCTGGAAATTGGCTGCCAGCCGAATGCTAGAGACCCTGCAGTTAGGCTTTTCAGGCCGTCCAACTCTGAAGCCTTAGTCACAATATCTCCCACTTTGTTGAATAGTTCTTTGTCGGTGGCAAAGCTTGCACTGTACCAATTCACCCTATAGGAGTAGATTAGCATCCTGGGAGATTATAGTCTCGACTTATCGCATGGCTTACCGTGTTAATTCCGGAAGAGGTGCCGCGAGCATTAGTTCAGTTAACGTTTGGAACTTGGTCAGGTCGGCTAGGGGTGTGATATTACGGAAAGGCGCAAATGCTTCGGGTTCCTCTTCTGGCTTCAAATATACGATATTTACTATGGCGCCAATTGTTGCGTTGGTCGGGAAAGCTTGCAGCATAATATTCGCGTAGGGGTCCTTATTCTCAACCGACTGGTATTGGTACATGGCGTCGAACAATGACGGCAGAGCATCCAGGGAGTATACTCTGACACCACCCCAAACATTATGAATCTCGTAGGTTTTTAGTGTAAATTTAGTAACGATGCCTATTCATATGTAAGTCAACCAAGTATAGAACAGCAGAAATATCCATATCAAATCTTACCGAAGTTATTGATACCCCCCTTTAGAGCCCAAAATAAGTCCGGATTCGATTCTGCATTCGCATTTACGACAGCTCCGGTTGAAGTCACCACCTACATAGCAATTCCAGTCAGCACTATTTCAATATTCCGAGACAAAGCCACGGTACTTACCTCGTAATTAACCACATTGTCGCATACTAAGCCGTATAGGTCGGTTAGGTACGAAAGACCACCTGTATCATACCTGTCAATAACCTGCCCTATAACAACAAAAGTGAAGGGCGTGAAGGGGGCAAAGCTTACCTCCAAGAGTTAGACCGCCGACACCGACGTCCAAGACTCTACCACCAGCAACTGTCACGTTAAACTGGTCCAATGAGGTGTAGACTTCCTTCCATCGCAATCCTGAACCCACGACAGCAACTTTCTTATCCGCATCGTAATCTACCGAGTTGAAGTTCACCAGGTCAATCAAGACGCCACTGTTGATATTTGCGGCTCCAGGTACGACCGAGTGACCACCAGAACGAATGGCAAAATTCACTTTCCAGTCGACCACAGTCGAGACGACGTAGGAAAGCTCCTCGGTATTAGATGGTTGGATAATGCAAGATGGCTTTGCCCAGACAGTTTGCGACCTATCGTGAGATGAGTCAAATTAGCGTCCTCGACTTAGAGAAGATTGAAAAGTACCAGTTCTCTGTGCTTAAAGCCTCGTACGTGTCCGCAGTCGGCTGGACTGTCCCGTTCTTCAGCTGGGTTTCGATATGGTTGCATACGGCATGGTCTTGCGAGCCTTCTACTGCGGAGCAGAAGAAAAGCAGGAAGCCAGCAAGAGCCCGGGGCGTGGTAAGACAGACCATGATCCTTTTTCTTGACCGGAACTAAGAAGTTGAGGTCGCTCACCCTCGCTGCTCACGCCGGCTCGGCGTCTATGTAATGGTTTAAATACCTAGTATAAGAAGTCGTCCACTGCGGATCCAACCCCCCGGAAGACCCCAGTAATACTTAGGTATTGAAGCATATGAAGATTATGGAACCTTGACCAGCCCTAAGTTCGATACTAGATGATCAGAGCATGCAATAGAGGCCCGAAAAGGGTTAAGCGGTCTGGGTATCTAACCGCATCGCTGATTGCAAATTATATGTACAGTAATCCGTAGCAATATTAAACATAAGGCAATTTAAATTAATAGCCCTCCATCGCCGATGATTCTGTATTGAATTTCTATTGATAGCGTTGGCATGGATATGGATTACGAAACAGACGATACTCCCTCCTATGTACATACACTACATACAAAGCAGCTCCCAAACCCTGCTTATACCCATCTTCCATTCTCCAGTCACTATCCTCAATTTGACTTCACCCCTGGAGGCCAAATTCCCCAGTTTACTAGCTACTGCCTTAGCGTAGCCGACGATAGATGAATGTAGACAGTGCATGATTGGATTCTTGATACTGTCCCAGGAGATGCTCTAGGACTAGTGGAGACGTGATAACTAGGAGCTATTCCAAGAATTATACCGGTTGGGGTTAAGATAATTACTTGATATAGTAACGTATGTCATATGTGCCTGGTAACAATACGTAACCTGGCCGTAACTTGTGGTCATATACACTATGTACCTCATAGGTGAACTAATTAAGACCGGAATTCTCTTACTAAAACTAGAACAAGTTCTAATTTGGTCTAGGGATTAGAAATATGTAGATACCAAATCCATACTGGACATCCCCCTGGGTCTGCCTTTAAACACTGGGGACTGTATGGACGAGCAAGGATTGGCGGCTCTTAGTTCCCATTCTGAGCGGTAGTAGGACCGACTTATTCAACACGGACTTGAGAGATTATCTACGTGTACGAATGCATCACATAACGCTTCAAGGCTATCGGCTTCTTATTAAGCCGAGTCTTCTTGGAAGATTATTTAGGGAAACCCTACTAACCTAGTCTATCATTTCCTTCCCTGAGAAGTTCCCCATGCTTTGCAGTGGACGTGAAGAATCATACTTCTCTTTCCTACTTGATAGTGATTGGTCACCCCCCTATTGGTATCGTTCAGCCCTATAAGGAAAGCTTAAAGGGTTATGCCTCTCGGTGGCGTAGGCACGGATGACGGGAGCCTCCTTGTGTGGGGTGAAGGATAGCTGTCGCGCCCATGGGCCATGGGATAGAAGTCCCTGCCACCCTTGACGTTGTTAACTATTATAACTAGCGTCCCCTACTAGAAGTAGTGGCGGGAAGGACGGAATGTAAGTGATCTAGCTACCTAGATTAGCTCTTCGAATCCGTCCCGAGAAAAAGAGCAGAAAAAAAGAGAAGAAATTGGTTCTTTGTTCATAACTATCACGCCCTTTCAAATATTTCCCTTGGTTCTCCCCATTATGAGCGATAAGACGAATAACGAAAAGCCACGTTCGGCCAACGAGACGGCTGACTTCCAAAATAATGCGCTTGCGCAGCAGTATGGCGGTGGACATGTAGGCGGCTGGGTTGGCTGTTTACCCTCGTCGTGGGTTCCTTACGTTCAGCTGGCACGATTGAGTCCTCCCGCCGCTTTGTTCCTCATATACTTCCCACACTTTTTCGGCATCATACTCGCCGCCATCATCCAACGATCACCTATCTCCCAGGTGCTCCGAGCGAGCTCGATCATGCTTGGCGGTAGCTTCTTTTTCTCGAACGCGGCCCATGGCTGGAACGACCTCATCGATGCGCCCGTCGATAAGTCAATACCTCGTACGAGCAAGCGTCCTATCCCCCGAGGCGCCATCACACCTCGCGCCGCTTTCGTTTTTACTGCGACGCAGGCTATCGGTGCTGCCTCGTTTCTACTTCTGACGCCTCCCGGAAGCGCAATATACGCCGTCCCGAATATCATCGGTACGTTCTACTACCCCTGGGCTAAACGGCACACCAACTTTGCGCAATTGGTGCTCGGGTTTTGCTTGGCTTGGGGTATCATGATGGGGTCGTGCGCAATGGGTCTTGAGCCATTTATGGGAGGGCCTTTTGGGAGCGGAAACGGATGGAAGCAGTTCTTCTGGGTCGAACCGTCAACCGCGTGCCTCTTCCTCGCAAGCATCCTGTGGACGGTTATCTATGATTCGATCTATGCGCATCAAGATGTCAAGGATGATATCAAGGTGGGTTTGAAGAGCATTGCTGTTCTGCTTAAGGATTGGACGAAACCGCTGCTATGGTTGCTCCTTAGCTGTATGATCGCACTGTTATATACGTGTGGAAGTCTCCTGAGCATGGGGGCCGCATTCCACGTAATCGCTGGTGGTGGCTCTTTGCTTTCCTTAGGTGCCATGATTGCTAACGTTGAGCTGAAGGATTCAGCAAGCTGTTGGTGGTGGTTTAGATATGGATTCTGGCTGGCAGGGGGAGCTATTGCGGGAGGACTTCTCTCGGAATATATGTTGCGATTGGATTAGTATTATGAATGTATACTTCCTGGAGATTTTTATCTTATAGTATAGACTAATATTGATAAATTTTGGTTGACGGTACCCCTGAAGTAATGAAAAGTTGGCTCGACGAGATGTCAAACCTGACATGAAGAAGGTTACGCTCACAGACCACGACAATTTGCGTAACCACTTACACATACGCGTTCCTCTAGTTTCTTTTCCTGCCTAACGTTTCCTTAGTAAGGACGATTCAAATGCTTAACCTACTACATTAGACATGATAAGTTTAAGACTACTTTCTCTCCAAGAGAGTTATCTTAGGTAGTTATATGAATATAATGGTGATGACTTCTACAATGCATCATGATCATGGTTGAAGTACACTACTTTCCCCTGCTTCAACCCTAGTCGTTCACCGAGGTGGCCGCATTTGTTAATATGCCGAAAGCCGAAAATCAAGGTACTTTTCCACCAATCAGTTACTGAGAAAGCTCGGAGTTCATCACATCACATCACATCTATGAGCGATAGTTGCTTGGACTCCGATCTCTCTGCCTAAGCTATGAGCAGAGATGCTTCAAACACATGCCATCGGCAGCCGTCAAGAGGGGCGAGATCAATCCTCTAACCTACCATAAAGAAGGGCTCTTCTCGATATATTCCATCCCGACCACATCAACTCCGACAGCTAGTGGACCCCGAATCCGAGGTATCTCGGAGTCTTAGTAGCCTCGATGAATCATTCACAGCAGCCCCTTGGTGGTCAAATTATAGATTTGCAGCCTAACTTGCATTCACGTCGTGCTTTAACGGGAAAATACCGACGCAATGGAAAATTACAGTATGCAATTACCCCAGCTCCCCCTCGTCTCCTCTCATATATCCTTGTTCCATCTCATACCTACGCAAGCTTACATTCGGGGGATACCGCAGGATCAAGCTTGGATTCCCTGAGACGTGTGGTACATCCATTAGGTAGGTAAACTACCTAGATATCCATCTAGAATCTCGTCAAGCCATGTACCTCACGGCCTGGGAGTCGGGGCTTGTTCCTGCTATACTCTTCGCCTTATCTAGATCATGTGAACCATGCAGACGATCTAAGCTGAAGTGTGATCATGTCGTCCCAACCTGCGGCAGGTGTATTAAGAGACAGTGCGCCGATCAGTGCATCTATCACCCCAATCCTCTTACTCAAGTTAGTCATTCAGGATACTGATTATACCTCATCTAAAGGCATTGGCCGGTGAGCATCTATACGTATTCATAAATCAAACTAATGGTGCTCGGAGATAGGCTCGTCGAAGAGAAAAGACGACCTCCTCGACGCGATTCGCAGTGAGAAGCGATGACGGTCCCGCAATATCTATACAGTCGATTGAGGCACCAACTGCGGAATCACCTAATGTACTCGCATCGCAGATTACACCAGCACGTTCTACTGAAGTAGTAAGTCGGGAAGTACATCGAGCAGCATCCGCTCCACCATTGCAAAGTCGGGATGGGTCTGCCAACCGTCCCATAAGCATTGGGTTCCTTGGCGAGACGTCCTATATTTCTATATTTACGGACGGCCTTGGTAGCTTCGACGTCTCTTCTCCAGGCCTAGAGTCTTCTGAAGTCCAAGAGATGAGCTTGTCTCACGACCGGATAATCCAGGGATGTAAAGTCCTCTCGTTCTTAAAAGACAAGCACATGATTAATCGTCTCGTTTCACGCTGGTACGAAATATGCGAGGATGAAGCTTGCATATGTATAGAACCCATAATGAAAGAGTGGCTATGGGGCCTTGGGATGCATCACGGAGACGTTGTACGTATAGAAATATAATTACCTCGGGTGCTATGCCAGAAACTAATTTTACGAACACAGCTCAGAGATCAAAATCCAGAGAAGATTCGACGATTATGTGAATTAATCTGGCGTAACACCCAAACTCCAGTCACCTTTAACCAGAATACGACGGCTAAGCATGTAAGTACCTGTTAAAGTAATGAGTAATGGGTTATTCGCCACTATTAGGAACTTTAGATTCATGTATATTCACCAGATTTGACTTTATTCTCGCTATGAAATAGAGACTCTGTTGCTAACTATACGCATTGAAGTGGGCGCGCTCTGCTACCGGACCAAGCATACGATGGGAGGTGATCGGCCTTATTGCTGTAGTCGCCGGCCAGTCTGCGAATACGCCTGAGCCTTTCGGCCGCGGCTCCAAGAAACACAACTCGGCGCATTCCTCATTTGCGAGGCAGATGAACGAGATTGCCGAAGCTTGTCTGAACTTTTGCCGCGACTGTGGAGCTTTGGGCGACACGTTCACCTGGCTTCTCATGGAGAATTACTCTCTAACAGCTAAGATCAAGGGCGAAGCTAGTCATTCTACATATACCCTGAGTGGTGAGATTGTAGCTTCTGCCGTTGCGATGGGCTTACACCGAGGAGTCAAAGAAGAGGATCAGCTTCCATTCTTCTTAACAGAACTACGAAAAAGGTTGCTTTGTCAGATGTACGGTGCGGAGATCGGCATATCAACCTTTACGGGTCGTCCTCCTCGGATTTCACACCGTTATTGTAATCTTCAGCCTCCCCTGGACCTTGCAGTCTCCCAGCTACTCCTCGAAGGAGACGACTTGACTCTGGCACTCGCTAGCCTGGATGAGAAAGGGTTTAACACATCGGGGAGAATACGCCGCGTTACTTGGATAAGAATTTGGATTGGATTCGCTATACAGAGGGAAGACATATTGGACCTTGCCTTAGGCCCGTATACACGCGATGAGATCCTACAACGCGCGGGAGATATCAGAAATAGACATCACCGATACATAGAGGAACTCCCACAGTTCATCAAGAAAATAAGAGACTCGCCTATAGAAATAGAGGGAAGGCCGCCAACGGAAATATTATTTATGATTGTAATCCATCAGTCCTTCCGTTCAAACGACCTTTTGCTCCAACGCGTCTTGATTCGCAAAGCTGGAGCAAGTTCAGAGGAGCTCATACGTCTTGCGCGCTCGATCCTCAAGGATATATTGTTGATAAGTCACCGCCATGACCTAGGGACGCTATTTAAAACAGATATTGCTTCTCTTCTCGCAGTTCAAGGCATGCGGAGTGCTGCCGTCATGGCGGTCGAGCTATTAAAACAAGAGCAACTCCCCGTCTATCCGAAAAACCCTCTTCTGCCTAGAAGTCAGACCATTCAAGACTTGGCCGTTTTCGCAGCTGGGCTGGGGGCTGTTGATCCTAGCGATGGATCGTTTAGTATATGTGACCAAGGGCGAAAGGTCATCTCTCATATACTTGACAGGATTCTAAGCCCTCCCGACCCCCCTGTCCAGCGTCAAGTTGCAGGCGAACCACCTGCGCATCAGGATCAAGACCAGCAAATTAATGATGCGGATATGGGCACTCCGGCGAACGAGCCAGCTCAAAGTTACGGCTTCCATATGCCGTGTGCAACTGATTTCACTATGACTGATCTGAACTTTGGCATCGACGCTCCTTTCTTAGGGCCTGATAATGATTTCATGCAGTGGCTTGAGAATGTGGATTGGGAACGGCCCGTTTAGTGAAGCTATTCTAAACATGATCTTGTGAAGACCACCTATGTAGGTAGGTACCTAGGTAGGTAGTTATCTATTTTGATACTGTCTTCTTTAATGACCTCCTAAGATTAACGCCCATACTGATAATTTGAAGTCGCTTACGGAATTGGGAATAACAAAGATGGTGTTTTTACCTAAGAATGATTTAATACTGCTTGTCCGAGCTTTGCATATTTCATAAGTTTTCTCTCCTGGGTTTAACACGGGTTTAGAATAGAGTAACGGCTTCCTCCGAAGTCCCATAGTGTTACCGAGATTATAATTTCATCATGACATCTGTCAGTCGGATGGTTTTATGGGAATATTTGACATGTACGTTTAATGTGTGGCCATTCTAGGTTTACTCGGATTAAGATGCGTCCTGGCACTCTTTTAAGCTGAATAGTTGGTTTAATAATGTTAGCAATCCGATCCTCGCAATAGTTGTAGGTTGTAGTTAAAGAGGTAAATACTAACACGAAGTATGATTCGCTCATACTATATCACCGACGGAAACCCTTCAGGGTTCGGGGAGGACATCAGTAATCCTAGTCAGGCACAGATAACTACATCATCGATCCTAGAAATTAGGCGGCCCTCTTACAAAAACCTGTCAGCTATTCCACCGAACAAGCATCAAGTGACATCTCGGTTACCCACGATTTGGGAACCTAAACGTTTAATCTGGGGCCAATTCCACTTTAGCTTGGACGTTAGAGGCGTGTTAAACCCAATTCTCTTCTCATTGGGGGGTCCTTACTGATCGCCTTGCAGCCCACATCGAATCATTACATCATGATCGAGTCTTCAACCTCACCACATCGTAGTCTTTGTAAATTCTGTACCCCGCATCCCTACAGTATATGAGACCACGAAAGACCGTGGCTCTTGGCAATTCAGGAACAGTTCTAGATGGAAACTGCTTATCCACATCGAATACTTCGTTAGACTTGGCATTGCGGTTTAATATAAGTATAATTCAAGATGGTTCACCAACACGGCGACGAACACGATATCCCTCAGGAACATCGTACCCAGAAGTAAGTTCGCTAGTGATAGCCTCGGATTCCAACGTTAAAAGCTAGAAATCTTGTTAATGATAATTATCCTTCAGTCATGGTGCCTGGCTTCCAGCGGACCATCGTGTCCAACACGAATGGCTCAAGACGCAAATCGAACACGTCGACAACGCTCCTCAAAAAGAGCTAATTCCCGTCCTTCGGGACTTCAAGAAACTCATCGAGGGAAACTCGCGCATTTACATGTACTTCAATCAGATGTGGGAGGAGATACCGCTCAAGAAGCCGTATAACAAAGACCCGACTGGTACCAAGAGACAAATCCGAGACTACCGGCACATGTTGGCCGTGCTCAACCACATCTTCACGCAAGCTCCTCAGTGGACCGACGCTGCGTTCGGCGTTGGCATGGTCGGAGTCCCCATGGTGGGTATCTTCGACTACGTGATGGCTACACCTAGGTGAGCGCCCCTGTTGGACTCGGGTGTGCAGCTATGCCATTGGCTAACTCGGCGAGATAGTGGTCATGCTGCTTTCTTAGACCCGGAAGTCAATAAGATGATGAAGAAGATTCTAAATGAATGGGGCAAGTTCTTAAAGGTAAGCTTCTCGAGTCTTGGTAAATGGAGAGAAGCCCATCAATCCTAACAGTGATCATCGCAACTAGACACCGAAATCAGCCGAAGTGCTCGCCTCTCATAAGCAGGGCTGGTTCTCCGAGCACGGCCTTAAAGACTTGATGGAGGTAGCCAACGCGCCGCTAAAGACGTCGCACAGGTTCGAGGATATGTACATCTGCGACCCTTCAGCTAAGCACTACGGCTACGCTTCTTGGGACGGTAAGTATACCTGACAGGGATCGGTTATCCCGTCCATGACAGTCCTTCGAAATTGAAATTGACATACCACCAGACTTCTTCACGCGACAGCTACGCGAAGATGCACGACCCGTAGCCTCGCCGGATGACGACGATGTAGTGGCTAACGCATGCGAGTCCAAAGTGTACAACGTAGAGCGACACGCTAAGCTACGCGACCGCTTCTGGATCAAGAGCCAGCCGTACTCGATTCTCGACATGCTAGGCCACGATCCTCTAGCCGCACAGTTCGATGGCGCAACAGTGTACCAAGCCTTCCTATCAGCACTGTCGTACCACCGTTGGCACTCTCCCGTCTCAGGCCGTATCGTACGCGCCTTCGTGAAAGACGGCACTTACTTCAGCGAACCGCTGTTCGAAGGCCCCGCGGGTGGTTATGCCGAGGGCGAGTACAGCACGCAGCACCCTGGCGAAATCGACACGCGCGGTATCAGCGTGGCTCAGGGATACCTGACGGCGCTGGCGACGCGCGCTGTCATCTTCATCCAAGCAGATAACCCAGCGATCGGACTGATGGCTTTTGTAGGCGTGGGTATGGACGAGGTCAGCACGTGCGAGATCACGGTTGGCCAGGGGCAGCACGTACAAAAGGGCGACCAGATTGGTATGTTCCACTTCGGCGGCTCGTCGCACTGCCTGCTGTTCCGTACCGGGGTGCCAATCGACGGGTTCCCAACTCCGGATCGGGTGGAGAATGTGCCCGTGAGGAGTCAGGTTGCCGTTGTCAAGCGGAAGTAAGGATTCAGGTATTAGGTCTATTAGTTATATGTTGTAGATGAGATTCTAATGGCGAGCAAGTTATCTAACCTAGAAAGGGGCCTTGACTTAAGAATAAATAGCCTCATATATGATTAATCTAGAATGACTACCTACCTACCTAGGTACCTACCTGTCTTAAGGGGAAATAAATAAACAATAATTAAGCCCTATTTCTGGCAAGCTTTTAGTGCCTTATCCCCTCACTGGAAAGGAGGATTGGCATTCTTGTAAAGCTGCTCAAAGTACGCCTGGAACCACGCACCCGCTTCAGGGGCCGGCTTCAATGCGTCGGACAGGCCGCAGTGATAATCGTATCTTGTAGCACTTGTGTCGCTAGTGCCATCGCATTCGCCACCCGGCTTGATCCAGACGAAAGCATCCAGAAGGTCGCTGCCCGTGTCGGCTGACGGACGTTGGCCAAAGCCCGTTCCAATAACATTGCACCAATGACCCCATTCCTGCTGTCCCGTGGGCTGCTTTCCGCTGCGGCCAGTGTCCGTGATGAAGTGAGCGTCCCAGCCTGTTTCTTTTAGTAGAGGAGCCATGGCGTTGACAAAACGGGACTCGTCGCAGTTGGTGTTGCCCTGGGTGTACGATGGGCAAGTACTTATCTCCCAGGCGTTATAGTTGGCGACGTTGGTAGCAAGACCACGCAGCGCCTTGGGAGACCCGGTATCTTTGTACAATTGGGAATACATCTTAGCAGCCGGTGCGAGGTTCGCAGGCCATCCTAACCAGCCAGCATGTCCTGCATCCAAGTACATAGCGACGTTAGGCAAGTCCAGCTTTTTAATTGCGTACTGTGTGCATTCCAAGTAAGCCTTTTCAGCATTAGAGCACTTGGCCACGTTCAAGTTAGTGATCATGTTGGCCAATGAGTCGGGCTCTGTTCAGGTAGGTACCTAGTTAGCATAGAGAAGACTTAAAAATCGCCACCGATAAACTTACCTATAACAAGGAGCAGTCGAATATCGGAGTAAGTCTTGACTAAGTCGGCGATCGCGTCGATGTATGCCTTATATTTCTCGACGCCCCCGTCAGCAATAGAGTATTCGCCGTTTGAGGCTGCTGCCGCACAGTCACGATCGGGCAGATCATAGACAACAAAGATGCCGGCGTTAGGGGGGTTGGCACCGGCCTTGTTAGCCGCACGAATGTCAGCCAAAGTCTCCGCCATCAGGTCAACCTTGTCCCTAGTATCTCTGCATTGCATGTTAGTTACATTCCAGAGATAAATCGCCCGTTTTGCTTTTACTTACAGCCACATGAAGCTGGGCACTTTTGCAACTGCTGCTGCGCCAGGTCCCAGAGTAGGAACGGCGTATGCAGAAACTTCTGATGCATAATACGAGTTTGTCCACATATTAACGTCTGAGAATGGGTTTCCCGACCATCCAGCTGTGCCGCTACCGACCGGAGCAGTGGTAGTAGAGACTATTACATATTCAGGAGTTAGCGATAATTCTTCTAACATCTAGGGCCTTTTTTTGTTGATCGATAGTGAACAACTATGGAGACCAGCCCAAGGTAGGATCGAAGCTTCATTAACCGACCTTTAGTCGTAGTACTTCCAACTGTAGTTGTTGGCTTAGTAGTCGTAGGTTTAGTAGTGGAAGATACCGATGTAGGACCAGTAGTTGTGCCAGTAGTTGTCGCGGCATCGGGTAAGCACTGGTGATAATATTCATTTGACTTATTGCATGTGCTCCCACTGGCACAGCATGTAACACCCGTCCATCCCTGGCCACCACACTGTCCCCTAAGACTGATATTAGTTGACATATTCGTCAAAAGAAGGGCGAGAAATCATACCAGACGGAGGCACAAGCTGCTTGACGTTCTTCAACTACATTTTCAAAAGGAACAGCGAGAGCTACAGAGCTCAACGCAGCGACGAGAATCTTCTTTACAGACATTTTGACTTCGCTTTTCTTTGGAGATGAGATGAGAAGTTGCGAGCGTACCGTAGTAGAACATGTTAAGAGGGAATATGGGACAATGCCTCTTTATATTATATTAGGAGATCATCTAGATCTCAGATCTATCGGATACACGGGAACGCGGATGCCATAGAATCGATCGAAGAATCCCTCAAATCACCCCACACGGAAGTGATGCTTTTGGCAGCCTTGTTAACTTGGCCCAGATACGCTCGACCATCTCAGCGGTGCGGGAACGCGGTTCACGATTCCGTAGAATGGACATAGCTTCAGCACAAGTAAAAGTAGACTTAAGTCGAACGATTATAAGCAACCCAACTTCAGGGAAGTACCAGTATAGCTGCCATGATGCTTAGAGACGACAATATCTCCTACGACCATAGAAGCATTCAGACTATTAGTTTCTCTCTACAGCAAGCCCGCCAATCGAAAGCAAGCACAACTAGACGTTCCATATAATAAAGATATAATAAAGCCCAGGACGTCAGGATAAACCTAACCTAGTCTACTTCGGTAGTGATCTCGGAACATATCCGTGGGCAGACCAGAATAGGTAACCCATGGCCGTGAGGGGATTGTAGTCGCGGCGGGCTCGGATTAAACGTAGTCGTCTTCCACGACTAACGCATTACGCTGTATCCTTAATGGGAAACTAAAGCGATATCTTCGTCGGGGCCAGGTAAACTTACGTCTATGACTACCACTGAGTATCTTAGTCTCATGATGGTCTAGACCGGGAGTCTCATCATACACCCATGTATGTTTACCTCTTTCTTGGATCCAGAGGTAACATCCAATCCGGTATAACACGGTATAACAAGCCAGGTTGGTTCGAGTCTAGACTCTGGGCGCCAGTGGGATAGACTTCGGAATCCGGAACATGTATGCAGTGAACCCGGTTGTGGGGAATGCCATGTGATATAATAAATTGCCTTGCCTTTCAATGATCAAGTGATGGTTGGATGGTTCTGCAGATGTCGATATGTAAGAAATGTCTAAGTGAAGCCAAGAAACAAAACCCTGCACAAAATGGAATTGAAGATAGTGTACACTATGGACTTTACAGTGGAGTCACGCACCTATGTTAGGTACCTACCTAGGTATCAAGCCCCGCTGAAACATTGCGCCGTGGCTGAACCCATATACATAGGTGGTACTTACCTCTAGGTACTAGATACCCCTTATCAGTTTTATCTTATCGTCTCGTCCTAGGGGCCTTAGGTAATTTAATTGGCTCCAGGTGTTCGACACGCTGATAGGAACGCCATTGCTTCGCCCGTCGCGGCGTCACCGTATTCTAGCATCTGCATCCCAACTTAATTACCATTAGTTTGGATAGCCAGAGACTCTCGTCATACCCTCCTTTTCCTCTTGGCGAGGGTTGAGTCGCGAGGTAGGCAAGATGCTTTCCGGCATCCTAATATTCAATCAAAAGGGCGAGAACCTCATCTTCCGAGCGTTTCGAAACGACTGCCGACCACGTCTCGCCGATGTCTTTCGAATTCAAGTCATATCCAATCCTCAGGTCCGCTCGCCTATCCTCACTCTCGGAAGCACCACCTTCAGCCATGTTAAACATGAAAACATCTACTTGGTTGCCATTACTAAGAGCAATGCCAATGCTGCCCTGGTGTTCGAGTTCTTATACCGGCTGATCCAGCTTGGTAGGGGTTACTTCGGCAAGTTCGACGAGGAGGCCGTCAAGAATAATTTCGTGTTGGTCTACGAACTGTTAGATGGTGAGCTTCTATCAGCCCATCCCATCCCATCCCATCCCATCTCATGTTTTTTGTAGATGTCATCTAATAATTATCTTGTTTCAGAGATCATCGATTTTGGATACCCTCAGAACACCGAGACGGACACCCTAAAGATGTACATTACTACCGAAGGTGTCAAGTCCGAACGCGCACCCGAAGACACAGCCAAGATAACCATGCAAGCTACCGGTGCCCTATCCTGGAGGAAGGCCGATGTCAAATATAGAAAGAATGAAGCGTTCGTCGACGTGATAGAGGATGTTAACCTTCTGATGTCAGCTACGGGGACCGTTCTCCGTGCTGATGTCACCGGCCAGATTATCATGCGCGCATATCTCTCGGGAACTCCGGAATGCAAGTTCGGGCTCAACGATCGCCTTCTGTTGGATCACGATGGGCTCCAGTCGTTACCGAGCGGCAATAAGCTCGGGACCAAAGCTACAAAAGCAGCCGCCGGGAGTGTCACCTTGGAGGATTGTCAATTCCATCAATGCGTCAAGTTAGGTAAATTCGACACCGACCGAATTATCTCCTTCATCCCTCCCGACGGGGAGTTCGAGCTTATGCGGTATCGAGCAACAGAGAACGTCAATCTACCCTTCAAGGTGCACGCCATCGTTAATGAAGTCGGCAAGACCAAAGTAGAGTATAGCATTGGTGTTAAGGCGAATTTTGGCAGCAAATTGTTCGCTACCAACGTCGTTGTTCGTATCCCCACCCCTTTGAACACAGCTCGTATCACGGAACGCTGCACCCAAGGAAAGGCCAAGTACGAGCCAAGCGAAAACAATATCGTCTGGAAAATTGGTCGCTTCACTGGCCAAAGCGAATTCGTGTTAAGTGCCGAGGCGGAACTCACAAGCATGACAAACCAGAAGGCCTGGTCGCGCCCACCTCTCAGCATGAACTTCAGCCTTCTCATGTTTACCAGCTCGGGTCTCCTTGTACGATACTTGAAGGTATTTGAAAAGAGTAACTATTCAAGTGTAAAGTGGGTTCGATACATGACAAGAGCAGGATCATACGAAATCCGGTGAGACTTACTTCAAGTCCTCCCCTGAGATCCCGGCATGATTGCTAATCGTTACCGTAGATTCTGATCGCGATAAATCGGACGGAAAGAGCCAGCTCGCATACATACCAGGGAAACCTGATATGATATTCTTCGCTTAGCGGCGATATCCTGTCGCAAACATCGACTTCAACCGGTTATGGCCGCCTTCTCCAACGGATACCCCGAGATATCAGCGAAGTTGAAGTATGCTATACTCCTGCTGTAAAGGGGATTATTGCAGGCACTGTCAATTCGAGGGATTGACATTAAATCCTAATACTAGATCTGCTCGCGAAGAACATCGCGGCTAAGGGCTAATAGTCACCGGAGATGCCGTAGCAGCAATTTTGGTAACTGTGTACTCGTAGCTCCGCATCACGGCCTGGTAAATCTTCAATTATACTAGACGTATGGCGAAGCTGAGAATGTGGGAGGATTATAACCCCGCGGAATTGCAGTCATGATGAACGATACTAATTCAATTATACATAACCAAAGCCCGAACAAGAGATGTAATTCGACATAGTTATCTCTTACTAAAATCTGACAAATAATATTTATAAGGATAATTCTATTTAAACTCCGCCATCGGTGCTATAAATCATATATAAGGGAAATGGAAGCCCATTGATTAATGTGATATGAGACTTAGTGCAGCAGGCACAGCTTTAGGGGTCATTCAACACTAGAGATCATGTCTTCTACACCAGCAGCAACAGCAGACGATATTGCCAAACATGGCTGGAGCGCCTTTCCTGTCGACGGCAATGTTATCCTCAGTGGGAAACCCTATCTACACAAACCTTCACCCCTAGCAGTAAATGATATTCCGTTTCCCTCCGACGATGCTATCGTCGCCGGGATCGAAGAGTACGCCAAGAAGCATCTCATCGAAGAAACGTACAATCATTCAATGCGAGTTTACCACTGGGGTATGGGACACTACCTGTTAACAATCACAATCACATGCGAAATGCCCCTTTGAGTTCAAGCTAACCGAGCGGCCAGGATATTCCATCCTCAAGGACCAATTCCCCGAAGAATTTGGCAAGCTCTCCTTGTCTACGTGGGCGCTGACGTGCCTCCTGCATGACATCGGCACTACGCACGAGAACTTACGGGCAACGCTGCTATCATTCGAATTCTATGGAGGAATTCTAGCCCTGAACCTAACCAAGGAACTCGGTGCACCACCAGCCCAGGCCGAGGCCGTAGCCGAGGCAATCATCCGGCACCAGGACCTAGGTACCGTCGGTAAGATCACGTTCCTAGGACAGCTCATCCAGCTCGCAACCATCTACGACAACATGGGCATCAACCCGCAGATCATCGACGCAGTCACCAGGGACGGTGTCAACAAGGCGTATCCGCGCAAGGGTTGGAGCGGCTGCTTCTCGAAGACAATTAGGGAGGAGAACGGGCTTAAACCTTGGGCTCATACTACGCACCTCGGCGAGGAGGATTTTCCTGAGGGCGTGAAGAACAATGAGCTTATGAAGCTGTATGATGACTGGGATTTATGATGTGGTAAAGGGCTGGAGAAAGGGTTTGGGGTGGCGTTATATGGGAGAAGAGTGGATAACTGGCAAAGAGGCGTAATGGGATGATGGTGTAATGCGGGCGACCGGTATCCAAGACTCCAAGTTACTATCTAAGCGAGTAGTTGAGGCTTTTATTCCGTTTGTTTAGAATGGTAACGCGGTTCTATCTTAGGTGCCTAAGTTACCTAGGCATGGGCCCAGAATGACATATCCCACCTAGGTGTTCCTATGCTCATAATTTAACGGCCTTGTATTGTGTAAAGGGGCTACTTGTGTTATTTTCTATGTAATTGGCCAAATTTCAAAATTAATGCAGACTCACGGCCACAACCAGCAATCCTCTCATTTATAATTTCTCAATATCTAACCTAGGTATTTATCCGTCCTATTGATGGTTAATTAATAATGCTCCGTAAGATATCCCCTCTGGTTCTAATACTATACGATATACGGATGTCCCTTTCAAAAGTTATGTCCATAGGGAGACCCTTGTCAGCCCCGATACGCACTGACCAGGCTTGGCAACAGCTGCTTGCCGAAAAATGGTATGTACCTTCAATATATATTCCATGTTTACTATACAATTACTATCTTTATAATTTATATTTAATTTCGGAACGGATTGGTATGATATAAACGTATAAATAGATACCTTAAAATCATTTTCCTAGATTTTATATCTTTATAAATGGTTGAGAAATTATGAAGTAAATATAGGTAAATATTAGATGTACAAGACAATGTTGTGGTAGCAAGTGGCAATCATTGCTTGCCAGTTGTTAACAGCTTGACAGGGGTTTCCCTATGGACAAAACTTTTGAAAGGGACATCCGTAACTATCGTCTACCTCGAAGATATGATGCAGTTAACGCCAAATATAGTAAGATGTGCCTAAGCTTTGGATTTCCTACTATCGTCGAGGTTAATAAGTAGTAAATCCAAGGCTTTTCGCTATCGATTGTCGATAATTAATGATGTGTCGGGCGACTTGGGTAAAGATCCTGCGCATACAATATGGATGGTAGATGTTACATTACTATACCATCAATCTATAAAATAATTCTTATTGCCATATTGAGGTATTGAGCACGTATTAACTAACTAGCACCCATAATGCTGTCTTTATTAATTCATCAGGATCACATATCGCTTAAGGACTAAATGTACTATCATAAGATTGTATCTATTAATATTGAAGCCTCTTTAAGAACCATATGGGAGGTAGATGTACAGGTAAAACCTCTATGTCACGGAAGCATTAAATGAGCCTCAGCTTCAGCCTCAGTGGGATATACCGATGATTTACCGAAGCTAGTCTGGGGATCAGCCTTATTACCTTATCGAGTAAGTGGGGGATGAGGAATGTTTGATTGCCTTCACGATTGTCGGATGAGCGCATAGAAGCTTCTACTAGATTTAATTCTGTACCTAGCTACATGTAACGACATATGTGTGAATACCTAATGCAGGACATTTTAATTCCGACTATTTGAGTATCTCGTATAGTATCAAAATATTGATCCATATGTGGTAGCTTTTAAATGTATCTCGTAGGTGCGTACCTTAGGTACCTAGGTACATTATATTATCTGTAATCCGTATGCAGAGACACTATGTACCTAACGCTTGAACCAATCGCATCTCCACCCTCAATTTACAAGGCTGGCGACTATCCCCGTTTGACTTCTCCTTGCCTCTAACGTTCCAGAAGTTTGGAGAAACTGCAGGCACCGACCGCAAAGAGATGGAAGGCTCGAGATGTCTGGAAGCCTGGACTGGTATGTCGCTTCCCTGGATGCATTCGTCCAATCAGTGGTCCACAGTAGTTGCCCTCTAGCAATGCTTAGCCAATCAGAGACCTCAGCGCTGTTGGTTAGCACCAAAATTGCCATAGAATTCAATAGAAACCATTGTGGGGCCGTGCATCGAAAGGAAAGAGCTGTGAAGAACATTTTAGCTGCGGACTGCAGTTTCGTGAATAATACTTCTTCTCTTTTCCTCCTCACTTTCTTCTCAACCTTTTTTTCTTCCTCAGATCAATCCATTTTTCTTCCATCTTCTCTAGTGACAAGAAGACAACATTGAATCAATCTCTCCTGTGATACCCCCAAACCGTCCTCACTATACCATAATCTTCTGGTAAGTTCAACCCCACCGCACTGCAATCCAGACGCTCCCCCACCTTATCAGCCTCGTCTTTTGCCTTTCACCTAATTACACAACAAATTCGCTTCTCTCTGTCATTTAAGGCTGCCCAATAAAGAGTAAAACAGCAGTACAAGACGCAAGCTCCTAAATATTTGTTCAATTTTTGTTGTTGCACTCTCCTTGGGTGGACGCCTTGTGCGAATCTTCTCTTCTTCACCCCGCCATCATATAACCCCTCTTACTCTACACAACGTCCCCGTTTTTCTACGCCAAGCTAACAGCTCATTTGCTTCAGATCCCACACTTTTACCAAACCCTCAAATCAAGATGTCGGAGACTTTCGAGTTCCAGGCTGAGATTTCTCAGCTTCTGTCCCTCATCATCAACACAGTTTACTCCAACAAGGAAATCTTCCTACGAGAGTTAGTCTCCAACTGCTCAGATGCTCTCGACAAGATTCGATATGAGGCCCTATCCGACCCGAGCAAGCTCGAGTCCAACAAGGACCTCCGCATCGACATCATTCCCGACAAGGAGAACAAGACCCTGACCATCCGTGATACCGGTATCGGTATGACGAAGGCCGTAAGTTACCTACCTAATAATATACTGATTTTTAAGTCACATTTTACTAACATTTAAATTAGGACCTTGTCAACAACCTGGGTACTATTGCCCGATCAGGCACGAAGCAATTCATGGAGGCCTTGACCGCTGGTGCTGATGTTTCCATGATTGGTCAATTCGGTGTCGGTTTCTACTCTGCATACCTTGTGGCCGACCGGGTCACCTTCATTTCCAAGCACAACGATGACGAGCAGTACATCTGGGAGTCGTCTGCTGGCGGTACCTTCAGCGTCAAGCCTGACACTGATGGCGAGCCTCTTGGCCGTGGTTCTAAGCTGATCCTTCACTTGAAGGATGAGCAGACCGAGTACCTCAATGAGAGCAAGATCAAGGAGGTCATCAAGAAGCATTCCGAGTTCATCTCGTACCCCATCTACCTTCACGTCAAGAAGGAGACCGAGAAGGAGGTCCCTGACGAGGAGGCTGAGGAGACTGAGGAAGTCGAAGAGGGTGACGACAAGAAGCCCAAGATTGAAGAAGTCGACGACGAGGATGAGAACAAGGAGAAGAAGAAGAAGACCAAGAAGGTCAAGGAGACTTCTATTGAAGAAGAAGAGCTCAACAAGCAGAAGCCCATCTGGACCCGAAACCCCCAGGACATCAGTCAAGAGGAGTATGCTGCTTTCTACAAGTCCCTATCCAACGACTGGGAGGACCACTTGGCTGTCAAGCACTTCTCCGTCGAAGGACAGCTCGAGTTCCGCGCTATCTTGTTCGTACCCAAGCGTGCTCCCTTCGACCTCTTCGAGACCAAGAAGACCAAGAACAACATCAAGTTGTATGTCCGACGTGTCTTCATCACCGACGATGCCACTGATATCATCCCTGAGTGGTTGAGTTTCATCAAGGGCGTCGTTGACTCTGAGGATCTACCTCTGAACCTGTCCCGTGAGACCCTACAGCAGAACAAGATCATGAAGGTCATCAAGAAGAACATTGTCAAGAAGGCCCTCGAGCTCTTCACCGAGATCGCCGAGGACAAGGAGCAGTTTGACAAATTCTACAGCGCTTTCTCTAAGAACTTGAAGCTTGGTATCCACGAGGATTCCCAGAACCGACAGATTCTTGCCAAGCTTCTGCGATTCAGCTCCACCAAGTCCGGCGATGAGCAGACTTCTCTGGCCGACTATGTCACCCGCATGGCTGAACACCAGAAGAACATTTACTACATCACTGGCGAGTCTATTAAGGCCGTCTCTAAGTCTCCCTTCCTAGATGCTCTCAAGGAGAAGAACTTTGAGGTTCTCTTCCTGGTTGATCCCATTGACGAGTATGCCATGACCCAACTGAAAGAGTTTGAGGGTAAGAAGCTCGTTGATATTACGAAGGACTTCGACCTCGAGGAGACCGAGGAGGAGAAGAAGGCCCGTGAGGCCGAAGAGAAGGAGTACGAGGGTCTTGCCAAGTCGTTGAAGAACGTACTCGGCGACAAAGTTGAGAAGGTTGTTGTGTCTCACAAGCTGGTTGGCTCTCCTTGTGCCATCCGAACCGGTCAGTTTGGCTGGTCTGCTAACATGGAGCGTATCATGAAGGCTCAGGCTCTCCGTGACACCTCTATGAGTAGCTACATGAGCTCTAAGAAGACCTTTGAGATCTCCCCCAAGTCCCCCATCATCAAGGAGCTCAGGAAGAAGGTGGAGGCTGACGGCGAGAACGACAAGACTGTCAAGTCCATTGTCCAACTTCTGTTTGAGACCTCCCTGCTCGTCTCCGGCTTCACCATTGAGGAGCCCGCCGGCTTTGCGGAGCGCATCCACAAGCTAGTGTCCCTAGGCTTGAACCTCGACGAGGAGCCCGAAGTCGAGGAGGTGCCAGCTACTGCTGACGCTGCTGCCGCCGAGACTGGCGACAGCGCCATGGAGGAGGTTGACTAAATGCATTAAATGGCAGGAAAGGAACGGGAATTGCAAAAGTTCTTCGGAGTTGGATGGTTTTCGGGCTTCTTTTTCCGGTGACGTCGTGTCTTAGGCATTTTTCTCATAATTCCTCATGCCTCCCAGTCACGGGGCCATGATAATTTCTAGCAGGTTTAGATATTGCTAGTTGGCGGTTGCATCACGGATTGCTTATGTACTTTATGCCCTTACGAGAGATACTGGTCGGCTGATCCGTAGATGAAATGAAGTATTCATGGACTTTTAATATTTTAAATTTCCACGCTCGCAATCAAGTCATATTGCACCTAACGTAGTAGCGCAAATGACGGCTCATGGCTGTCGTACATCTACCATTCCATAAGTCCACCTCGTCGTTATTGAGATATATGAATTGTTGAAGCAATACGGAGTCTATCACTTTCGTTTGTCTCTTGGCTGTAAAACCATCTGGTTTGCCATCAACCTGGACAGGAGTACCTAAACTCAAGAGTAGGGCAAAAGTGTCTCGTATCCCATACTAACTTAAGGTCATATCAAATAGGTAGATGTTAATTGAGACTAATACTAGGTAATCCATTTATCAGCCAGTCAGTCATATGATACGCGAAGGCCTGTATTTATAGATTGACATTTGGGTGCAATACGATTAGCGCCTCGTAACAATGATGATAGGATCGACTTTTAGCCTGAGCCCTAAAGCCACTTGGAGTTGTTGCGAAGATATATCGAATCTTATTGTATAGCACTATTTTATCTTCGTATAGTCAGCTAGGTAGCCCTGCAGCTTCCAAAGTTTTAGCTGGAGATTCGTTGTTCGCCGCCCGGCAAGCATGAAGATGGAACCGTCTTTAAGACTAGGAGCTTCTTTTCTGATCCGATTCGCTTGCTCGCTTCCTAGAAGCATAGGCATATTGTGCACGGAAACGCTTGTGGTATACGTCTCTCCTTGAATATCTACTTTCTCAACACCGAACGTGGCAAACGGGCCGGGTTGGCTGTGAGTTTGACCCGCCTTCACGTCTTCATCCGGCTCCCCGAACCAAAGTATGGCGCCGTTGTGCTTGTATTGCACGTCATTCCAACCATAGCATTTCACGATATAGTATCGTTTATCCTCGGCGCAAAGTCTAGAGAGGTATAAGATGTCGTCCATAATTCCTTGTCGCATCATGTCTAGGATGCAGTTATCCATATCTTGGCGCCAGACAACTTTGCTCGTCAGAGCCTTGTACCGTGAACTAGCTCCTGACATTCGCTTAGCGCCGTGATCGAAACCGGACCCCTTAACGGCAATCGCGGAGATTAGATCCTGTCTTGCTAAACAATAAACAGCCGGACCTTGTAGTTGGTCATTGCTTGTCGATGCAGTAGTCGCGGAAGCCACATCTTTTTCATTTTCTGCTTGTTCGAGCTGTACTTCATCCATAGCTTCTGCTATACCCTGTGCATCCGCTTCGTCACCGGCGGGGCGCTCGTCGGGTAAAAGACTATGTGGGACGAACCATGGGTCACCGGTTTCGGGGTGGGCGAGGAGAGTAAAGTCTTGGAGAAGAGAGCTGGGTAGCCGCGTGCGAGTCAACGAGCAGATTCGCAACTTTGCTGCTAGAGCTTTGGCTATACAGTATAGACATTAGTAGTTGACGATAGTGGTAGAGTTTAGCTAGTATAATAATCGTACCGAAAGGATTGGCCCGGAGTTGGCGCTCGACTGAATTCAGGGGTTTTCCAGGCTTCGCTTTAGGAACCTGGTGCCGCCTAACAGCTTCCCAATATGTAGGGTCCATGACGGGAGACAGGGGCAGCTCGCCGACAGCAGTTTTCACCGTCTTGGTTTCCGGGTGAATTTTGAAGACATCGTCTCGATCGCTTGCAAGTTGTCCATCGCCATGCTGAGCCCGATCGTCTGCAAAGTGCCGACGATTCAAACGCGGGGCAATTATTCTGAAATGACTAGATCTGGCACTGTTCTGCCGCAGTGCTTTACATAGTCTCATAACATTGGCCGTGCTATAGAGGACAGAGGACAGAGGGCAGAGGGCAGAGGGCAGATGAAAGAGGATATACGAAGAGGCTTTTGAGCTAAGGGTGAAGCTTGGAGAGAAGTTAATTGGTGTTACGGAGCTGAGATGCAAAGTATATAAAAAATACCTACGGTTAGGAGGTACCGTACTCAATGTATCTACGCTTATCAACTTATCAGCTTATCCAATTAACTAGGTAGGTTAACTATGTACCTAGGTACTTGTATAGTTGTGTATATCTTGAGTTATGTAATCACAAGATCGCGGAGCATCATAGCTCCAATTGACCGATCACAGCTTCTCAATAATAATTCGAACCTTCCGCGGAAGTTGTGCTTCCCAGCTCCCAGAATCTTGGGTCCAGCATCAAAGTTTATTCTAACAGCAACTCTTCAACATCTTTCGTCTTTCGTCTTTCGTCTTTGAATTTTTACTTTGAATTTTTCTAAACATTATGAATTGTCAACGGTTCCTCTGGCGGGCGGCGACGAAGACGGCAGGTTGCCGTACTCGTCGTTTCTCACAGTTCCCCCCTCCGAATTCTATCCAAGCTCCTCAAGGAGCTATTCCCTTACCCTTTATCACAGAAGTTACTGTAAGACAATTCAATGGAATATACGCAAGGGGACCCAATAGCTGACTGAATAGTCCGGTGGTTGGAGGACATGTTCGTAGACTTTGTACTTGTCACTATCAAAGGCGGATTTGCTGATCGAATCTCATAGACGATATCTTCTCTAAGTTGTTGCAAGTATGTACATTAACTCCTCTACATTTTAGTTCCTTCGAATTAACAAGCTAGGAACGAATAATATGCCTAAACGGGGCTATTGACGACATGGTATCGGCTTCGGTAGTGGCCCAACTACTCTGGTTAGAATCCGACAATCCGGATAAGCCAATTACCATGTATATCCACTCTCCTGGAGGCTCCGTAACGGCCGGGTTATCTATTTACGATACCATGGCTTACATCCGTTCGCCGGTATCGACGGTATGCCTTGGCCAAGCTGCTTCTATGGGCTCGTTGCTGCTCGCGGGGGGCGAAAAGGGAAAACGGTTTGCCTTACCGCATAGCAGTATCATGATCCACCAACCTTTAGGCGGGACGCAGGGCCCCGCAAGCGACATTTTGATTTATGCAAATCAGATTCAACGCACGCGAGAGCAGGTCAACGAGATTTACCGGAAGCATCTAAATGCGGCATTTGATCACGAGAAGTACAGTCTCAAAGATGTGGAGGATATGATGGAGCGCGACAAGTACCTTACGGCGCAAGAAGCGAAAGATATGGGCATCGTGGACGAGATTCTCACGAGAAGAGATGACAAAAAGGCCGAGAAAAAAGAGGATAGTAACGGCACATAAAGGATCCACTCGACTCGAGTCCCGCCATGATTGATCAATAGATTAGATTATTATTATTTTCTGACTATTGCTGACGAGTACGAACTCGGGACCCTCGTTAGGACTAGGGAACCCCTGGCTTTTCTTGACATGTCGGCAATTCTGAACCGCTTGGTGTCGCCCTACCGGAGGAGTAAGGAAGACTAACCGTTACAATTACTTAAGCGGGTTCGCAGACATGGCGCCATGCATTCATGCGCCCATGTACCAAGGGAAATGAATGCATGTGCTAATCTCATCTAGATGTACCTGATCTTGGGAACTTCGAGACCACGTGGCCCACTTCCAGACATGTAATGCTGCACAACCGCACCGCAAGCATACATAGGTACATAACGCATGCCTACACTACGTTAATACCGCGTTTGGGCTCCGTGTCTTACATACATAATATCCATGTGGTATTTAAGGGGAAGCTGACAGCCGCAGCCTTACCTGCTACGGGGGGATAGGTCTACATACAACCCGTAGACATCCCCTCTGTGAAGCAGTGCCTGCCTATGCAACTTGTCCACGTCGGACTTTGATCCACGATTGGTCTAAATACGTCCGGCAGTCTATTTATTAAGCTTATAGAAAGCGGGCGGGAGCGGCTTGAGAACCATACCTTTATGGATCCGCGATCCGCGGTAAACAAAGTATACAAAATGATCAAGACCAGTCAGACCGGCGCTAAAGGTGAAGGTGGCGGGTCGAAGTGGAGAGGGAATTAGGAAGACTAGACCGAACGGCCGAGTAGCTAACCAAAAAGAAGCTGCTAAGAGGTAAGCAAGGGCCATAACAGGGCAGAGTGCGTATTGGAATTCTTTTAGTAGCGAGGATAGCACGCACGCACGCACGCAACGACAACACCCCGACAACACCCCGACACAAACCCCCGACCCTTTCTCTTTTACTAGGCTCCACACTTGGGTATACATCCCGCTCAGTCGAATCCCGGCCTATTCCTTACGATTCTCCCCTCGCCTACCACCTTTCCTTCTTCCCCTTTTTCGCTCGGCCTCGGTATACCCATACCCATAGTCATGACCATGGCCGTCGCCTTATCTCATTCCTATTGCCGGCAGACGTCGAAACGCGCCCACGCTAGGGTCGAGCGTTTAAGACGAAAAGGGCACCCAAGGCAACGTCACTCCACCGATTTATACTCTAAGAAGCTGATCACCGGCTTCTTCCTCTAAACACACCACGCCAACCCAAGACCACTTAACCGGGTTCGTGATTATTACTACAGTACCGTTACTACGTCAATGCAAGACATTTGATCTCCCTCCTGCGTCTCTAGACTTCCTAAGCACATGCTACTTACCTATGTAACTCTTGTAATTACCTATTAAATATTCAAACGATCCCCACTCAATATCAAACCCCCCTTAGCCCTATGTTACCTACATGTAGGGCTGATAACCTTTCTATCGTATTCTCTTCTGTCCACTTGGTAGTCAGACCATTCCTTCGCTTCAGCAACAAGAATATTGCTGAGATCATTATGCTATATCATTATCAAACTACTTGGGATCGCCTCGCGTGGACTTAGACGACCTTTCTTCTGATTTTTTTTCTTTGGGTTTTTTTTTTGCTCTCCACTAGTATCAGTAGTATTACCCGGTGCTCGACAAAGTCTATCGGGAAGGGCGATCATTGTTACTCGCGCGTGCGGCAAAGCAGACCGAGTATCTACGTATCTCTATCACGACCTCGCCAGCTAAAACGTATTTTGCCTCTGGTAGGACATAGTAAAAGTCAAGATGCATGGCGACTTCAGATTTACGATTAATAACTATTTAACCAACCCCAATGTCAATATGATGCTTCCCTACCGTAGCTCCGGCTCGAGCCCAGTCATGCAGACCCTTTCGCCGGAGCTGTCTCCTCCCGCGAGCGATTCTAGCCCTGCTGATTCAAGTAGCGTCTCGAGCCATGACGTCGAGCCTGTCAAGCCGACGGCAACACATATGCAGACTGTCTTCTCCTCGCAGACCGGAGAGGCTCATCCTTCGCAGCAGCATTCGGCCCAAGTATGGGAATCCCATAAAGCTGAAATACGGCGATTGTATTTAGAAGAGAACAGGCCTCTGAAGGAAGTCATGGCAATAATGCGTCAAAAGGGGTTTCGGGCAACGTGAGCCGCTAAGTTCCCATCATCTCTTGTATACCCCGTTGGCTAACGATGCCTTGGCAGTGTCAGAATGTACAAATCGCGCTTCGACAAGTGGGGGTTTAGCAAAAATAACAGCAAGAAGGATGTTATCGCGATGTTACAGGTCCAACGTCAACGAAATGCTGTCGGCAAACGTACAGCCTTTCATCGCAATGGAAAGGAGGTGGCCATCGATGCCTACCTCAAGAGGAAAGGGATCTCGCAATACGATCTCGTAGAACCCGGCCTGGCCGAGAATCTCCCCGAGAACTTGCGCTGCCTCACGCCACCCCCCGAAAGCCCAAAGGTCTTACACTCCCCAGGTAATCTATCGCTACAGGAACTCGTCTTACAGTGCGCGAGAGATTTGGCCTGGAATTGGTACTGCCCGCCCGATACCCCATTAGTTGCTTGCGCAGCCCATTATCGTGGAGACGAGTTACGTTGTGCGATCACAGATATTACCAATGCGGACTGGCTGTTCTCTGTTGGGCAGTACGAAAGGGGTGGTGCAATGTGCGAGCAGGGGTTTAGATCTTTGCACTTGCTTTTTAAAAAGCCATCGATATATGGATTGCTGCATTTGTTAATCACTGTGCTTGATGCCTCAAATAAAGGGGTTGTCAAAGAAATTTGGCGATACCTTTCAGCATACGCGTCTGCCGTTCGACTCGAGGGGCCTTTGGCGCGACTCTTCCAGGGAATGTGGAAATATCTCAGCACCCATGAATACGAGGAGTTCTGGGACTTCATTTTCGAGTGTACCGAAAAGCTCCTTGTAGTCGAAGAACATAATTCTGGCCTCCCGGCGGATACGTTACCAAGGCTCTATCCGATACTGTTTATTCCGCGAGCTTATCAGTACCAGTCCCAGCCATATCGTCGTCTTCAGAGCCGCTGCGACTTTCAGCGACTAGTCCAAGGACCCATGCCAACAGCGATAGAGGAATTGACCGTTTTTCAGGCAACCGAACTACTCATTCTAGGAAACCAGACGTTATGGCAGGGCGAGCGCATTTTCGAGCTTGCCAATACGGTCCTCGAGAACACGAAGGGCATTGCATACAACACCGAATTCTTCGTTTACATCGCACTAACTTCGCTGGCTCACTACCACAGAAATCAGTTTTTACTAAAGAAAGATCCGATTTCCAAGGAATCAAACCACCAATTATCGGTACACTACCTTGAACAGATTGTCTCGGTGATGGAGGGTCAATGGGATCCCGATATGGGATACCTTCTTGGCGAATTGGAGCGGTTGGAGCATTGGTATAGGGAAGCGGGAGACATTGCTCAAGCAGACGCCGCGCACACCAGATGGCAGAAAGCTCTGGAAGCGATACCGAAGGACTTCGTTAGAGGGCAAAAAGGCATATTGCATTAGTTCCCGGAATACCAAGGGACAATAGGCCACCGCCAAGTTTCACCACGAGTGGTGGCTGTGTATATGTATTAACGTCCGTTCTTATAGGGATTTGCTTTTGGATAGCGCCGGTGTTAGGGACAGGTAACAACCTGTATGGCGCTGAGAGCCTCGATTTGCTCCTATTAGGGATAAGACAAATATCGAGCGTGGTTCAGGTGTCGTCTGCTCGCTAGCAGTCTATGTATATCTATAGAATATATAATGAAAAAGCATTGCACATATTCAACACCAATTCCGATATAGTATAGTACCTCTTTAACTCTTATGTGAAGCCGTCCATTTTGAACTTGCACATAATACATTTTCGATTCTATTTGCATCTCTTGAGATGCCATCCTGAGACTGAAGTCTGAGGGGGGGGCAGTGAGAGTTGGGCGAATCAGAGCGTTTAATTCGGACAAACCTGGAGCTCTACGGATTGCGCCGATGCGCAATAACGCAGTCATGCATCTGCAGCCTCATGCGACGACCCTTGAGAATATATATTTAATCATTGGAACCCCAGGTAGTTTATTCTTTGAAACTTTTACACTCATCAATCCCATTATTTACCTACCTAGGTACCCACCTACTTACCTTTAGTCACTCCTTTTCTCCTTTCTCTCAATAAAACTATTGCCTCTTTGATTCCCAGATCTCACAGGAACCTCAAGCAATCTCAATAATCTCATCTCGTAACTCAGAGGCCCTAAATGATTTGTCAGTTGGTTCATAGGAACCCTATGGCAGTCTATACATGGAACTGCTGCGACTGTAATCACAATCGTCATGGATAAAGAATGCGACCACGATAGGGACGGCTCACAGTGTAATAATACACTGGAAGGCCGCCCATGGTCTGAACATCCGCTACAGTTGAGTGCTACAAACTTCAGGACAAATCAAGCGGAACAGACTTATATCGACGACGAACAGCGTGTTCCCCCCCCTCTTCTCTCTACCCGCCTCACCATGTCAATGTGTAGAAGTCTTGACTCTAAATCGAGATCCTTTCTACCATCAAACCAGATCGATACTATAACACCACAACTGGTAAAGGAAGAGCTCAATAGAGCCATGCCAACACTCTCTGAATCCGTCCTCTACAACTATACCTCCCAGATTCTGGGTATCACCATCGACGAAGCTACGGGCCAGGAAAAGAACTCTCAGGAGTCGAGCCTCGAGTCAAAAATACTGGAGGCTCGACTTCTGAAAACGTTTATAACCCTGGTTCTCATTGGCAAAGTTGGTACGATCCCATTATTTATTGTCTGCGGATTTACGGATTCTTTGCTTCCAATCGGCCATGCTCACTTCCAAACCGAAAAAGCATCGCGACCCCGTCCCCCATCACAGGTAGTATTACCAGTCACGCGGTGTTTCGATAAGTGGAAAACGTCTAGTATCGACGCCTTCATAGACACTCAATGGGTAGTCCTGTCCCCATTTCTCAGCGCACCAACAACAGACGTCTCTCTCTATGACTTCTCCGCGCAAACTATCCTCCCCATTTTCGACGATGATGCCGCTACCACGTCCTCCATCAAACTTGGTGGCTACAGTACTGTTCGAAAAGTCAAAATCCATCATCGGCATCACAATTTCGGGGATAATCAGGTGTGTATCAGAGTTGGCTTATAGATGTAGGATCTGGCTGCTAAACACTTCCCAGGACAATCTATACTTCGCTCTGAAAAAACTACGCTCCCAGCACATTGAAGACTTTCAGCGCGAAGTAGCCGCTCTAAGGCCATTCGTGGTCTCCCCACATCCACATGTTGTCAAACTTCTGGCAGCTTTCCGGCATGAGAGTTCGTTCTACCTGCTCTTCCCATGGGCCGAAGGGGGCAGCTTATATTCCTTCTGGAAAGATAACCCACAACCAGTCCCGGACGCGCCTCTTTCAAGATGGGTATCAGAACAATGTCTTGGACTTGTCACTGCCCTGTATCAAATCCATCGTGGCCGCTCTACACTTGAGACGGGACCATCGCACTACGGGCGTCATGGAGATATAAAGCCTTCGAATATTCTTTTGTCCCAAGAGAATATTCGCAGTAAACATCTCGTTTGGACGCTCAGCGACTTTGGTCTTAGTACACTAAGCCGCCAGATGGAAAGAAACAGAGGCGATCACCCTATCGGATTCTCGCCCACTTATAGGGCCCCGGAACTCGACATAAAAGGGACAATTGACAGCGCCTACGATATTTGGTCCCTTGGATGCGTCTTCCTTGAGCTTCTTACTTGGATGCTTTACGGGTGGGAAGGGGTCAAGTCTTTTACCCTCTCTCGAGTCGACGTAGACCAACGAACGGATGAAAAGGGGGACAGAGACGACGGGTTCTTTAGGATCGTCGCAAGACAAGGAGGTTCACCGGATGCACAGCTTAAAACAAGCGTTGCTCTAGTAAGTCCCGCAGTCTCGGATATATGAGGTTCTCTACTAATAGGACAGTGGGTCAATAATCTCAGCACGGCAAAGGCAACGAGTCCTTATATTACGGACTTGGCGAACTTTACACGGAATGACCTGCTCGATACCAACAGGGAAACAAGAGCCAGCATCTCACGGGTTGTGGAGAAACTTCAGTGTCTTCGACAGAGATGCTTAGAGGATCCAACGTACACGGTAGCTATTCCGCGGCCTCGCAAACCGCCGTGGCCAACCCGAAAGCTCATAAGCCTTCACCAAAACAACAACTCTTCAGTATTGAAAAGCCAAACCCAACCAATCAATTTTAAGATGGACCAGTTACCAAGCTCTAACGAGCCGAATCTCACAGGTTCAACAACAGTACCCCGTCAGGGTACCTTTTGGCCCAGCTTCAATCAACTGTATTATGACACGAATAATGACACTGCATTACTCGATTTTCCTCCAAACGATATGAGGCCTATAGAGGGTGTATTAGGTGGCCGCCAGTTTGGCGTACTACCCCATCGACATATCCTCCCTAAAGGGCAAACATCTCCTAATCAAAGTATTCTAGAGAATGAAAAAGGTCGAAGACGAGCCTTCGACAATATTACCGACTACGACAACATGTGCCATGAGCCGAAAAAGAAGAAGGTGCGCAAGAAAGGGGGTATGCCGATGCAGGATGCTCCCAAGGATAAGCCGTCAGATATTCTAGAGCAGAACCCTTTTCAAGCAACGAACTATGAAGTCGTAGAACCGTCAGGACCTGGTGCGGAGGGGAAACTTTTCGCCTGCCCGTTCTACAAAGAGAATCCGGGGAAATATAACACGAAAGCCCGGAAAGCGTGCACCATACCTGAAGGTCGAACGATAAATAGATTGAAGTCAGTTTGAGCTATTCACTGTAAGAAAATCGCATACTGTACTGCTAGCTAACTGGAAAACATAGAGAGCACATATACCGAAACCATTGTTCAGCCCGTACTCGGTGTGACCGCTGCTTCGCCGAGTTCGAAAATATGTACGATCTCCAACAGCACTGTCGTTCGGAGACGCCTTGTCTAATACGAGACTCTCATGACTGTATCGACACTATTGATGAGACACAGAGAGGCGAGATCCGAAAGAAGCAGCGTGGGATATCGGAAGAGGAGAAGTGGAAGAAGATATATAGAATCATATTCAAACTAGATCCGACTTCCGAGGTCCCATCACCTTGTAAGTAGCTCAAAACATTGTTTCGTAACCTACCTAGGTAGGTACCTACCTTAGGTAGAGAATGCTGACATTGCTACCTTTTACTAGACTGCGATGTAATTGAAAAGGAACCCGGAGTAGGAGATAATCAAGACGTCACTGACTCACTTTCCAAGTTCGAGACTTACCTTCATCATCTAGTAGATGATGACGGTCAGAACGCTGCGGAAATCAACAGCTGCCTCAACTTAGTCATGCGCTTTCGTCAAGAACACACGCAAGATCAGCCAGTAGAGGCCGTGTCATCCGAGATGCCGTCTCTAACCTGTGACTATTCCGACAGTACCACCCGGACATCTGAGTCGCAGGGGCTTCCATCATCGGCACTGACAACCACAGACGACGACGCGAATTCTACTGCTTTCTCTACTGCCGGTACGGACGAACTACCTGCTCCTCCATTCTGGGACAGCTTGTTCGCGGCGCATTTCCACAATGTCTTCTCGTCGGATCAACCGTATAGCTTCCCGGACACCCTTGACTTAGGGGACGATGGTGGGGCGCTGCCAGGAGGGTAGCTGATGCCGCGTATCCTCTGGTTTTTTTACACGAGATTTCTCCTTTATCTTGAGATACCAGTTATGGGTGCATGTGCTGTGTTTATATACATGGGATAAAGGGGGAAAAAGTAACGGGTTTGTTTATGGGAGGATTGGGTTTTTATTTCCTCCAGGGATATCATGAGTTACGACTACGGGCTACGTAGAATTTTTGGATATAGGGTCTAATGTTATTTTATTTTTACGTCTCTTAATATAGGTGTAGTAGGTGCGAATAAAAATTACTTACAAATAACTCGTGAGGTGTATCGTAAGTTTTACTACGGTGTAACTATTGTTTTGGGCAACTGTAACAATTGTGTTTTTTCTTTTAACTGTTTTATAAGATTGATGCAAATATCTACGAGTTCAAACAACGATGAATGTATTAAACGGAATAAAGGAACGAGTGTAGCGAATTCAAGATGATCGCTTATGTAGGCGCGCAGCTGATTACTAAACGCGAAAGCTTATAAAATTGGCGGGGCAGAGACGTTGCGGAAAGGTCGCAATGTGTAGGTGCTGCGTTAACGGTAGCTCACGCTATATATCTTTAATCCCAATCTAATTTCATCACCAATATATGGGTACATAGGCCTCGTGGCGCAACGGTAGCGCGTTCGACTCCAGATCGAAAGGTTATCCGTTCAAATCGGGTCGGGGTCATATTTTTACTCATTTGCTACTCATCTACGTAGTTTGGATCTGGGTGAATAGCCTAATATTCTTTATTTTTGCTTCAATGTAGTTTTAGGTAATTTTGTGAAGGATAATTGAGATACGCTAAAGGGCCAGAACCCCGCCTCTATTGCCAAGCCAACAGTTTTACTCAGACAGTCCGGCTCTAACAAGTCCCCTTTCCTCTGCTTTGGCCATTGCTACGCTTCCACATATAGTAACCTCTAATATTTGAAGTAGATGTTGAAAAATATGACACAAGGAAACATAAAGAAATACTACAAAACTCGTTGGTCCAAAAATGAGCATCGGGACGAAGGAAAGTGTAAAGTGGCCGAAAAACATCTGCCTCCTAGCTACCGTGTCCCATAACTCAGTATTCATAATGTTGAGTGCGCCGTCCCATTTCCATGGCCCGATAAGTCTGAACTTGGTGTTGAAGTTGGCGCTCAACGCCCACGTAAGTGGCAGCTTATACCACCCACCACTACCACTACCGCTACCGCTACCGCTACCGCTACCGCTACCGCTACCACTAGAGAAGCCAAGACGCAGGACGTCCCAGAACGACGGTGCAGAGCCCATGTCCAATGCAAGTTGGTATGCATAGCTCTCATGGTCAACGCCGTAGCGGATTCTTGCATGCTCCTTGCGTACGAGCTGATAGTGTGGCTCCTCGCTAGGGAGTAGTGAACTTGCCACTCGTCCTGGCGCAAGTAGGTTGAGCACCCATAGCTGGGCCTGAAACTCGGCGAGCGGTGGGATTGCGCCTAGGTTGGGCCGCACGAAACCAATGAAGCCTAAGGAAGGGTCTTCTCGAGGCCATATCTGCCGAACTAGTTTCCCTTCATAGTACCTCGGATCGCGTCTATGGTCTCCTAAAAAGGGGTATTGGTGCGTGTACCCCGTACAGAAGACGACTACATCCGGCTTGATGTTCGCATCCTTCATGTATGCGTACTCTGACCTCCCGTTGTCTCTGAATACGACGATGCCGGTATCGTCAATCCGCTCCGGCCAAGGGGCCAAGTCAACTTGCCGGCCGTGGCAGATGTCTGCCGTATTTGGTGTTCGGACTATCCACGAGCGGATGCGCTCTGGGATTCCTTTTGGTGCCTTGGGCTTCCAGACGACGTTGAAGTAAGGACTAAGTTTATAACCCGATTTATTGAAGAAGACTTTGGCATAGATCAGTACCGGTTTATAAGTCTACCCGCAAGTGTGACTAGCAGTAACTAGTAGAAAAGAAGACCTACTCTCTGAAGTTGTCCATCCCTTAGGCTTCCCCCCTATCCATTGATCTATCCCGTCTATGGTGCCCCACGAAGTCCAGAGAATAGATCTCACATAGCAGTCGTAATACTTCCATAGAGCGTTGCTATTCCTGAGCCAGGGGTGCACGTATGCTGTGTCAAAAAGGCTTGCCCGGGAGACGTCGATCGGTACTTGAGGGCGATCTAGGGGGCTTCGCTGCCTGGAAAATATCAATCTAGGATTTGGGTTTCTCTGCACCATTGATGAGTCTTAGCTGCGCTGTCTGCGTGTGAGGTAGATACCTAGATAGGTATTTATTATGGTTGTCCTACCTTTGGTGCGAAGTGGAAACCGTCCCTATGGCACATCACCACTCGCTTCGTTGATGAAGTGACGGCAAGGAATGAGACGTCCGCTCCAGTCTCACCGCTACCCAGTACCAGCACAGTCTTCCCAACGCCAAACTGATCTTTCCTCTTCAGCTGTGACGAGTGGAATACTACCGGTACCCTCTCGATGCCTTTGATTTCGGGGATGCTAGGCTCAACGTGAAGCCCGGAACACACGGCCACTGCGTCGCATTCCCAACTATGCTGCTGTCCTCTCAGCAAGTATGTCACAACATGGCCGCCCTCTTTCCGGCTTTTTACGCTCTTCACCGTACACAAGAGGGTGATATGCGGCCATAAGTTGAAGTGCGTACAATACTCATTGAGATACTCAACATAGCGTTTCGCACTGACGAAATCCGGCTCGTCGTCTTTACAGCGGAAGTCAGAGAAACTAGTAAGCTGTCTCGAGGATACTAACTAGCAACCAAGCGTCAGTAAATCATAGTGAATTAACCACTCAAACCCCAACTCAGGACAAACGAGAAAGCGACCCGCCCCTACTTCAGCATCTTCGTAAGTCCTCGCTAGAAAGGTGCCTCCCACCCCTGATTCGCTCTCAAACAGGCGAGCTTCGACGGGTTCTACTCCTAGAGCACTCTCTGCAGCTAGAAGATACTTCAGCGTCACGAGTCCGGCAGGACCTGCGCCTATTATCGCGACCCGCATGCCTTCTGTCGTCTGCGGATGCGCGGTTGCAAGATCCGATATAGTGGTAGATCCTGTGGCTTATACGGGATGCCGTCCTACAACGTGCAAACCTGTCCGATCTCCCCCCCTCCCCCTCCCCCAAGACAGGCGAAGAAAAGGGACGGCAGGATCCCTCACTTAAAGACGAGCAGGCTAACCTTTTCGTATTGCCTCCTCGGCATCTACCCGGCGACTTTGACTCCCTGGCTCCCCGACGTCTTACGTCCCTAGACGATCGCGAGAACTTTCCGTTCGTCTTATATTCGATTTATGTTTCCTCATGCCGTTGGCTTAGGCAACAGGTCCCATCGCCTATCCCAGCACGAGGCGTGCAGACACTGTGCCCCCGTGATAGGAGTCTTTCGTTCCGAGAGTGGGTAGGCGAGACACGGGCGAGGCGTCGGCGAATCATAGGCCTCATGATCGCCGTCCTGCCAAGGAATGAGGCGTCTCTCGTCGTACACTAGGATCTGGAATTGGTCGTGTTCGGGCTGGACGTCGTCTTGCATGAACATGTCTCACACCCGGGGTTTTCTGGCAGGATTGTCTTGCTTTGAAATGTGGACCTTATCGATCCTCACTCCTCTCTCTCATGCCCAGTTTACCACAGCCCAAGATGATACATAGGCACCCATCTTCTTGATGCCTAACATTCAAAACTCCGGCTTTGGTGGTCAGAACTCGGTGTTCTAGATACGCCACGGAATGCCAGAAGATAGCCGTTTCTAAACGGACTTTATAGGTGATAATCAGACATTCTCTTACGTATCCTGCTTGTTTCTTACAACATCTTATGTGGGACAGGCGTGAATGTCGTTGTTTCTCAAAGATATTCGTGTGGCTGCAGCCGCCGACCCATGGATGTGGCCATTGGACAATACCGTTGCATGAAAGTTGCAAGATAACTGGAGCAAACGAATAAGCTACCAAACCATCACGAGCACAAGAGGGAATAGTAGAATATACCCGGAAGTCTCCAAAGGCTATTCGGTCGTAAACGAGCAAGTATACCGCCACCCACCGAAGCTTTCACGGGATCGAGGTGGTTGTTTAGAGCTGCAAAAGGATGTACAGCAAATAAACTAGTAATCTACTATATTGCATGTTAGATACCAGGGGTAGGGGGCCGCGGAGATGTGACTAGATGTATACTTACCTACCTACCTACCTACCTACCTCATGCCTGTCAAGCAACCTAGCGGCATGAAAAGCGCCATGGGTAGTAGATCTCGTATAAAACAGGGAGAGAACACGCCTGTCGACCGCGCGTACGTCAGCCTTGGTCGAGGGTAAGACTTCTCGGTGGTGATACACGATCAGGCTAGCAATCCGTCGAGTGATTCAGATGCAAATGGTCGCCCATATGGGCGACGATAAACCCCCCAGCATATAACTGTCTCTTCTGATATCGTATCACACGATTCTTCTGTCTCACAGGCCGGGTTATAGACCTGGGGTAATCTCCTCCCGACCCGAAGTGTCTCGGCTCCGAGCATATATATTCACTCACAGCCCTTCCGGCGCTGACTACGACGGAACGCAGAGTGCGCTTCCCGATCTTCGTGCTTGGGATCCTCTGGGAGGGTATTAAGTCATCATAAGGAAATTCCGAAATATAGGAACACATAGCACTAGTCGTATAGCTACTATGGAATTGGCCGTACATGCTAGAGTTCCGTTCAAGTTTTCTCAAGTTAATAGTATTGTGGCCAACGCTGTATTTGCGCCGTACGCGTGGCTACTCGCCATTCAGGCTTTTTCAAACTGCCCAGTTATGTAGGCTTTTAAATGAAGAATATACCACGATATTTGTGCAATGTCGATGGAGGTTTTATTCATTCACTATCTTATTCAGAGTTGCTCGAGATCTAAATACCAATGTTCATACGTAAAAGTTAAAAAAGACAAAAAAGGGGAGTTAGTCAGGAGAAAGTGGCCAATAATGAGATGAACACGTATATTAGCATCTAGATGGCTACCGGCTTTAGTAGCGTATCAACCCCCTTTTCCATTTGAATCATAACTAAGTCCGCTTGCTGTTTCTGTTGCACTTTTCAATCCTAAAACAAGATACAAAGACTGTTATCCTTTGCATCTGGCTATACCAATTTATAAGTTAAAACCAAAGTATGATACATCACATGTTCTAGAATAGAATTAGATCTAGCATTTAAATGTACCCTTTGGTGTTCTCATCGCCGATTTGACCCAACCCCAAAAGAGATACAGAGCCAATGACACAATTACAGTTACAATTATATCAATTATATAAATCAAGGTCTACTAGCATACACCCCGTTATATTCAGTATTTCGTAAGAGGGTCACACTGGCAGACACACCGAACTCGCATCACGCAATCCGCGCGGAGCATGATGGAAGAATCGGGGTAGGCCAATGACGCTCTCAACATCCACCTCCGTATCTATACATTTCTGGTAGACTAACGATAATCGTTAGGGTCTACCACCTAGGGAAGAGGAATAGATAAATGTCTCTCCAGTACAAATAAACGAATATCGTGTCTTAGTTGAATTCATATTTTGCCTTGATTTCTGATAATCGTCGCGTGATTTAGTGGCTCAGAGGTAATCTGTTATATCGGAAGTCATACAATAAGATAAATCATTATCGGTGTTCTGTCACTCGGATATAATATTCAAAGCAGAGAATGGCGTCATCCAACGGGACCGGAGGCGAAGCGCAGAAGCCCAAGAAACAGCTTCTCCTGAATGCCTTCGTGATGACGACGCCTGGACATCTGTCTCCGGGGCTATGGAAGCATCCGCGGAATCATACAGACGACTACAATAAGCTCAGCTTCTGGACGTCGCTTGCGCAACTCTTAGACAAGGGCGACTTCCACGCCATGTTTATCGCAGATACTCTAGGCCCGTACGACGTCTATAGGGGCCCAGCTAATGTTGATCCGGTGCTTGCCTCAGGCGCACAGTACCCAGTCAACGACCCTCTGTATGCTGTGCCGGCCATGGCGGCCGCAACAAAGAATCTGATTTTTGGCGTCACTGCCTCAACTACTTACGATGCGCCGTATGCTCTGGCTCGGCGATTCTCGACAGTTGACCACCTGGCTGAAGGGCGAGTAGCATGGAACATTGTGACCTCGTACCTCGAAAGTGCGGCTAGAAACTTTGGACTAGAGACGCAGATCGAGCATGACGAGAGGTACCGGATTGCAGAGGAGTATATGGATGTAGTCTACAAGGTAGGAACTCGATTCATTTAACACTTTGAAGAATTTAAGTCACTTACTAGTTCTGGGATGAAGCTTTGGGAAAGCAGCTGGAGAGACGATGCCGTCATTCGGGATCGTGAAAAGGGCCAGTTCGCAGTAGCAGGAAGAGTGCGCCCGATCAATCATAAGGGCAAATACTTCCAAGTCCCGGGTCCGCACATTTCGGAGCCGTCTCCCCAGCGGACGCCATTTCTATTCCAAGCCGGGACATCCAAAGCCGGAACAGAATTCGGGGCAAAACATGCAGAGGCCGTGTTCATGGGCGGCCAGCTACCGGAGCTGGTGCGAAAATCGGTTGACGCGCTTCGATCCACAGCCAAGACATTCGGCAGGGATCCGAACCACATCAAAGTATTCACGGGCGTTACCGTTATTGTTGACGAGACGGACGAGAAGGCGCAGGCTAAATATAAAGAGCTTCTTTCGTATGGGGACCGCGAAGGCGCACTTGCGCTATTCGGCGGATGGACAGGAAATGACCTTTCGTCGTTTTCTGACGACGAAGATTTAGTTCTTGTCGACAAGCCGGCGATTCGATCTGTGATTAATCGATGGGCTACTACCGTACCCGGTACCGAAGGGCTAAAATGGACCAAAGCCAGAATTGCAGAATTCCTATCAATAGGAGGCATGATGTAAGTGAAGTTGATCAAGGATTGAAGAGGATTAACCTAGATGGTTAGATGGTTAGAAAATTAGCTAACGGCTTTGCATTCTATTAGGCCTAAGATTATAGGAAGTCCCAAAACTGTCGTGGACGAGCTGGAGAGGTGGGCTGAGGTAGCAGATGTGGACGGATTTAACCTGGCGCACGTAGTGAACCCTGGCTCATTTGAAGATATCATCGAGTTTGTAATTCCCGAGTTACGAAGAAGGGGGCTGTTCCGGCCAGAGGCTGAGCGGCCAGGGGTCACAGCGCGGGAAGTATTTTTCGGGCAGCCGCATCTTCTAAGTGACCATCCAGGCCATCAGTATAAATGGCCGATATCTTGAATGTACCCAAGGTAGTCGTACATAAAAATGTAGTGCTTCACGGCCAATCCGTAAATACCTAAATTTGGTGCTTGTTGTGTCTGTGCCGAGAACCGAACATTTTAAAGCCAAGGAAATTTGAAGCTTTGGAAGAAATAGGAAGAGTGAATATTATCCACTGGATAAAAAAAACTATTGGGTCCAATGACCTGCACCCTGACGTCGCGCAAGCTACCTAGATGTACGTGACGTCAAACGCGTAACATATACGTACAGACGTATGTAAGTAATACAACGCTAGCATAGATTAGGGGATTCGGCGCCGAGCTATCCCCCTCAGCTGCCCCTCGGCCCCCCTGAAGCTAGTGTACCTACCTAATGTACCTCCTAAACACCCGCCGAATTTCACTACACTAGGTACCTCGTAACCCCTAAAGAGATTGCTTATAGCGCAGGTACCGACAGTTGCTCTGTTCCTCGTTTCTCGTTTCCCCCCAAATGAACATTTTCTTCGACGACGACAGTGGCAGAGTTAGCAGAGTGGCACTTTTGCACTGGCTTGTTCCCGTTTTGGATTGCATGCCATCCACCGTCGAGTCGCAATTCAAGGCCATAGAATAGGGCGAAAATCGCATTCGCATTCGATCGATCAATGTATGACGCCGTTGTAGTCTAGCATTTATATTATAACTATTACATAGTTATATTTATTTATTTATTTCCTTTTTTTCCTTTTATCCCCCATCATTTCTATTTTCTTACATACTTCCATGAAATGATAATTCTACATACACTCATTAACTAGGTAACTAGCTATACTTCTCTTCTCAACATTGAACCTCCAAACTCTCTCCTGACTCGTCAAAGCTGCATGTAGTCACACACTTAAATACAATAGCAACCATAACCCTGGATACTTCGTTACCTTATCATTGGAGAGCTCGCACCGGTTGCTGTCTCCCTATCGTTTATCCGTCCTTGAAACCTTGAAGCCTTGCGTTTCGCCGTCGCGCCAAGAATATACGCAATGTCCTCCACCAACGTCGAGACGAATGGTGGTCACGATCATATCCTACGTCCACGACCGCGGAAACCTCATCATGTCCAAGTTACCGAGCTTGTTAAAGAGCACAGCGGTGTTTCTGCTAATGCTAATGCTAATGCTAATTCTAATGGAAACGGAAATGGAAGTGGAAATGGACACCTCGAGGCGCCTGTAGAGGACACTGGCTCGGGCATGACAAGGTGATTACCTCTTACTATTGCCATTATTAATTATACAATTTGACTTAAATTCCGTTATTCCAGTGGTCGCTCGACGCCTGTCCCCGAAAATGCTCCCGCGTCGACGAAAGCTCTGTCTAGTGCACGGAAACAAGTTCGAGCAGAACAGCGACAGCGCATCTTCCCAACCATCGAATTCGCCTCGCGCGTCTCCCACTTCGATCCCGAATCCGACTATCGCGACTTTCATGGCTTCTTCAACCTGTTCTGGATTGGTCTGGCTATCATGGGAATCACCACCATGTTGCGCAACTATAAGGATACTGGATATCCTCTGCGCGTCCAGATATGGACCCTTTTCGCCGTTAAGCTGTCCCATCTAGCCGTTGCCGATTTCGCTATGGTTGCTAGTACCGCCATTAGCTTGCCTCTGCATAAACTATTCAGGAGTAGCCAGGGACCATTGAGGTGGAAGAAGGGTGGAATGGCCATCCAAAGCATCTATCAGGTTGTGTGGTTTGCGTTTTGGATCGCTATACCCTTCATTCTTAATTGGACTTGGACTTCCCAGGTCTTTTTCCTGCTACACACCATGGTTCTGCTCATGAAGATGCACTCTTATGCCTTCTATAACGGCCATCTTTCGGAAACGGAAAAGCGACTGCGCGCCCTCGATGAACCTCACAGCGCTTCCAAGGCCCCGGCATACGTCTACCCTTCGGTTGATAACCCAATGGGCGAATTGGTCCACAAGGAGATGAAGATTGATAGCGATGATGAGGACGAGGGTCTATCGCAGTTGCGCGAGGACTTGGCTCGCGAGTTGACGAGCCCCATTGGCAATGTGACATACCCGCGTAACCTGTCGTGGCCGAATTACGCCGACTACCTTCTCTGCCCGACGCTGTGCTACGAACTCGAGTACCCGCGCAAGGAGTCCATCAACTGGACATCACTTATAGCCAAGATAGTCGCGACCTTTGGCTGCATATTCCTATTGACCATCATCTCGGAAGAGTACATCCTACCCGTGCTGCAAGAATCCACTGTCCGACTCGAAAACAGCTCGTCTGTAGCCGAGACGTTGCTCATCCTCTCTGAGAACATATCGTGGCTTCTGTTCCCCTTTATGTTGACCTTCCTACTGGTGTTTCTCGTCATCTTTGAGTACGTCTTAGGTGCCTTTGCTGAGATCACCAAGTTCGCGGACCGCCACTTTTATAGCGACTGGTGGAACAGCACTGACTGGATGGAGTTCAGTCGTGAGTGGAACATCCCGGTGTACTCGTTCCTACGGCGCCATGTGTACGCGACATCGAAGCCCACCATCGGTCGGAGTAACGCGACAGTCATTACGTTCTTAATCTCAGCCATCGGTCACGAAATTGTCATGGCGTGCATCACCAAGAAGCTTCGTGGCTACGGGTTTATTTGCCAGATGCTGCAGTTACCGATTGTCATACTGCAGCGGACGAAGTGGGTGCGTGCCCATAAGACGGCGAATAATGTGCTTTTCTGGTGTAGTATGATCATGGGCTTGAGCTTGGTAAGTTGTATTATACTCTTTGAGTTGCTGGAACGAGGAATACAAACTAACAGATATAGATATGCTCACTCTACGTACTTGTTTGATTGGAATCAGCAGGTAGGCGATTTAAGTATAAAGGGGGAGAGAAACCCAAAGGTTAAAAAATAAAGGGGGGGTTGGAATTCATTGCATAAAATATATACCACAGCAAGCACTCGAACACTCAAGCACACCGCCCAAATCATATTACTACCATCATACCATCATACCATCATACCATCGATTGATTTCTGCATGTCATTCCGGATATACCCCTACTCTTTCATATTTGTTACCAATAGGCTTAGCATAACATACCTGAGCATGTACATTCCGTTTATATTTTTCTAGGTGGTAATTCAAGAAACAAATGAGTATTACTGATTTGCACATTGTAGCTAGCAACAATTAGAAGTCATTCTGTTTATCACCCCCAAGTTGAACTAAGGGCCGATACAACCCGCATAGAGTCGCAAAGTGCTAGGTTAGCAAATCAAGTGTCCGGTTTCAAATTTTAGACTGTCCCTTAGCTTAAAACTTTTATTCGAATGGTACACCTGGTCTAGGACGATATTTAACAATAAACGAGTACTTGATTCGTTAAATAAAACTTTTACCTGCTAAAATAACTCAAGTCGATTTCTTGGGTTAGGTGGTTTGTGGCCTAACCTAGAGGGTTATTTAGAACATATTAAATAATAAATAAATCTAAAAAGAATTTAGGTTAGTGGCTTCATTGGTCGAATTCACAACGCTGGCGTTTCGCGATGGCTTCCCAGCAAGATGGACAGACGGTCTTTATGACCGAACAGGAAGCAGAGCGTATACGGAATATCGCCAAAAATAGGCTGAAGAAATGTACCGAACTTGCTGGCCATGCGAGGGAAAAGAGAGATGCAACAGCCGCCAAACAACAAGCGACTGGTGCATCTCTTATGGCCGATATGGGCGCTCCAGACCCTGACTTGGCGCAGACGAAAGGCCGAGCAGGCACATTCCCGGCTCTCCCCGTAGGTCAAGTATATCCCCCTTGCACCATTACGCTTCAGGACTTAGAGCCCATTAAATTGGTCGACCTCCAAATGGAAACCCATCATCGTGGGCGTCGGCTCACTGTGAAGCGTGCGAGCCCAGTGGTTCCGCTTATAGCGAGGCCGTGGACCATGGTACAGGAAGAAGGAGAAGAGGATATGGAGCGTCTAGAACTATGTTTGCATAAGTCGAGACATGGCGAAGAAGTGCTGGAATCAGCATCTACCTTTGTCATAAAGGAGCCTTACTTTACTCTTACGGATCAGGGTGAACCCACAATTCGGGTTGACCATCCTTCAGATATAATCGTCTATCGAGATGAAGTAGGCCACGCTGAAGATGCGGTAGAAGCAGAGAAGATTGCGAAGACCTGCAAAGACAAGGGCAACGCGGCTCTCGAGAAGCAGAAATTGGCCCTGGCTCACGCAAAGTATACCGACGGCCTTAAAGTCGCCGGACAAGACGTTGTGTCCGAAACCAACCCTGACTTGGCCCGGGATCTTTTTCGCAATCGAGCTCATGTCAACCTTCTTTTAAACCAACTCGATGAGGCAAAGAGTGATGCAAAGGCTGCTCTTATCGGCAAGGATGACGAACGATCCAAAGACCTTGACAGCAAGGCATATTTCCGGGCTGGTTCTGCAGCATACAACCTCGGCGAATATGAGGAAGCAAAGGGTTTCTTTGAAGGGCAACTCAAGCTCACCCCTGATAACAGAACAGCGGCTGCTTACTTGAAAAACATTGAAGTGCGCCTCCGCGAACAAAACACGGGAGCATACAACTTCAAGAAGATCAAGGCCAACCTATCCAGAGCCCGTCCACGTATCGACGCTGCGAGTTTCCTTGGTAACACAAGGGTAGAGGAGAGCAAGGGACGAGGGCGCGGCTTATTCGCGACTCGTGATATTCCTGTCGGGGAGGTAATCATATGCGAGAAAGCGTTCTGCGTGGTTTGGGGCCACGAAAAACAGGCTATGACAGCCATGACATACGACGTGCGGGATGATAAAATCAGGGTGTCGCCGGTCGGTCTGAGCAAAGCTATCGTGGAAAAGCTTCTTAGCAATCCCTCCCAAATCGAAAAAGTAATGGACCTATATGGCGACTACCAGGGAGACGGTAGCAATGTGACCAAGACTGGAGATGGTCCTGTAGTCGACACCTTCCGAGTCCACGACATCGTATCCCGCAATGCGTTCGGTCCGGGCAGCCAGTTCGGAGACGAAGGCGTTAGTAACGCGAGCACGGGTCTCTGGGTCTGGGCCGCATACATCAACCACTCATGCGTCGCCAATGCCAAGAAGGAGTACGTAGGCGACCTGATGGTTCTCCGCGCTTCCCAACCCATTGCCGCCGGTGAGGAAGTCTTCCACAGCTACGACGAATCGAGCGACTACGACGCAAGGCAAGCAGCGCTGATGACTACCTGGGGCTTCGAATGCAGCTGTCCGCTGTGCGCCGCGGAAAAGACAGATGCTCCCGCCGTGCGCAAGAAGCGGCGGGATCTAGCGGACGATGCGGACCAGTTCGTGACAACTGAGCATTATCTCGACGCGAAAAGACTCACTATCTCGAAAGCGAGGCGGCTTGTGAAGGCCATCGAGGACACGTATGATGAAAAGAAGTACAAGGACTTGCCTCGTTTTGCATCGCAGAGGATCCAGGAGTGGCTTGCTCTGGCGAGCCAGAAGCGATAGCTTTGAAGTTCGTAGGGCTATATAGGATAAATCTTTTGAATTATCTTGACGAAAGTTATGTTGTGAGAGGCCATATTCACATTTAGTGAGACTAGTTCGCTGTAACAACGAGATTTTAGGTGTAGCGTCACGTCCTAGACACTACCTACATAACTTCGTGACAGGTACCTAACTAGGGTTTATTCAAAAGTCCAAACAATATAAAGCTAGAGCTATATAGTTAGATTCCTCAATTTCTAAATGCTACAAAGATATTTGTTCGTTGTCTAATAGCCAATATAAAATACCGTGTCCCGAGCTCGGCGTCGTCATATAGGGGCTACCTATATCCAGCATCTCCAATAACTCGTAACGAGCCTAACGTATTGTTCCCGGTTAAGATTCATCAATACGCCCGAGTCAATATCCATCTGAAAACTACGTATTAAACTATACCTCCAGTTCAAGAACTTCAACGGCCTGTACCCGTCGAAATCATTCGCCAATGCGTAGGCGGAGCTTCACCTAGCACCTTAGAGACGTCTCCACCAAGGACGACGGCCTGGAAGCTCACAAGGAGGAATTAGCGGTGAGTCTAGTAGGGAGAGCAATCTTTCTATTAACTAACTAACTAACTAACTAACTATGTATTCTATAGTTATCTACTAACTAATCGTTGTTGTTGTTGTTGTTGTTGTTGTTGTTGTTGTTGTTGTTGTTGTTGTTGTCATGTGTCCCTTTAACCCGAATAGCATCGGGAAATGGAAATCCCGTTGCTGTTCCGACATAAGTACATAGGTGAGCTATATATCCGCCTATTCAGTACATGTATACCTACACCTACATACCCACCGCTTGTACGAAAGGAACAGGATACCACGTGGTTTCTATTTGTACTTTCTTACATTTAGTACCCGTAGGTACTAAGCTTAAGAACGAATCGTTTCTATCGGCGTTCCGTAGAAGTAGTACTTTCGGGAGAGACCCCGAGGACCCTTCCTAAGACGTGCATGGAAGACCTTATGTATTGTATTATATGTATATATGTACATAGCTTCAGAGTACCCCCTTTCCTACATACATACATTAGGTAGTTTCTTCTACATACGTCCCGAAAGAGGCACCCCGGGAGTGTGGAGTCCAAATGTAGTCTTAGTAGAAAGACGCCTACACTAGACCAGACCCCTTTTTGCGGCTGTATCATGTACCTAACCTACCTAACCTACCCACCCCCATGACAAGCCATCGAACTCCAGAAGAACATGTCAAGGCCGGGCCAACCAACCAATAATTCCTCGACGGCCTCGACTATCTGTCATCATACATGAACGGGGCTACGTCAAGCAGCAGCTCAAGGGGAACACGAAACACCTGGGCAAGTAGTGTATGCACACTATGGAACCCGGGGCGTGGTATCCTATAAGATCCGCCCTCTTGCATCATCGAAGGGCACGTGCGGCGGCGAGGCCAGCAAGCCCCCAGCCAACGACGAGCCATCCACGTAGACGGCACCCAGGTCGGCCACGCGTTTTCTCCTTCTTTTTTCGATGGACCTATATATAGGTAGGTACCGTAGGTAGGCAGGTTGCTTGTGTTGATCGCGTTCCGCCTCCGCAAATGGGGGATGGGGGATGGGGGATTCTGGGGACGTGCGTCGTTCTCCGCAAGCCAGCTTCGGCTTCGGCTTTCATCCGACGAGATCTGTAATAACGATTGTCTAGACTCTGATGTATGTAGTTGAGAACTCTCGCCCAGCTGACCTATTACATCCACTTTACGATCAGGGGGGACGTACTGCTCCCGTGTGTCTGTGCTTTGTTTACTTGAAGAAAGGGATTGATCATGGAAGTCATCGACACCGCCCATTGATTCCGTCATCGTCACTACAACCATCATATCATCATCACCGTCTCCGTCTTCATCGATATCCACCGTGTTTCAACCCCCTATCCTCCTCTCTCCTCTCTCCTCTGGTCGGCAACCTTCCGCGGAGATAACCATGTGGCAAAGCAAACAGCCAGCTACGTATGTGTAAGGTATGCTGTAAGGTATGCAGGCAACGTTACGTGGACGAGCCGAGTCGGCATCCGACGACATCACAGCGCCCGTGCGGCGAACAACACAAAACGCACCGAAAAGGGAAGAATGAGAAAGAAATGGGAGAATTAGGTCATCGAGGTCTTCCGAATTGATAACCTCCGAGAATTCCTGGGCTCCGGGGATATCGGCTATCGGCACTCGCCCCGGAGCCCGGCCTTCCGAGTCGTCTTACAAGAGGGAAGAGTTCGGAAGGTAGAAAAAGAGGGGCTTTATAGTTGCATAGGTTCGTTATTCACAGTAGATAATAAATTCACAGTAGATAACAAGACTGGATGGAGTCAAAAATGTACCTTGTGATCTAGCCAAATTCTATCATGCTAAAGTTGGGCAGAGTATCATACGAGAACATACGTGAAACAACGGCTGAGATGGTTTGGTTTGCTCCGGTAAACTACCTACCTACATACCTAATCTCTAGAGATAGTTGATGCCAATAACAATGTAGGAGACACATCAAGTTCTAGCACCAGGTATATCATAAATTATTTTATTATTTTACCATGCTCCCTTGGTAATTCTCTCGTCGTATATGTTTGCAAAGTCAAGATCTAAGAATCACGCGGGCTCCTGCCATAACCTACGATATAGTATCATATAGGGGCAAATCACACTTACTAGGCGTAGACTAGGGCTGATTGCTTAAAGATAATCCAGACTGCTTACCTAGGTCCTACTTATCAAAGATACCCTTATGCATACGTGGTCCATGGTTCGGTGAACGTTGAAGTCACAAGACAAACTATTTTATGCAATCTATTCTTAAATTAGACAGGACAAGGAGCAATAGGCCCTTGCTAACATGTATTTTCGTCCATACGATAGCGTTTCGTCGCGTACATCTGTATCTTCATATGCGTAACCTCCGTCGGGCGCGGCAAACTGTCGTGATGTCCTACCCACCCAGCTGCCGCGAATGCTCCCACCTTCCCTTGACTGCATAACGCCTCGTAAATGAACGAAGGGACGACATAAACAACGATAAAAAAAGACATCAACAGCGTCATGCTTCGATCCATCACGGAATAAAAAAAAAAAAGAACCCACTCCCGACCAGCCTGTTTCCTGGTTTCTCGCTCCTCAGTATGCAAGTTATGTGTATATATATAAAACGTAAGATTGTAGGGAAATGATCATGAAAAGAATGAAAATCCAAAAACAGTAAACATCTCTCGTAAAACTCATGGGGCCTGGAGGGGCGAAGACGACAAGCTTGTTTGCTATTGGGGGCCTAGCAGGTAGGCAGGTGAGATGGTTTATGAAGCTTTGTGATTGGCTGACTGAGCTCTGTGCGCACAGCAAAGAAAGGTTTGTGCCATAAGCTCGTGCTCAAGTAATAATTGAGCCTCAGAAGGTTGATTTGCCTTGCATGGAGGGAGCCTATCGAGCTATCCCGTCGAACTGTAAGCCGAGTCAAACCACAAAAGCCCACGCTCACCCCTCCGAAAATTCCATAGGACTCCTCCCAAACGGAATCTCTCCCACCTTGTGTCTCCATCTCACTTCTTCTTCTCCTTCTTCATCAAACCCGTTAAAAAGACATCAAGTCGTTACTGTATTTCAAGAAGTTTCTTTAACGGGCACTATCGAAAAACACCCAAGCTGCCGAGAACGCCGAACTCGAGCTATAGAAAATATGAAATAGAATGGCGATGAGAAAAGCCTCGCTCAGAAATATGTGGTTATGACAATCCGCAATATTCTGATAATACTCTGATAATATCCATAGAAACAATAGATTACTTGTTACCGACAAATCTCGCCCGACCTGAAGACGCAGATTGGGTTTCAAGGTCGATTGCAACATCTCAGAGCGATTATGTGAACACCCCTTCTCGGAATGACGAGTGAGGAACATCGGTATACTTAATATCATCGGGTTCGAACGTGGCCGCATACTTAACATTCGGGAATGGCGCCTGCACCTCATCCTCAAAGCTTCCATGCACATAATAACCTGGTCCAGGTTCCGTACGGCGTGCAGAGCTATTAGGCATATGATAAGACGCCTTCTTTGAGCTCCGAGGCGACTCTTCCGGAAGATAGTGTTCCGGTATTGGAATAACCCTCTTGCTGCTTGAGTCTACCGTATATCGCTTGGTGGACTGCGTCATGACCTCCGGAGACTGCGTACGCCGACCACGACGATGCCGTCGATCTCGATCGTCTTCTGAGGACTCGTCTGAATAGAGGCGAGCATGACGCGAGCGACTCCGTTCTCGGCCCAAATTAGAACCTCCCATCCAAGTTGATGCGCGTTCCAGACCGGGAGCAGGAGGCGGTCGAGAGTAATTGTCGGTATTTGAGCGGCTCAGTGGAATTCGGTGAGAATCGCTCTGTATGGGTATCGGCATAGAGGGGGATTTCTGGAAGGAGGGTATTACCCGGGCGGTGGCAGCGGCAGATGTTGGAGAGGCATCTACAATAATTGCCTCTCGAGACGACCCCGCCTTCTTCTGGGATTTCTCTTTCGAACGCGGGGTGTCATGCGACATACGGCGAGGCTTTGTCGAAGGTCTCTTCATAGGGTCTTCATCTAACGATACATCCCTGGGATTGGCCATAGGCGGAGGTGCAAACGCCGAAGCAGCAGCCGGCGGCGGCGTTGGCACGGCGATCGGAGCGATGTGTCGAACCGTGAATTCCGGATGATATGTCTGCGCCCGGTTGAGCGTTGGTGGCTTTCCACCGGATCTGCTCAGGTACCGAATCGCAGACTCCAAAGTTTCCGAATTCTTCCTTTCGCGATCGGTGGCTGGCAGCGGTGGACGACTTGTATCCCGGGGCGGAGGGGCACTAGGTACCTCTTCATACTTCCGACTAGTACTAGGCTTCTTCTTCTCCGACTTAGAAGATGACGTCGTATAGAGGACCTCTTCTTGGTCCTCTGGACATACTTCTATGTAGGGAGACTTGTGACGGCGATGCTTGTCTTCGGTTTCTTTGCGACGGTCCTTGTCGGATCGCTTCTTGTCCTCCTTTCGCTCCTCTTTGCGCCGTTCCTTATCCTTCTTAGCCGCCTCCTTCTCCCTCTCTCTTTCCCTTATCGCTTCACGTTCTCGATGCTCGCGCTCTTTTAACCGTTCTTCCCTTTCTCTTTCTCTCTCCTTTTCCTTTACCTTCTCCTTCTCACGGTTCCAATCTTCATCCTCCTTTCGTCTCCGACGCTCCTCATCTTTTCTAGAGGGCTTCTCTCTCTCGTACTCATAGCTCGCCGTCTTCCTCGCGTAACGAGCCTTCTCGTCAAATTTCCTAGTATGTATATCTTCATCCCAGGAGCGGGACGGAGGTGTATGGACATAAACATTGTGGGGGCTAGTTGAGCCCGCAAATGTTGTAGGCCGCGGTTCAGCTTCGCGAACATCAAAGTGGTATTTGGTCTCAGAACGCTTCGAAGGACGGGGAGACGACGTTGAGGTCGACGTCATTCCCCTGTCTCTTCTCAGCTCTTCGAGTTTGACTTTATCATCGTATCTGGTCCGTTCGGCCTCGTTGCTCAGTAGTTCGTAAGCCTGTTGGACTTGCTGAAATTCCTTCTGCTTCTCTTCCTTCAGCTTAGGATCTTGGACCTTGTCAGGATGGCATTTCAACACCAGCTTCCGGTGGGCAGATCGGATCTCCGATAGTTGAGCGTCTTTGGATACACCGAGAGCCTTGTATGGGTCAGGCGGGAGGGACGACATGATGTTTAAAGAGTTATGGCTGTAGAAGAGGTGAGGTGAAGTGAAAGAAGAAGGCGTGTCGCAAGGGCAAGGGTCCTAAAGAAGTACAGCTTGGTGGATTTGTTGTTTGGTAAGAGTCGCTGGGACGACGAGAAAAGACGGTGACGAGAGAAAGTGGAGAATTATTGCATGTAGGCGGGACTGCGGTGAAGGTAGATCGGGATTCCGACTTGAGACGCAGACTCGTAAGATGGAGAATCAATAAATAGTGATAGATTGAACGTAATAGTTGCGATGATAGCAATAGTAGTAGTAATGGTAGCAATGGTCGCAATAGTCGCAATGACAATAAAATGGTAAAATAATACAATGGCCGTTTGTAGTTGCACGAGCCTAGATCTGGAAACGAAAAGGAGAGAAGATGAAAATATAAAGAAGTCAGAAGTCAGATTCAATTAAGAACTGACTTGCGACTAGGTAGTTTCGAATGACGGACCATCACTTTGGCGAACGGAGAATGGTCAGTCTTGTGGAAGAATGGCGTGTGTGTGTGTCAACACGGTTGGATGGATGGTAGTTTGATGAGGTCACAAAATGAGAATTGCGGATTGAGAACTTGGAAAAAAGAAGAGGAGTGAAGATGAGAGTGAATGATGAGAAGGAGAGGGGTATGGGAAGGGGTGATGTTGATGATAGATAGACGGGGGGATGCCAGATTTGGGGGGGCTCTTAGAATAGAGGTACACTATGGCTTTTAGTGACAAAGTGACAAATTAACAAGGTGACAAGGACGTTTATTTGAGGCTTGACGAATTGGCTCTTTTTAGAATACCAGACGGGTAGATCGTATCGTAGGGATAAAAAAATAAATAAATGTTACCTATATGTAGGTACCGCTAAGAAAAAGTAGTGTAGCCACTCCCGGGCACTCTAGCCACTTTCTATGGGGTTAAAGGGGAGGGGATTGACGAGACGATGCGACGGACGATGGCGGATTTTTTGGGATTCGCCTGATGGGATCCAGAAAAGGGATCGTCTGGTCCTCCTCCTGATGACAAGCGGGCGGTCCGGTTCCTCTTTAGCGTGCTTTCGTTGGCGTGCCTAGGCTACTGGGGAAGGTCTAGAGGGGGGAAACACGCCTAAAGAGGCAAGAGAGGGGAGGAACCTAGGGGACTTCCTTTGGGGGTACGGTACCTATTGCCAGTACCTAACTAGCCGTGTACCGATGTACCCGTAGCTCGCTACCTTCAATAGGTTCGATGTTGCTCAGGTGGTAAAGTCCCTATAGGCAGGTGGGGCTCTTTTTGATTCTTCAGGGTACGATGCGGTAAGTTTAAGTCTAACCTCCCTATACGTCGAATACTGAATACCTAACGGTACGGTACGTTAAAAAGGAAGTTGATGGTTGATGCACGGTTGATGGTAAACGGGGACAGGCCAGCTCTCTGTAAACCAACTCCACTATAACTGCACTGCACTGCACTGCACCGCACCGCTCGGCTACTGCGCTGCAACAGTGGATATTGTATCGCGTATGTATTGTACAATACGGCGGGGACCGAAGGACTTTCTTCAACGTGGCACAACAGCGTTGTACCGAGGTACCCGTAATCGCACCGACAGGTACCCGGGAAAAGGTACTTGAATATGTACCCATGTATCTTGGGTACCTAGTGTACTATATGAAAGAGCCCTGGAGGTGTGCTGAACTAATAAGAACGGACAAGACGATGGAACGGAATGGACGGGAACGGAATCAACGGCAAAGTCGACAGTCACAAGTTCCGAATAATGTACGGTGATAGGTACATAGCAATGCTCGGTGAAAACGGCGTATATTTAAACGTAAACGCAAACGGTAAGAATTAAATCACCTGGTCAAACGTGGTATCGTTCCTATTATCTTTCTCTCCGTCCGTCACCTGTCGTTCTCGCCGAGTGTCTCGCGCGGAATTCACCAGGGGGAGTCAGGAACCGGATTACACTGCGTCGGAGATGTCCAGCAAAATGTCGCCGGGGGTCAAAACACCATTTATGCAAGTTGGTCGGAAATCTTAGGTAATACCAGTCCTCAATGTGAGTCCTTATGTATTACCCTGCGTAGTGGAATGTAATATGTGGTGTGCAGTATGTCGTATGTCGTATGTATGTAAGTAAGTAGGTGAGTAGGTAAAGTAGGTAAGAGGTAGGTATCGTGGTATAGGGCGATCCGTAAAGTAAGATAGGTTGGTTTAGATGTCTAACCTAGGCTACTGTAGGTACCTAGGTAGATAATCTCTCATGGGACGTCCAGCATCCGAACGAGACGAATAGAATAAGAGCGGGAATAGTATTAGCCAGTTACGTTAGGTACCGTTAAGAGAATGGTCTCGGCCAAATTTGGTGGGGGGCAAACTCTCAAAAGGGCCAGCGTATGAGTTGATATGTATTAATAAATAAAAAGAAGCCGGATAATGAAGTAATGGAAGAGAAAGAACCTGAATAATGATGACAACGACGGATGAGAGATATGCAAGTAGGTGGTGACCTTGGGCAGTTGAAAAATAATGTTTGATGCAACTGTAGATCACAGCAAAAGGTATAAAGTAAGGTATAAAAGTTGAGATGTGACTGATTAGAAAAGAAACAAAAAATCGCGCTCCCGAGGGTGACGACAATGAAACTCGTGAATAAAAATATGTTGGACAATTCGCAACTAGATACGGATCCGAATATTGAAGCTGAAGTGGCCTGCTTGCTAATTTGTTTAAGACGGTCAAGTGTGTGGTAGATGCGATGCTATCCTGCTAGTCCTGCTGGTCCTGCTGGTCTTTGTTGGTTCGTAGCTAGGGAGTTGCGTTTGCGATCGCTAGCTTGGCTCCTCGTGAACCAATAGCTCTAGGCTAGACCTCCCCCTACTTCCGTGTAAGTCGAGATGTTGGGTTACTCGGGGAGGTGGCAATAAACACGGCGATGGCGAATTTCAGCAGAAGCGGATCAGAGATCCGATGCGTGTTTTTTTTTTAAATCCGATTTTTGCCTTCCTTTTTCTAGAAGCCGGAACGATATATTTGCTGACACAGACACGGGCGGGATACCGAACTTCGGTCAGAGGATTTACACTAGTTACCTAGGTTAGGTATTCAGGATGCTGAAAGGCCGTAGATGAATCTTAGCATTGTGCAATACCTCTCTATCAAAGCCTGCCTACTATGTACCTGTAGCTATGTACATAAAGCAAGTAGGTATGCACGACTCTGTATGGAGAGTCTTGGTATCACCCGGTCTCAAAACCAGCGGTGAAGGTTGATATACCCGTCTCCTGCAGCCGCTCTTTTCCTCTAACCTAGCTTATTGTGTTATTGTGTGTGTATCTACTAGTGCTCGGAATTACAGCAGCAATGCAGAAAGCCATATTAGAAGGTGATCGATCAATAAAACACTCGACGAAGCTCTAGCTACTAGTATATCAAAAAGTCAAGTTTATAAAATGATCAAGTAGAAATAAGACGACACTACACTATCGCGAGGAAACAGGGCGTGATAGACTGTGAGAGCTCAAGCTTAGTGGTGAGCATCGAATAATAAAGCACAGCCACGCCAATGACTTGTCCTACGTTCTATGATATTCACTTGTTGCGACAGTATAAGACGGATGTCAAAGTATGGAAGTATAGAATAATACCACGTTTGTCGCATTGACTTGCCGTATAGCATTTCTAGATTTATATGCCCAATTCTTCCTAGCAGTGCCTCTCCCTGTTTCTGTTCAACTAGTAACTAAGCTAGGAGATAGACTAATCCAAAACCTCAAGTCCGGCAGCAGGACGGATTATTAGTCGGGAAGTTGAGCCAGTTATAATAGCAGTCGTGCTATGATCGTCTATCCCTGGGTTCATCCGAACGATGTCCATTCTTACAGGCTCGCGCTCGTTGCGAATTGGGCCACGATGGTAACGCCCTCTCATATGACCTTCAGCTATAATGCAACTACCTAAGGTATATATCTCTTCATCGTCCAAACCGACCGATCCGTGGCATTCTCAAAGATCCTAGAATAAATAAGGCATGAGGGCAATAGTGACTTGGCCGTTATCGTATGGCCATGATAGATACGATGCCTTTCCCCTTTAGTCCTCATCCTGCAGCCAGGTGATACCTAGACAGGTATCTAAAGATTCCCAAACTTGGAAGTCCTTATTGGCAATTCATAGCGATTCGCGCCTATTGGATTAATCCAGCCTATGTGCTCCAAGTTTAAACTGGTGATAGGCGCAGGAGACTCAATGGGTCCCGCGGCCGTCGACCAGTCAACTCAGTCCACAGTACTATGCCAATGCTTCTCGGTTGCATCAACTATCAAGGACTAGCTGCAAAGTTGCTTGTCACACTCGCATCTAAAGAGGATAGGTTGGCTGCTTATGTGGTCCCTCTACGGAATCGGGAACCAATCGACGCTTAGCATAAAAGCAGGTACATTTGGAGTGCCGCATGGGCATAGGCTGGTTATAGGCGGTAGAGAGCATGGCAAAGAAGGTGGTGTGCGGCTGCTATGGTGAGGAGGCGTGATCACGATCTATAAGCAGCTTACGGCTCGCAGCGCTCCCCTTTCACGAGCCTGCATAGAAGTAGGTTGCACGAGGCTTCAGCATCTGGCCACGAAGTATCAGAGATGGTGTGGTAAGATGAGGAAGATGAGGTAGTCTAAGGGTCAGACGGGAAGGATTGGCTTACAGAAAGGGAGGGTGAAGTACGGAATAGCTAATAAGGGATCTGAGCTAGGACCTTACTCTAGACCAATGATCCATCACTTGGTGGGTACGAATTGGATGCCATGGAACAAGCCCACGCCTCGGCCAGAGTGCTGGAGTGCTGGACTGGCTCGTTCAATGGACGATGTGGACCAAGGTAAAAAACCTAACGGAGAGCGTAACTGCATCAAGCTATCGAGAAACGGTCTAGGTATATCGGCCTTATACCGTCCTCCATCAATAAATACAGTACAGTAGCCTGAATGCTCGTGGGTCTACGGTTGATTTTCCGTTCTCGTGGCTTTCCTCAGTTTTCAGGGGAGACGGATTTGGCTAGCTTTTCTGCCGGGCTCTGCTGGGCTGGTTCGTCTGGAACTCCACTACAAAGCACGTTGAGCCAGTCTCGGCGGTCAACGTGTGAGAGCTCAGGGATGACCCGATGATGCAGCTTCTAGCGACTCGAGTAGCGAATCGAGTTGCAAAACCAAAGACCTATTCTCGGGTCCTTTTAGTCGTCTCCCTCTTAGCCAAGATAACTCTCGATGGGATAGGTAATTATCTATCTAACTATCTGATTACTTTGAAGGGTTTCTTATAAGCTATCGTCCTGCTGCTAGTGAATCTTTCCGATCTGTTTCATGTCGGGATGATGTGCGTGATTATCCTTGCTTGTCTCCACGATCGTCCTTCTCGCTACCTACCTATGTACGTATGAGGCGGGGGCGGGGTCGATGATGAGTTCATCGTCAGATCGTCAAACCATATGCACGAATGAGCGATAGATAAGCTTGCCTTCTTGTTGCTTCAAGAGGGGAATGGCCGATAACTAGCACGGGATCGCCCCCAAAGCTTTGGGAGCTTATTATAAGCTAATGAAGCTTCAAGAAGCCCCCCTGATGAGCAAGCTTGTCGTCGTCATCCACGGCACCGCCCGCTTAACTGTATGGATGATCCCAGATGATCTTTCAACGTGACAAGAAACCGGCGGGTATGTTAGTTAGTGTGAGACCAGCCCTTCGGGAGGTGTGCCTGTCGATTTCCCGCTCCTCCTGCAACACGATGCAGGATAGCTATCACTTCCGGTCGGTGAAGGATAGCTAATGTGTATTGCCAGTAGGTGAAGCTACTTTGGGATTCTACATTCTACATACATAGCTCCCCATTCTTTTTGCGTATGCAGTGCTTCCTACTTGCTCGCTCCTTCGTCTCGTCTCCTCTACATATAATAGCATTGTACATTGTAATAGGTAGATTAAGCAGGCCTTGTCCCCATCCATCTTCGCTAGTATTTGCAAATGCATCTTTTCGCGAGCCGTTTACAGCTCTGGGCTGAGTCCGGTCACTCGCATTGGCAAAGACCCCGCTAACCAAGAAGCAGGGGCTCAGGGGATGTCACCTCTGTTATTCGTCTACTGCGTTTATGTATGTGTTCACTTAACTGAATTGAGTATTCTGTTACATTGTCTACTCGGAGATATTGGATAGCTGCAGATGCAAGCTTCCTTTACCCCCACCCTTAGCATCGTGATAGGTAGAAATTCATCATACACGACAAGACAGAATTATCATTGGTCGTTATTATCACACAACGAAGCGCCCTATCCTACCAAAAAGCTCTGCTGGAAAAGTGCTAACAATATAGTCACGCACACATCTTTGTATGATGATCGAGGATGAATGACAGGCCCTTTAGCAGTGTCAACTCCAAGTAACAGGTAGCATTTACCTAGAGGTAGGTATTATATAACTGGCCCAAGACTTCTGATGCCCGAATTCTCTCCCTTCCTCTTTCTTCTGGCGCAACTTGTATACATGATCTTCCCCGCGTTTGAATCTCTTGCTTCTCGTATCAAGTACCTCGTTGACCCTGGCTTCATCAGGGTCCTTCATGCCCCCGTACAATCCTGCATACATACCTACCCTTGGTTAGCAGCCGCTACTGCATCAGAAGCAATAAGAAGTCTAGATAGGGACTTTAGCTACCTATGTACTCCATATTTACTTGCGGAATAAACTACATAAAAGCATGCGGGTGGATTCACAGCCAATTATCCTGCCAGCGATTGGACCACCCGCTGTCTTGCAGTCTAAGTGTGACACTGATTGTCGCGGCTTTGTTGGAAGCAGAGCCTACGTATATACCGGCTATCGGACGTAGGGTAGAATGTGCAGAACTTCTACGATCTTCCCTCTCCCTGAATTGCAGTAGCACATACTAGGTATAGGATGTACCTAATCAATGCAAACAAACACCGATTGGAGCAGCCGTCTATTGCTGGTAGAGGTAGGTACATATTTGACTATAAAAGCCGAAAATCGCATATTGTGGTTGGATAGGATAGACTCCCGGGGTCCCGTAAAGCTATGCCTATGAATTGCTTTTCAGTCTTGCCTTGCATCAGGTAGTTTGTATGCTTCTAGGATTATAGTCTGCTATTCCGAAAGAGAAACGATACCAAGGGAATGATGGGCGTGTCTGACCTCAGCTTTAGCTTAATATATTCAGCTATTTAATTGAGGCGGCGATTACTCCTTCAAAGACCCCTATCTTAGACTAAGCAACGTAAATAGACGTGGCTGATCGCGGCTTGATGGCATAAGATGAACATGTTTACAGAAGGTCGTTATGTCTTAGCATCCATCAGCCCGTAACACTTATAGTATATTAAGCTGAGGAAGCCTGCACATGTGTGTCTGATGGATGGCTACGAGATTAAAAACGTTTAAAGCGTAGATCCGAGACATACTGACTACCGATATAGTGGCATCCCCCTTTTTTTTTTTTTTTTTTTTTTTTGCGCGTGACACGGAAAAAATCCGAGACAGATACAACTTTGGGACAATAATAACGGCGTAGACTGGCACTAAACTACGGGAGGCCTCTTGTCGTAATTGCGTATATAGGATGTTCTGCGGCCATTCAAAATGCTGCTGTCCCTTCATTCGCCGCAATGGCTTGCGAAGGCTCGGCAGGTAAAAAGCGCAAGTAAAAAAAAAACCGCATTGGACTTACACAAATAGAAACGAGTTGCACAAATGGTCAGTTGGTGACGAATATGATCTTTCATAGCCGAAGGCAACAAGACTCAAGCCGCTCGAAAAGCCCAAGCCGTCCCTACCTACTACCTCTACGTGCCTGTTTACGGGGCGTCGTCTAGCATGGCCTCAATGCGCGTATATGAAAGCAACCACACTCGGGACGTTCGGGGTGGCTAAGTGCTCAAGAATCATCGCCCCAGACAGGGAGGTCGATGTCAATCACAATAGGCTTGTGTAGCATCCGTGGTCCGGAATGCGGATACCTGGCTTGCTGGAGGGCGCAGTTTACAACGCATGTCTCTTTGCGCCCGAGACGCCCGGCTAGCACTGGTCCATCACTCCGAGCGGATGCCGGGTTCCCACTAAGACCACGAGTTCCGATGCCGGGATTCGCTCCTTCTGTCACCACGGCTTTCGTGTTCGTTGCGATTCCCGTCGTGTTCTGTTTCGCGGACTCGCCAGCTGTACGCGCCGTTGGAGTTGATGATAGCAAGACCTTGCTGCCATCATTATCTAAGGGCATACCGCCCTTAGTGGTGAGATCGACTAGGCAGTTCTTCTCGTTCCCCACGCCGGGGTCCTCCCACTGGTAATTGCTTTCCAACTCTTTGTATCGCACAAACTTGTTCGATAGGTCCCAACGAACACGCTCTACGCCCCGGGCATGGTGGACATGTCCGCAGAGCGCAATCCGCGGTCGTACTCGCCATAACGCTTGTCGTAGACTCTCGCAACCTAGCGCTTCTCTACGATGAGACTCATCCCTGTGTGTATGCGCCGGGCCGTGAGTAATGAGTATATCAGTGTTGGGTGGGATATCACTCCATATATTCTCGGCAAGTGCAGGATCCCCCCGCGAATATTGAAAGGCCCACATTCCACAGTCGGGAACATAGGGAGAGCCAAATACGTTGAAGGTGGTCCGTGGACCGGACGGGGAGGTGAGTTTGACGGTGTAACTCGAATGCTCGAGGTAGATGAGCGAGTTTGATTGTGTCAATAAGTTGTGGCAGTCAATAGGATTCTGAGGGCTATTGTTGTGAATATAGTTCCCGTACTGCTCGAAGAAATTGGGATCGAGTGTAATATCATGATTCCCGGCGATAACTAGCTTGCATTCAAAGTCGGCTCTCTCAAGCCACGCCACTTGCTTCGATAGCTCACCGAAACTTCCCTGGTTCGTCAGGTCTCCGCAATGGATAAGCACATCGCCCTTTGGAAGTTTCACCGTGCAGTTGTGTGTGTCTGATATACAGACAAAGCGCGTTCGTCGAGTCCGCTGTGGGACCCTAGAAGAGGACACGGATGAGTCGCCCATGCTGCCGGAGATTCAAGGAACAGTGCTTTTTGTGCCCTCGGGCTTCGCCGAATCTTATAGACAGTTGAAGTAATTTATCTAAGCGCCCTTACGCGACAATACCTACTAGCTCAAATCATGACGGCTGCCTAGGTAGATAGGGCGATTATGAATATGTTAATGTTTGACATAGGCGTATTACGAAGGTAGTAGGTGACAAACCAACGTGGAAGAATGGATTTACTTTTTAATGAAGGAAAGGAAATAGGTAAACTAGAGAATGCAATGACGATGATTCTCTAATTGAGAGATATACCTATGACTATGTAAATATAGGGACCTAAGTATCTAAAGATGTTGATGATTATACGTAGGTAGGTAGTGAAAGGTTGAGCTATGATGATATTTGTGTCTTCTACTTCGTACAAAATGTCAGAATGTTAGGATGTCAGAATGTCAGAATGCAGAATGTAGATGGATTCTTTAGCGGATTCTTTAGTGGATTACTTGTGTTAGCTGCTTAGAATTTAGACCCGTATTAAAAATGTGCATAGTTGTATGTCGAAAAAGGCAGGGCTGGGTTGCATTGAGGGTATTCTAGAATACAGTCTACCACGCTAGCTTGAAACTGTATAAATAGCGGAAGAGATGGAGGTAATACACAGTGCGAATATAGCAACACGTCACTTGTTAACCCCGCGCCGATGGTAGCATAATACCAATGAAGCGGCTAAGATCCTATCGAACCTTGTCAAGTTAAGGCTTGGCATGGTACTCCAATGTTGCATTTCACAGTGCCATTTATTAAATTCAGGGGCAGTCCGAGCTCTAGGTGTTCACTTTTTTCTTCACTTTTTTCGGTGCATAATATTAGGCTATCGAGATTTGGGATAGAAGTCTTATTATTAATAACTCTGTAAATTACGAAAGAGATGGGACTGGATTTTAAGCTTCTTTTCTGAAATAACACACATCCATGCAGTTATGAGGTATGGACGTAAGGTCTTGGAAGTACGCATCCATCGTATCGAGAACCTTACTATGTAGGTAGGTACTTACATACATGTAAGTCAAATCTCTTCCCGTTAGGTATTTCGTACATCATTGAATGTAAAGAACGTACGTACCTAGGTACATACGCGCATACCTCTCTGTATGTGTTCACCGGACCGGACCTGCCAACCTTAAGGGATTTATGTAATCTGTACTTTATAGGTAGCAAATATGTAGGTCATCGCATGCGATAATACAGAACGTGTACCCCTAGGAAAGTCCCCGGCATGTACCTAAATGAGAACTTTATGCGTGGAAGTTTGCCGTAGCCAGCCAACCACCGACCTTGACCCAAGTGGGACATTTCAAGGTTCAAAGCTAATGAATCGCTCAAATGAGAACAAGTCGACCAATCCCCTTTCCGAATGCATCTCATCGTTTTCCTATCGTCAAATCGTCAAATCGTCAATCCCCGAACTTCCAAGCCCTGGACCACATTATTTGCTTTTGCAAGTCTGCCACGCCACGGCCACGACGGCTCCTTAACACCTCCAATCTAATCCCAGCCGCTACCGTTCCGCTTCCTCTTTTTTACCCTCGTCACAATCACCTGCTTATCTCCCTTAGGAGTCTGCATATTCCCATGAAAGTAATTGGCCCATTGGATCGAAACCAGGGCGCGTGCGTGAAAGGGATCGAGTGTATCGAGTGTATCGAGTGTGTCGAGCATATCGAATATATCGAATATATCGAGAGTGCATGTACGTGTACGTGTAGAGGTTGGAAGTCAAGTCAAGGATTGGTAACTATCTAGTTGCCTTACAACTTGATAGGATTGACGACAAGGGAAAAAGAGACGGATTGCGCATTTTGTCTAAGTCGTTCGGACCGTCGTGGACGACTTCTGGGAGCTTGGTTAGGATACAAGGAATCAATAACGTATTGGAGCTAACTCTGATTCTAACCTCGTCTTCGTGGTAAACTCCTCTCGTCGCTCATTTCTAAAGTTACTATTCTCGCGATCCTCGTCAGATCCAAACCTGACAGCCGCTGGCGACTGCTGTTTTAACGCGTCCGCTACGATTAATTCTCCTATTATCATCGACATCCTCGTCGCCATCATCGCTAAAATCACAACCGCATTCGCACTTTTTCAATCTTTCCATCGCTACGACGTAGCCCCGAATAGAAAATTATATCATTAATCCACGCTCGGCTCTTCGGTTTCCTATATTCGTTATACTTCGTTACACTGGATTTGGTTGGCAGCGCCTCAAGTTCCGCAAATCCGCCGTTATACTGGCTGTCCTTAATTTATATTTGAAATGGCGGCTATGTCAGCGGTTTCGGGCACCACTACTCTTACTCCTCCAACCAGTTCGCACGCAAATCATTCTGGATGGAATCACGCATCCAATAATTCTATGAGAGGTCCTTCCTACATCGGGAACGGGGACGCTGGCTACGATCCCTATGCAACAGATGATTACCTACCCAGTAAAGGTCAGTCAGTTTTCTATTCTAAGAGTACAGCCAATTCACATGTCCTATATCCTTGTGAAGGCATAAAGTAAGTGGGAAAATTGTACTAATAAAACGTATATATCTACACAGGTCAAAACACGTCAACATCTAATCATAAGCGACCGAATGCCGATGTTTCACCTCCAAAACCCGAAGACGACGAACACTCGAAATGGATTCATAGGGATAAGTTGGCTAGGATAGAGAACCAAGAGCTTCAAGCTGCCGGGATTGTCCTACCCAAGCCAAGGGCTCACAGCAGACCAAGACGAGATCGTAGCCCAGATAAAGCAAACGGACGTCGTCGAGGTACCGATGCATCGGAGCATCCAGTTGCGAGATCTCGGAAAAATTCGGAGTTGAGTCTAGAGAGATTTAATGATATCGAGAGTCCGGCTTGTGACTTGCGTCTCCCCGAGGAGATAGCAGAGGATCCCGGCGAGTATTGGGTAAAAAGTGATGCCAGCAAGTCGCGCATACCAGTAGCCAAGATAAGCCCGGCGCCAATTCCCGTCGACTACATTGAGCGAGATGCACCAGCAATGCGCAAGCCTGGCTTCTCTATGCCTGACGAAGATCCTTCAATCTCATTGCCGAAATCACGGTTGCGTAGCGGTAGTTCTAACGCTCTAGATAATATTTCGAAAATTCAGCCTACGAAGCGTGCCGTTACGGAAGGATCACCTAAGAAAACTTCTACTGGAGCTAAGAAAGGCACCACGTCAGCTAAAACAACCTCACAAGGTCGACCGAAGACCCGGGCAGGCCAGGCTCCTCGTAATGGTTCCACTACACGACCAACCACCCGATCCGGCGAGTTATCGCCATCCATGACAAAATCTGCGCCAGAGGGCGAACCACCGTGGATGATTTCCGCATATAAACCCGATCCTCGCTTGCCTCCAGACCAGCAACTCCTTCCTACCGTCGCAAAGAGGTTACAACAAGAGAAATGGGAGCAGGAAGGCAAATTCGGGAATATTTATGATAAGGAATTCCGCCCTCTTAATGACGAAGGATTCTTAAAACCCCCTGAAGTTGAGAAGCCGAAGGAGACAGAGGAGGGACAACAGGGCGAATGGCCATTACGGCCTGGTGCCAAGAGTCCAAACGCGAGCCGACCTGGCACAAGCTCTTATTCGACGATGCCCAAGATTCAAGGCACACCTGCCGCTAGCTCGCTTGCCAGCCCGCCTTCGGCTCAGCAACCTCAAGTCCAGACTACTCAAAATCCTAGAGTACCAACAGAAGTGGAAGAACCCGAAGAAGAAAAACCAAACAAGTCTGGGTGTGGTTGTTGTGTTGTCATGTAACCGCCCCGGCATGGTTGACATTAGTATCCCTCGGGTTCTCCCCCGCCTCGAAGACAATCAGTGTGAGCAAACGATATAGATTCAACTTGAACGAAGTTACGACTTTTCGCACCCCGGCCATATCCAGCGTTGCTTTATTTTATCAAACACCGCATATGCTAATTGCATTTTCCTTTGTCTTCGGATCACCGCCTTCCGCATCGAGATTTTATCTTTTCTACGTCTTCTCGTCGAAGCCGTACACCACTCTCGGGACGCCATCTCCGCGGAAAAATTGCAGACGAGTTACTCTTTTCGCAATGTTTTAATTATATTCTCTTTCGGTGCTTGCAAAAAAAGGTTACCGGAGTTTGCAGGTTTGGACAGAACGTTCCGGAGTAAGCAGGGCGTGTAAATCGTCCATCCATCAAAGGAAGCACAGGTTGCCTCAGTCCGGCATTCGAATTTTGATCTTATTGCTGTATAATTGCCCTCTGCTTCATTTTACTATCGAATTTTGGTGCGTTGCTTCGGGGCAACGGAGGGCCTTGCTGCTGTTTCGTTTCGAGTAGCGAAGACGTCCCGAGGATTTTGATTGGAGACAGACGGGTCCGGGGCCGACTTCCGAGTGCGCAAGGGCTCCTGTATAGCGACTAGAATAAGAAGAGACTAAGTGTTGAGTCGTGATGGTCAGCTAGGTGATTTCAGATACCCCTCCTGGCTGGCATTCGGGGTTAACTTAGAAACTCAACTGAATATAAAATAACATGTCCAGTTTGCAATATTTGACACTCTTGAGATATTTCAATTTTCTTGACTTGTGTTACTTTGGGGGGGCCTTTTGGCATAGGTCCAAATTGAAGTTGTTTAGGTAGACTTCCAGGTCTAGGATTCGTAGGTTTACGGTTATGAGATTTATAGATTTATTCGTGGCTATTTGCGAGTATTATACTTATTACCCCTCTCTCCCCTTTTCTGTCTATAGAGTATTTGGCATAATGGCGTTTATATGGTCTATAGGGGTATCTATGGGTTAATAATATGATATTTCGGATACATCATACCTTCATGTACTTGTTAGTATTTAGGTACCTAGGTAGTCAATGCCATGATAGGTAGGTACATACCTAAGTTACTACCTAAATAGGAGAGAATAAATTAAGTTGTTTATATTTTGATACCGCTCCTGCAAGGGTGTAAGCCTTGTTCGAGTCTAAGAGTGAATTCAGTTTCCCATCCTCATGGGCGATAGATTATGATATTATCTGAGTAGGCACGAACGGACATGCCTCGTTCTTAACTTAAGCCTGGCCCCGCGGGCTATTCTACTCCTCTTATATTGCTGTATGTATATGCTTTTCCTTGAGTAGAGTTTATGAATGTTGTCCCTGCCAAAAACTAACCATCAATATATTTCCCCTTTTTGTTGTATTAACTAGGTAACTACTATGTAAGAAATTTCATTCAAATACTAAACAACGTATCTATATCAAAACTCCTCGCTGTCAAATATTATCCCATCATTTTATACGTACGTATTCATCAATCACGCTACCGCTAGTAGTATTAATACATACATACATACATGCACCAAAACACCAACATGTCCGAAAAGACTACCAATAGCTTCAATATCCAGCCGCAGCCCATGCACTTCACAGAGCTATCAGACCGCCAAACACTCATGCAGAAAAAGTTCCCACATCCGCTACCAACTGATGTATACATGTTCCGGAAAATGAATGGTACTTGTGCTTACATTACGGCCGAGATCCGCGAAAATACCACGTACTACATCTTCTTACCGCTATATCTATACCCTCCCAGGCTAAGATACCAGAACCGCACGGCTCCGGAGTGACCTAAGTCTGCGACTCGTCGTAGGTAGGGATAAGGGGAAGGGATGGAGATGGAGCAGGAGTGGGAGTGGGATTGAAAAGAAGACGACGGCGTGGAAACTGAGGAAGTGAGATATCCTCGTTACTGGCTGACTAGATGGGACGAGAACAAATGGGTTTCGTGCGACGGGGTAATATTGTATGTGCCATTTCTATCTCTCTCAAAGGACTTCCTATAATTATGAGTTTCGATGGTTATCTGTCAGCGAGAATAGAGGCTTAGACTGTATCAAGCGATGTTTAAATAGGCACCTATGCTTCAAGACATACCTTAGATAGGAGTTACCTACCTGTGATTGATTTATGACCATCCCTAAGGATAGTGAGTGTCAAGGTTGGACCCTTACAAAAATATATACTTAACGCACTCTGAAATCTCGAGTATTGTGAAAGCACAGCTAAGAGTACAAATTTTAATATTGCTACCTTACCACGCTATGGGAGCATTTTCCTACGATGAACGCGACTGGAACTATGTTTCATAAACAATTTTGCGTATAATAAGAAGAAGGATATTTGAGGGGATATATCTCGCTTTCTCTATAAGAATTGAGAATTGTAGAATTATAGATAACTATGGCCTAATAGGGTTTGGGATTGGACGGAGATTGGTGTAGTCTTTTCATCCAACGCCTAATTCCCTTATTTCTCTATTTCCTTGCAAATGCGTCGATCCATCATTATGTCTTCCCGCGCGAAGGGGATTCTTGGTCAGACGTACGCCTGTCTAATAGCTTCTCTCCTATCTGTCGGTATGCCCTATCCGCATACGCGAGTGCGATGCTATTCTCATCCTTAGACTCCCCGGATATTATGTCTAGAACCTCGCCGATGACAATGGTATGATGATCGAAGTCTCCTTCTATAGGAGGCGATAAATGCCGATATTCGCACTTCAACACGTGCATAACGCCTTGGCCCTGTAACACCGGCAGAGTGCCTGATGGTGGCAAGTCGACGCCAGGGTTCTTCGCACCTACATGTCCGGTGGATGTAACCTTTTCCCTATACTCTCTAGCCTGCTCCCATTCTTGTTGCCATCTCTCCCGCCCTAACACCTGAACCCCGAGCTTCTCCAAACCCGCAAGGACACCTAGGTCTGGTTGTCCTACGTCCTTGGTTGTCTCCTCGGCTACCGAAGGCCTGTTGCCTCTAGTGAATAAATCCGCGATCCTAACACCATGATCATCGCTACTGAGTATATGAGCATTGAACTTCCCACATTTCATAAGAGCTTGATAAGTTGTGCTCGGTAGAGAAACATTAAAGGTGACCCGCGGTACGGGATCGACAGATAGAGACGTAAATGACGATACAGTCATGGCTCTGGGGACCGGGGGTAAGGCCTGGTCTTCTGATCTATCCCTAAGCTCTGCTATGCTATGCGCGTTCTCTAGAGTCGTAATCACGACTACGGGATGTGGGATTTGGCGCATAACAGCGCGCATAGGTTGAGATAGTACATGATGTGTATGATGTGAGGGCTTGACGGGCCTCTCAAGTATCCGGCTTTGGTATAGCCATCTAGGAGAACCTACCGAATTTGTATTATAAGCTTGGATATATTAAGATATACCTATATGACGTTATGCTCACCGGGTTGTACGGAACTCTTCCGGGTTAAAAAGCTCACCTGAGCTCTTGGGATGGTGTAGAAGGAAGCATATCGTGGCCTTGTGGACTTCAACGTCCACCGCAGACCATCAAGACTCTTCATCTCAGTCCATGAAGAGTAGTGCTATTGCTGAAACCTAATTGGCTCTTTTTTCCATCGTCATCATTGAAAAGAAGAAACTAAGATCAATCGACGAAGCTTAGAAGGCTTCCGCTTTAAAAATCCCGATAAGATAGTGGATAACTAACGATACTGATAACGGACCTGCCAGCCGTATCCGGACCGGCAAGCTTAACCGGATCGAAATTTCCAACTTCTGCTCCTCCACCAAAAAAAGTCCAGCATAAGAAACATCGATTATATCGCCGATAAAAGAGATCGCAGCGAAAAGAACGAACCAATTGACGAGGCTCTGGACCGAACAATCGCAAGGTACACTCACAGCTGCCATTTATACCGAATAACCACCTATATACGAGATACTACTACTACTACAATGGCGACCAGACTTCCAAGCGCCATATCACGGCGTCCAAATATAACCACCAGCATCCACACCCCTCAACCCCCCTCCATATTAGCAAAGCCCTCGCACACGCCACTCTCGCACACGCCCTCACGAGCCGCAACCATGATCCGCCGGCCGCGGCGACCCTACACATTCACCCAGCTCGTCCAGCAAACCGACGGATCGACGTACACGCAGCGCACGACGTCGCCGATCGCGCTGTACAAAAGCACCAAGGACACGCGCAACCACATCCTCTGGCAGCCCTCCGACAACTCCCTGCGCAACGTCGAGGTCGACGAGGCCGGCAAGCTGGCTGCTTTCCGCGGCAGGTTCGGTCGCGGATGGGATATCGAGGCGGGGCGGGATGAGGACGCCGATGCTGCTGCTGCTACTACTACTGTGGGGGGTGGTAAAAGCACCGAGGGAGCCGAGAAGACGAGTAAGAGTGGCTCTGGGGACGAGCGCTACAGTCAACTAAGCGATTTGATCTCGAACTACTCAACCGGGGAGGATCAGAATAAAGAGCCAACTCGCCCGACCAGACCGGCCAAAGATTCGGGAAAGAAATAAGGACGGGGGTTATAGATAGGTGGAGTGTAAACTTTGAGTCTACCGACATTCTAGAAGACGACCTACGCTGTTATCTACGAAGCTGAAAGGCAGAACGAAGGAATCTCGAAGTGCTATGACGAGATGGGGGCTTGTCTGGGTATATAATAGCTTGGTATGCTAACATCTGTGACGAGGGAGCTGCTAGCGATTAAGGAGCGAAGGGCAACTGGACGCCTCTTCTCTCTTCTAGCATTTGTACAACTATGTATACATCTGTCCAAAGCCTCGACTGAATCTTCGCCATCTGCATCGTATGAAAAAGATATCAAATTATGAAGATGACCATATAATTTTATTAGTCTGAATCTTGATCGATAGTAGCCCGTGCTCGATCTACTGCGGTGTTTCCGCGCCCGGTAGACTTATCATTACTCTGGTAGACAGGTGGACGGTAGAAGACCGTCTCATCGTCCTCTGCATCCAGCTGCATCAGGAACGTCTCCCACTTCTCAATCAACTATTAAAAGAGTTAGCGCTATTTTCGTAAAAATAGGGTTAATTTTACTCACCTCTTTCTGCGCTTCGACGGCACTCTCTAGGAAAGTCTCGACAGAAGACTTGAAATCTTCCACTTTTTCTCTCTCGAAACGATCAAGCTCGGATCGCATCAATCTGCCCATATCTTCGAAAAGTAGCCTGGCCTGGTGAACCTTACGTTCGGCGTCCGCCACCTCGGCACCGACTTGGTTGAGGCGATCTTGTTGCGACCTTCCTTGCCGAAGCAGCTTGTCTTGAGCGGACTTGCGCTTCTGCAGCTCAGACTCGGCGCTGTGCCACGAGTAGAAAGCCTTTTGTCGCTGCGTAAATGCTTGCTTGACGCTACCGATCAATCGAATATACTCATCGATGGTGATGCCAAAAGTTAACACATCCTGCTGGGCTTGGCGATCGTAGACGTCTCGTATAGTAAGCTGAAGATCTGACAGGGCATCTAGTGGCCCGGAAAGAGTAGGGCTCAGCTCTACAGTGGATAGAGCATGTAAGGAGGCAGAGAAATCACCGGCTGCTTCCGCCATAGCTTTGCGTTGGTTGACCATGACATCCATAGACTTCATTAATGCCTTGAGTTGATTTTCTAAAGCATCTAGATAAACTCGTCGATCGTGAAACCACTATAAATGATTAGGAATTATCTTCGAGGACCGAAGGGAGGACCTGAAAACTCACATCGTCTTGTTCGACAAATTTGCTACCGCCTCCAACATTGATACCAAGAGACCCCAGAACGCCCTTGCTCTCACCGGGTATGGGATCTCTCCTTTCTTTATGCTTGACGTCGACATTAAACGACTCGCTCTCTAAGAACAGCTTCAGATCGGGATCATGCTGAAGTGTTGGATGTGCGGCAATCTTGTTCAACATCTTCTCCAAAGCGGCTCGACGAGACTCAACAAAATTACTCTCGAAGCGGTTAAGAGCTTGCTTCTCGGGGGGAGGCGGCACAACAACACCGGGGTTGTTCCCATGCATTGTGGTATAAAGCCATAGGAAATCGCGGTATCGTCGCTTAACTTCAAACTCGGGTTGCTTGTAACCTTTCGATGTTGTCTACTCGCCACTAGATTAGTATACGCCATAAGCACCGGCCCAGATTATTAACCATACCTGCGTACGGACGGAATAGACAATGTGTGAACTCGTCAGGTCTCCGACTTTGTGCGGGTCGCCGACAGCAATACGGAAGCTGGGCTTAGCTGCCTGCTCTACGCTAACGCTAGGCTGGCTCGTAGGCCTGATCGGGCTTGGTTGCGCTGCCTGTACAGGAGGAGGGGCCCTTGGGCCAAGCTGATGGTCGAACTCTTCATCGTCAATATGGTGAGGATCCGCAGGTCCCGGTCTCTTTTGCGCCGGCGGTGGCATGGTTGTTCTAATTACCATCTGTTCCTTCTGCGGCGGAGCTGGCGGTTCATCAGCCTGCGCATCTGCGCCCGGGCCAGCAGTGGCTCCAAGGGGGCCCAAAGGACCTAGAGGATCATCGACAGCTTCGAGTTTTGTCGGCTGGGCTACTAGGCGACGCACTGGGCCTCTGGAAGGGCGGCTGGTAGATGACTTAACAGAGGATTGCGATTGCTGCGAGGTCTCAGCATCTTGAGTCTTTGTAGAACTTTCTGTAGAATAATCCAGTGTCAGCGACTGTATATGGCATATTATGGGCAAGGTGAAATAAACAGACCCTCTTGATCGAAGGTAGGAGATATCGAAGCTGACTGGGATGGGACATCTGATAATGGTTAAGCAAATTGTATAGGGCAAACAGAGGACAAGGTTAATCATACCACCCCAGGGTGAATCGCCTGCTTCCCCCAAATCCATGATGGATGGTTTACAGTTGACAATGAAGCGTAACTGGCGCGGAATTGAGGGCGTCGTAACGTATGTAGGAGAGTTGATAAAAGCTACATGTATTGGATAAGCCTATGATGTTTTTGGAGGTGTTAGGTTAGCTTTCGGTTGGTGCTGCCGCTGCGGCGGTGGCAGCCTACTCCGAGTTTCGTAAAGTGGGGCTAAAGGTGCCATTACATGTGCTAAATTTATAAGTCCTTTTAAGGATCTAGCAGGTACAATTCAGCTAGTTACCTAACCTGGGTACCTACATGTACACTAATAAGCAGGCTGAAGATGGGTAGGTTAAGCCTTATATGGTATACCGGTACTCTACTCCTTAAACGCCGCTAAATGCTAATGCTGTCCTATTTTTTAACCCTTATCATGTATGTAGGACGTCTCAGTCAACCACAGAGCAAACTCATCGCATATCCATTCTCTGTTCCTAGTCTTGGGTGGCCTCGCGTTGCTCTAGAAGCCGTTGCAGAAATGACTCGGCCTCAGCCCAGAGATCAGTCTCCATACCTCTCTCAACCTCGTCGCTTCGGCTGTTAAGCCAGCCCACATCGAGTCCACCAATCTTCCCATCGCCATCCGGCTTGATTGGGGTATTGCGATTACCGGCTCCCTGGGCCTCACCGCCCTCATCTCTAGTATTAGGAGCGTCCTTGTTTTCTAGCGATATGATATGCTCCTCTTCAAGACCCCATATTTGACGTTTCATACCAACATTAACAGTTCGTAATGAACGGAGGAAATCATTCATGGAGCTTTGGAAGACCTGTGATTGCTGGTCTTTGTCACCTGCCATGATAGTGTCCTCTCCTTGAGACTGTTGCCTTCCGAGGGTTTGAATGGCTTGAGCAGTGGAGCGTAGCAGGCTTACGATGTTCTAATTAAACATTAGCTTTAGAAGGTAAGGGTAAAACAACATAGGTAGCAGACCTGATCGATCTCGCTTAGTTGATTCATGCGCTCAGCCTTAGTGAAAGGCACAAATTGGGGTTGCTGTTCATCTGTCTCCATCGTGAGGCTTTCACCGTGGTAAGAAGCTGTCTAAGGAGATTGGTGTAGATGTTGGGGTGGGGTTTGGTGAATGAGAAGAACAATTAAGATATTTTTGTCTTGTTGTGTAGGTATTAAAGGAAAGAAATACAATATGTTTAGATGCATCATAACTTGTGACTGGGAAAGAAAAGGCATACAAGGTACCCGCAACATAAAGTCTTACCTAAAGCACCTGGGGAATAGGTACCTAGGTACCTACCTACCACATGTACATGCATGCCCGTGGTGGGCCCTTCAACCTTATTTTGTGTACGTACTTAGGTACCTGCATCAACCCGTCCCCTTTGGTTTTGAGCCTCAACCTCCAAACACCTGTCGCGTCTTATCAGATATGCTAACGCTATGCTATATTTAGCCCCTCATTCAGTTTCTAGGGGAATTATTGTGATACTAATTCAGTATTGTTGCTACCCAAGTCCCGTACACCTTTCGCCATGTCTAATGCAGCACCGCCAGGTGCCGGAGGTGCATCTGGCAATAACTTCACACCCCAACCGCAGCCATCAACTACGACTCCGGGTGCCGTTACTAACCCCGCTACTTCAGCTTCTACAGCAACTGGTAGTAGCAACCAGAATCTTAATCAGATAGTATGTCGTAACTTCTCTTTTCCATTATTTTCATTCTTTCAACAAACTTCACTCCTAAAGGTTATCTTCTCTCTGGAGTTTCGCACGCGCTCTTGTCGTCGGCTTCTGAAAGTGAGCTGTTCTACCACTACAAACATTCTTCTTCCATCTTCTTCATCAATAGGAAATTACCAAAATTACGCTATTGGTATTCATTTATCTCTTGCTAGCTTGCAATTAAACGCATGCGTGCATACTGGTCTATCAAATCCGGATCATCGTTCAGATCACTTTCTACCTGTAGTCATAGCCTACCATCATGTCGAAACGGCCTGCTCCTCAGCTCCGGCCCTAGGAGGGGGTTCTGAAGGGGGTTAGAGTTTCCGGTGGGCGAGCCCGCAAGAGTCGAACCTGTGTTCGGAATTCTAATACACTAAGCTCTATGATCACAAGACCCCTCCCTGAACTAGTATGCTTGGCTTTGCATTGGTTTTTTTCTTTCGCTTGGATAAGAATTTATTTAATATTAAACAAGGCTGATTGCATCGTTTAGGTTACGGACTATCTGATTAAGAAAGGGTATAACCGCACGGAAGAGATCTTCCGCCAAGAGGTGAAGGATATCAACGAGAACGGAAAACCTCGAGATCATGCGGATGCAGTAGCCCCCAACAAGTTCCTTCCCGCGGGAAGGTATCTAAGTGCATTCAAACATTTTGCACGATGGGTTGATAATGGAGTCGATCTATACAAGGTATGTATTATTCCTAGCTAAATACCAATGACGGCCATCTTACACGCGTATAGTTTGAACTGGGGAAGATTCTTTGGCCTCTCTTCATTTACTCCTACCTCCGCTTGGTTAGCCAGGCTTCCTATCCTCACGCACAGGAGCTCATGGAGCAAATCCGAAGCCGGTTTGAAAAGACGCATCCAGACGAGTTGAAGACTCTGTCTACTATGACCCTCTCCGTACACGTTCGGGATAACGCGTTCGCCAAGGCGTATCTAGAGAACCAGTACATCATTCCGATCAGCAAGTCTCTAACGGGACATCTGTTCCACTTTTTGGAGCGAGACTTCGAACAGTGCGGAGCCGTGGTTCTTGATATCATTCATCAACACTGTCGTGTCGATTCCGTAGATCGGGGTCCCATCGAGCCGTTTAGCTTCGAAGCCATTTACCGTCGCGCTCGCCATCAGGAACTTGACGAAGTCGACATCCAAGAGGGTATCCCGGGTGTCTCCAGCCGTAGCGGGCTTGCCAACCGCAACATCCTCGACAATACGGCCGCTCTGAAGCTTGGACCACTCCCGATCGATCCCGATCTCCGGAGTGATGTGATTGCTGAGCTGGAAGATGAGGATAAGCTTCGTCCACCCCGAGAAGGGATTTCTACGCTAGTGGAAGAATTCAGTGCCATGAATCCGATTAAGAGAGAATCAGGAGATTCCCCGCAACGAACGGATATTCCGTATCCTCCTTCAAGAGCAAGGGACGTCGTCATGGAAATGCAGAAAGTTCGAGAGAACCGAGATCGGTTCAGAATCGAAGGTCGCACCGGTGGTGTAGGCCCTGGCGTTTCAATTTGCATGTTTACATTCCACAACCATCTCGGCAGGTAAGCGTTATTTTGGCTGGTTAGCGTATAACTCCGTGTTAACTTTATCTAGCTTCTCCTGCATGGACTTCTCGAAAGACCAAGAACTTGTGGCGGTAGGAACTACAGAATCATACATTCGCGTATGGTCTCTTGACGGCAAGGCCTTAAAGTCTCGCCTGAAGAATGAGAAGGACTTGAAAGTCAACAACCGCAAGTTGATCGGCCATTCTGCCCCCGTCTATACCGTGGCTTTTTCGGACGCTATAGCCAACTTGGATCGTAATATCTACGATGACGCGCCTAAGCCAGAGACAGATAGTAAGATTCTTCTTTCCTGTTCGGCCGATGGCCAAGTACGACTATGGTCTCTCGAGGTCTGGACCTGCCTTTGTATTTACAAGGGTCACGATGGCCCAATCTGCTGTCTCTCATGGAGTCCACATGGCCACTACTTCGTGACTGGGGGGTGGGATAAGACCGTCAGGATTTGGTCGCAAGACCACGCATCAGCACAGCGCATCCTCGTCGGCCACGACACCCCGGTTTCAACCGTGGCATGGCATCCTAATGGCATGTATGTATTCTCAGCCTCCGACGAGACAGACAAATCGATCCGCATGTGGTCTGTGGTCAATGGCAGCTGCGTTCGCATATTCACGGGCCATACCGAATACATTTCTGCAATGGAGTGTTCACCTAACGGCAAGATCCTCGCCTCGGCTGATATCGGCGGTAGCATCTTTCTATGGGATATAGATAAAGGCGCTCGCATTAAGCGTTGTCGCGGCCACGGACGTGGTGGAATTTGGTCGCTCAGCTTTAGTGTGGAGAGTAACGTGCTCGTATCTGGCGGACAGGATAACACGGTGCGCGTCTGGGATGTCGAGATGCCGGCCGAAGGTAGTCGTCCCGCAAACCAACAGGACGGCGAGAGCACAAGTGCTGTGGCAGGTGGGCAAGGCGACAGCAAACAAAGCGGGCAGGCAGCGCAACCTGCTAGCGGTGTAGCTGGAGGTATGGGCAAGAAGAAGGGCAAAGACGTCATGATAACGCCAGACCAGGTCAGCGCGTTTCCGACGAAGAAAACACCTGTCATGAAGGTCCAGTTCACCCGAATGAACCTCGTATTGGCCGGCGGATGTTACTCTCCCGAGATGCAGGATACAGCTCGATAAATTCTACGCCTCGTCTATTCCCTTATCGATCCGCAATTGTCAATCCTTTCTCAGTTGGTTATTGTCTAGGTATATTTAGGGGCACACGCTTGATAAGTTGGTCATGCTACTAGTTATCATCTAGCACAAAGCATGTCCTCTCAACACAGCGTAATCAAGTACAACTTGATGCTAAAAGCTTGCTGGTTATACGAATTTGCAGACACTGAAAGGAGGAGGTTTGAGGTGGCTTTTTTGGACTGTATTCTCTAAATAGGAGGGTACTAGGAAGTCAATCATGGATGGAAGTGTTACGGGAGGCAACCTGATTGATCTGATACCACTCTGCACACGTGGACACAGGTCAAAATTTGGCAGCAGGTAGTTAATGCGAACCCTTTTCATCATGGCTCTAGACTTCGTTGCTTAATGCTAGGCTGTGTTTCCATTATCCTAATTAGTTCCCCGTGAACCATGCCGAAGCAGTCTATCTCCTGGCTCTGTTTCTGTAGCTCCCGCACACGTATTGTAAACCGTTCATCTTCTAGTATGTGTTCAACGGCTCCTCTAACCTGCTCAACTGATGGTTTCGCGCAGCCAAGGTCGAGTCCGATCCCGGACCAGGCCACTCGTCGTGAGTTTTCCGTTTTATCCATTCCTTCGCCCGCCACTACCATAGACACCCCGTTCGCAATACCGTGGTTCACAGCACCGAACCCCGCGTTATGTACCCATACGTCAGCGTGAGCCAGTGCCGCATCGTACGAAAGGTAGTCCGCAATACGAGCGTTAGGCGGAACCTTAATATCGACGCCGTAGCTAGATAGATTGGCGTCCTTCCACCCGAGTATGGCAACAACCAGCACGTCCGGCCGGTTGGCGAAGGCTTGTAGTGTAGGCACGATCAGATCGTAGGGGTTGGTCTCTACGGTGCCTTGCGCGACGACGATAACCTTCTTTTTTTCGGCGCGGTGCGGATCTGGGGGTAGAAGGGTGGAAAGGGCGGTGTTGGATACGAGTTCAGACCACCAAGGAAAATCAGGGGTTTTGCTATCACGAGCAGGAGTAGGAGAGGATGGTTGCGCTCCGGATTTGCTGCTTGGTGGTGGGCCTTGCACTAGCCCCGCAAACTTGAAGCCAGGAGGCCAGTCGCTGCGTGGATATTCAAACCCGGGGACGCCGAGCTGTAGGATAGTATCGTGGCACAGGTAATTTGCGCCTGAGAGGAATATCTCGTCGACGGGGCGGTTGGCGCCCGCCTCGCGCATCTTAGCGTCTAGCAGCGCGGTTAGGTCGCTAGCTTTGCGCTTCCAACTCCTTTCCCAGAGCTTTGCGTTACGCGCGCGGCCATCTGGCGACGAGTCGAAGGGGAAGGGGTACCCAGCAGGCGGCAAGTCGACGCTACGGATCGCGGGTATAGTCACCGAGACGCACAACGATCCCAGCAGAATTTCTTCCACTCTCAAGTCGTGGGGAAGCGATGCGCCGTAGAACAGCGGCAAGACACCATAGAAGAACGCCTCAGCCAATAAGATAACCTTGCGCGCCGGATCGCGAGACCGTAACGCCCCGAGGGCATCCACGAAGCAGGACCATTGCGCAGGAAGAGGATCGAGACACTGCTCGCGCAGATCAATCAGCACGCGCTCAGCCCAGTGCAGCGCTGCGTACCCTGGCAAAGGCGGGTTTTCATAGTACGCCTTGTCGTCGAGGTCAGCGTCTTCCCGTAACGGCAGGAAGACAGCGCCGGCCGCTTCTATGCCTCGGCGGTGCGCGGTCGGTCCTAGGAAGAAGGTCTCCCAACCTAGCGTGTGAAGGGCTGCGGTTATGCGGATCAGGGGGGAGAGGTGTCCTGTTAAGGAGTGGCAGACGATCAGCACAAAGGGGCGGCGTGTTTCGGCCTGGGTCAGCTCTGGGTTTGTCATTAGGTACGTATGACTTTTTGTGTTTCCGCTTGTGGTTTGGTTTTGGGATAGAACTTAGGTACCTAGGTACCTAAGCTTGCCTACCTCATGTATGTAATCTTAAGTTTTATGTTAATCTAACTTCCATATAGGTACCTAGGCAGGCACCTTTCCATGCAGTACTTTCCTTAAGAGGTGTTACATACTTCAAGGTACTTACCTCTTAATGCAAGCCGGATAAATTCCATTGCACGTGGCTGGCGAGCTGACTAAGCTACCCCTTTTATTCAGGTAGATCGAGTGGATATGCACGTGGCTATAGAGTATAGCTAATACAAAAGTATTATCCATTGTCTTTTTACTGTCTTTTCACTGTCTTTGGATATATTGGGTGTGCCTAACAAAGAACTCAGTAAAGATGTTGTGCGGTATACAATACCTTGTCTTAAAGGTATTTGAAGCTTCTTGGTTTTTAAATACGTCACGCTACCTTGGCATTTCAAACCTTTAAGAGCCTTGCTATGACGTCCTTCTAAAAGGAGGGCGGGGAGCGATTAACAGACTTGCGTGAACTACTCGTGGCTTTTGGTGCTAGGTAGTATATTGGGTTCTAAATCCACCAAGCATGTACAGTAGAAAACAAGATCCCTCGTAGAAGGATTAAAAGAAAGTGACCTATCGGATATCATATGGGCAGAAGTTATTCCGATAGTTTATATGAATAACAATATGCTTTTTAAAGGTTTGTTTACAATAAATGCATTGTCCTCAGAATCTATCATTGTTCATACATAAACCGCAGTCTTCCCTAAAAACCCCTTTGTATGCCATGTCTTTCTTCCTTTTATAATATGGCCTACAATGAGCTCGAGCCAAACTTAGGCTCATATATACCAACAAGTAGTATTGATATGATACAAATTAGCCACGGCATCCATTCTTAATACCATGTTCTTCCATACTTGGACAAAATGACCGGAGAGGGCAAGGATTAAAATTGTTTCCTGTTCTTAGTAAACCCCTCGGTAGCGATTTTCATTTATATTGTCAAACGTAGGTGTTTATTTGAAGACCAAAGCCTAAAAAACAAAAAAGAATGGCGCAAGAAAAAAGAGCTGAGCTCGAAGACGATGAAATCATTGCGCTATATTTCGATATAGATGGAGCTTCCTGTCCGCCAGGCCTAGACTCCAATTATGGCCCATCTCAAGATTCTAGTAAGTTTGACAAAGACGTAGCAGCCTCTACGACTACCGATAATAATGAAGAAAGTGGGTATATACCAGAACAATGGCAGAGTGCGGAACATATAAACTTTTCCGGTGGCAGCGGTTGCTATGTGTGGCCAGAAAGCTCGTACGTAATGATGGGCTCAGAAGGGCCGTCGGCGTGGGAGCTCTGTGAGACTCTTGGAATCACATGGGATAATTGGTTTATATATGAAGGGGATACTAGGCATGATGAGAAGGAGTACCGCTTTCTTAGCGAATATGCTGGGATCGACTGGGCACAACTGATTCGGGAGTCTTACCAGTTATCGTAGTAGAATGGTGCTGTGTTAGTATACCGATCTCTACGTAGGTACTTACCTATTTTACTTCTATAAACATAGTTCGATAGGTACATACGTAATAAAATGGAAAGTTTAGCGGTAGCATAATTCTGATAGCTTCTTATTTTGGTAGGACGGGAGTTCCCCGTTCTCATAGCCTTACAATATCCCATTACTTCTAGTTATACAAGTTACCTGTTATAATGAAGTCATAAACTGACAAGAAGCGGTCACGGCGAATAGGTCGACAGGTAGGGAGCCGGGCATTTAGATTAAGCCACACCTCGGGGTAATAGTAACATACCTGCTGACAGATTACTTTGAGAGCGTGCTTTTTACCAGTCTAATGGAGGCACATAAGCCACAAAAACTAAGCCAATAAGATAACTATAGAAACCTTCTCATTAATGAATTGCTTTTATTGTTTGCTTCCGCTAGTTCAAAGCAGAGAACTACCTTAGTCTTCAGCTCGGAGCAACCAAGGGTATTACCATTGGTGCTGCATTATCATTCTTACGTAAAATACCGACCTACATGATATGAGGCTGGCTGGTAGAGTGATGGTGATTGCCTATGAACTGACGCTCTAAGAGTATCGTACGATAGATGGTAGACTAGTTTCTTCTTACAGCCAGCGTTTTCTGCTGCGCTAACGTGAGACCCGATACCGCGTACCACCAATATACATCCCGTGCCAAAGGCGTGAAGGATTTTTCGAATGCGTAACCCATGAGCTTACAGCTGAGTCGAGCACATGATAGGCCCGCGAGTACACCAGGTGAACTACATCGGAGTATCATAGAGGCGCGTCGGGCTATAAGTACTGAAGCATGTACCCTTCAGATATATACATCTAGCATCGTATGAAGTCCAATATATATATATACCTTAACACTAAAAACAATGGCAACTATCACGGGTATCACTGGCAACCAATATATCCCGGGGGCAAAGGAATACGATGAAGTAAAGTATCAGTATGCTACATCAACTTATGGCGAGGAACGCGACCTCAACCCAGGACTAATTGTCCAGCCCAAGACAAAGGAGGATATTGTACTAGCTCTCAAGTATGCTAAAGAGCAGAAAATCGCGGTGGCCATCAAGACGGGCGGCCACCAATACAGTGGAGCCTCGTCCACGAGCGCTCCAAATATCCAACTGGACCTAGAACATTCGTTTAGGGGCCCTGGGGATCGAACTATCTTCGAGAAAGATGGAAAGGCGTATGCTCGTAGTAGTGTTAGCTGGAGCCTCGGGGAGTTCAATGCTTGGGCTGCAAAACATAGTCTGTTTGTACCCCATGGGCAATGCACTGAGGTTCATGTTGGCGGACACGTACAGACTGGCGGTAAGATCCCTTCTATTGAAAGTCCAAATGATATTTGCAGATTATCCAAACATCACTTTTACTGATTGACTACCTAACTATAGGTTACGGTCAACTGGGCCGTAGTTTCGGTTTATTTGGGGACCACATACTGTCCCTCGAGATCGTAGACACCGACGGAAACTTCAAAGAAATCACCAAATCCACCGACCCAGATCTCTTTTGGGCTTTCTTGGGCGGTAGTCCCGGTAACCTCGGGGTCTTGACTCATTTCACCATCCAAATGCACCGCGACCAAGACTATAACGGTTCTAGGGGCATGAAGGCCATGTACTTCTACGACACCGAAACCTTGAAACGTCTAGTCGACATCCTCGTCGAGATGTCTGACAATGACAACTTCCCTCGTAACTACGACTTCTGTATCAGCGTGCTTAGCTCGGCATTCCCTGTGCTCGATCTATGCCCAGGGATCGACGAGTGGATGGCACGAAAGCACCCAGAGTACTACGGCGACAACGACTTGATTGCGTGGCCGCGTACCATCGTCGTGTTTGCGCAATGGGTGCCGTTGGAGAGTGGCGACGTGTGCGATAATTCGTGGTTTGATCGCATTAAGGAGGGTTCCGACTGGATCCTTGGTAACAGCAGTGTCGAGGAGAAGCCCATGTCGCAGCTCACTGGCGACTGGATCTTCCGTAACGTGCGCGAGTTCGAGCATCCATACGTCAAGCGCACTTACGCTACTCGTTCGCGCACACTTGCCAAAGACGGCTGGGCCGACTGGGTTGTCAACCGTATCGACTCTATCATCCGACCCGAACACAACCGGTGCTGGCTGTCGGCACAGCTACAGTGTTTCGGTGGGAAGAACTCTATGTTCACGCGGAATGCTGGGAACGGCACGGCGTACAGCTGGCGAGACACGAGCATCTTGTGCACGATGGACTGCTTCCACGCCGACGAGACCAAAACGCGAGCCGAAGACTGGCAGAAGGTAAACGACAGCGAGGCCATCGGCCCCAACGGCATCTTTTCCAAAGAGGACCGCCGCGTGCTCTGGGGCTCGTACGGGAATTGGGATTTGGATGCTATGTGGAACTGCTACTACGAGGACAGGGCCAAGTACGACAAACTTCGTGAGATTCGAAAGAGGGCTGACCCGTATGGCATCTTTACGCCAAATCCCTTTTCTGTCAAGCGAGCGGAATAATCTCATTCTTTGTCCTTGGGTCCAGGGAACTGGGTTGAGGGAATTAGGTCTTTGGGTCTGCAAGGATGGTGGGTAATATACTTGTGGCACGCTTGGTAATGCATGTAGATGTCACCATCTGCTATCACACCCCCTATTCACATGTTTGACAAGTCTCGTAAGATCCGAACTCCGGTGTAGGGTAATATTGTCTTTTCGTTTGTTGGAACGATCTACATGAGGTTAGGGGATGGAGGAAATAAGTGAAGGGAATTATATAGTCTGCATAATAACTTGATTATCATTCCACGAATATAAAATTTAAATTGTCATGATAAATTAAATACATTCAAGCATTTACATAGCACGCTTTTGTGCCACATCTATGTTGCGTTGTAATATTTTATATTATAAATTTAACTACCGTATGTCCAGCTTTATAAGTTTACCACTATAACAAAGTCTTATATAAAGGCTTAAAATAGATTTAAATTATTAATAATTTTCTAAAGGTTTTAAAGTTTTTATTAATCTTAATATTTTATTTTAAAAAATTAAGGTTTTATTTATAAATAATCTTAGAAATATATTTTTATATTTAATTGCTTTTTTAAATATATATTAATTATATTATATTTTATTTATATTATTTTATAATATTTCTTATTTAATAATTTTAATAATAATTATTTTAACTATTTTATAAATTTTTAATTATATTTATATTTTTAATTAATATATTTTAACTATATATATTTATATAATACCATTTCCTTTTTTTTTAAATGTTTATTTTTAAGTATTTTAAGATTTATTACCGGATAAAAAAAACGCGTTTTTTAATAAAGCTTAAAAATTAATAGGTTTATTTAAATTTTATTAATAAAATATTTTAATAACTTCTTTTATACCTTTGTTTTTAAAATGTTTATAAAGTTTTTAAATTTAATATTTTTTAACCAATTATTTATTTTATTTAATTAAATATTTTATATTTCCTTAAATTTATATAAAATCTTTAATTTTATTAATTTTATAATTTTTAAATTTTATCGAAACTATTTTACGTAAAATCTAATCAAAATTAAATAATATTTAATTATTAACATAATAAAATTTAATAAATAAAATATAAAATAAGTTATAAATTTTCCACTTTTTAAATAAATGAAGTTTAATAATAGTAAAAAAATTACTTTTTAAATTTTAAAAAAACCTAACATTTTTTTATTTAATGTTTTAACAAATTATTTAATTTTAATATTTTTAACATTTAATATTATTAAATATCCTTTTTTTACTTTTAAAACTTCTTTTCTTTTTTTATTTATTTATTCCTTTATTTATAAATAATTTTTTTTTAAATATTTTTATATATTAATATAGATTTATTTTATCCAATATATATATAATTAATTATTTAAATTATAAAAAAAGTTTATTAAAAAATTATAAACGGTAAAATAAAAATTGTAATTTGCGTAAAACGATATTATATATATAAAAAATAACGTTATATTATTATATATAAATTTTACCGTAAATAATAAATTTTTTTAATTAATTATTTTATAATTAATAAACGTTTATAAATATATTTTAAATATTTAATTAAATTATTTAATTTAATTATTTATTTAAAAATAAAAAATAATATTTATTTATAGTTTAATATTTATAAATTTAAAAAAGTTTTACCATAAATAAGCTATAAATTTAAAATTTTAATTAAAAATAATGTTTAAAAAAATTTTATATAATTTTTAATAAAACTTAATAAAGATTTTAATTAAATTTAAGATCTTTTTTTCTTCCACTTTAAAAGGAATAAAATATATTATTTTAATAAATAAATTAATTATAACTTAAATAAAATCGCAACCATTAAATAAAGAAAAATTAATAATAAAATTTATTACTATTATATACCATAATTAATAATGCAATTTTATAAATTAAAATAAACCATAAAAAATATATTAATTTATTTTATTACGTTAATATTTGAGATATTTTTATACATATTTATAAACGTTAATTTTAATATTAAACCATTAAAAGTTTTATATAATAAACTTTAAAGTTTTATCCATTTTTATATATTTTACTACTAATATATTATATTTTAATTTTATAACGTTTTTTTAAATTTTTTAAAATATTTAAAATTAACTTTTTTTATATAAAAAATTATTTTATAATTTTAAATTTTTTTTTAAATTTTTTTTCTTTTTTATATATAAAAAATTATTTCTTACTTCTATTTTAACTTATTTTATAAATTTAAATAACCATTATAAAATTAAAAAATTATTTAATTATTTAAAAATAAAAATTACCACTATTAAATATATTACATTTAATTTTATAAAATGTAAAAAATGTTTTTTTTATAAGATTAATATAATTAGCTAATTTTTAATTTCCCTTTTTTTAAGCCAATATTATATTAATTTAAATAAAATATTGACTTTTTTATTTTACCTTTCTAAATAATAATTAATAATAAATTAATACGGTAATAATTTTTAAACTTACTAAATTTACCTTTAATTAAATACTTTAATTATAATAAAATAAATAAAATTTTAATAATTTAAATATATTTCGATATAATATTAAACTTTTTTTAAGTAATATTTTTATTTTTTAAAACAATTAACTATTATAAATAATTTTTAATTATAAATTTTATAATTTATTTCCGTTAAAATTAACTTTTATAAATAAAAAACTATAAAATATAGTTTTTTATTTTTTTCTATTTAAAAGAAAACGCCAATAATAATTTAATTTAAAATATTATATTTAATAAAAACTTTTTTTTTAAAATCAAAATATATTAAAATAAAAATAATAATATATTTTTCTTTTAAAAATTTAAAAATTACTTTTATTTCTTTAATCTACTTTTAATCTTTTTTATTTCCCTTATTTATTACAATAATTAATTCGATTATTTTAAAATATTTATAAATAAACTTTTTATAAAAATTTAAAAAACTTATAAATTATTAAGATTTTTTAAAGCTAATTAATAATTCTTATTTAATAATATATTCGATTTTATTAAGTAATATAAAAATGTTTTTAACATTTATAATATAATTTACAAATTTTATTTTTTAAATTACTTATTTGCATTTTTATAGTAAAATTATTAAATTATATATAGTAAATTTTTTAAATATTTCTTTAACAATTTTATTATATTTTTCTTTAATATTTACATATATAAATAAATTATTAATATATATTAAAAATTTATTATTAATTATATTTTTAAAAATATTATTTATTATAATTTAAAATATAATTAAAACGTTATATAATTTAAAAAACATAATAAAATATTTATAAAAACTATATTTATACTTAAATATTATTTTTTATTTATTTCCTTTTTTAATATAAATTAAATTAAATCTCACTTTAAAATTTATTTTTATAAACCATTTAACAATTTTAAATCAATTTTACATTTTTAATATAAATAAAATTAAATATTTAATAAATATAATAATAATATTTAATCTTTTATAATTAATAATAAGTTATAAAACATTTTTTAGGTTTAATTTTAACATAAAAAATATTAAAAATATATAAAAAAATGCAAATTTACAAATTCGTTTTATATTAATTATTTTATTTAATTAAATTTTAAAAATACATAATTTTATTTTACTTATAATATAAAAACATTTCCATAATAAAATTTTTCTTTTCGTTAAATTTATAATATAATTTTATAATTAATAATTTAAAAATTATTATTTTATTTTTTTAATTATAATAAAAATATATTTTTTAAACTTTATAAAAACTTTTATTAACAAATTATTATTATTATTTAAAATAACTAATATATATTAAATAATATTTTTCGTATAATAATTACAATAATAATTTAAATTAAAATAAATATTATTTAAATCGGTAAAAATTGTAAGATAGCCTAGCTTAGTTTATGTAATTGGCGTTAATTGTTAGTTATAAGAATTTCTAAGATAGATTAGCTATTTTAAAGATTCTTTCTAATTTAAGTTTTTATTATTAAAAACGTTATCCCGAGCTTATTATTTTGGTAACTCTACTTTTTTATAACCTTTTGTTTATTTAAAATTATATTAACTTTTTTTGGCAAATATATTTCTTTATTATTTATTTAATTGTATTAATCCATTGGTAGATATAATCTTATAAATAAAATAATCTTATAAATAACGTAATATTTTTGTAAATTTTAATTGTAAAAATAAGTATAATAAATAAATATATTAATTTTTTATATTAAACCTTTTTATTAATTGTTTATAAATAATTTATTTATAAAATTTAAATAATTATTTATAAACGATTTATTTATAAAATTTGTAATCTTTTTACCTTTTTTTAAAAACTTTTACCTTTTTTTACGAAAAAAGTTTAATTTAAAACTTTAAATATTAAACAACAAAAATATAATCAATTATTATAAAATAGCCGCCTTTTTTAATAAATATAATAAATTATCTTAATTACGAAAATTCTTTTAATAAAAAATTTATATAATTACTTTTATTACCCTTTTATCCTTTAAAATTAAAACTTAATATTAAATATTTTTATTATTTTTAAGATTAATAGTTAAAGTTTAAAGTTAAAAGTTAAAACCATATTCTGATAAATAAGTTGTTAATTTATGTTAAGCGAAAGAATATGTTAAAAATGTAAACGTTTATATTTTTTTTATTTAAAAAAGAAGTTTTAATATAAAAATACTAAGTTTAATTATATCTTAAAAACTTAGAAACTTTTTAAACCTTTAAGTTTTAAAAATTAAATAAATCGTTTATTATTACGTAAGGTTTATACCAATTAATTAAGATAAATGGTTATTAAATTAAATTAACCGTTTTAATTTTTTTAAAGATTGTATTTATATTTTATCTTTAAAATAAGTTTTAAATTAATTAATAAATAAAGGAAAGGTTATTAAATATTTCTTTTTAAATAAATTTTTTAATTTATTTTCTATTTAATTAATTTTAATAAATCTTTACTGTTTAATAAACCTAATAAATTTAAAAAATTATTATATTTTAATAGATTTTTAAATTTTAATAAACCCTTAAACTTTAATAAACCTTTAAACTTTAGTAAATTTTTAAACTTTAATAAACCTTTAAATTCTAATAAATTTTTAAACCTTAACAAACTTTTAAATTCCACCAAATTCCTGTATTCCAATATAGAATTTACTTAAATATTTAAATTTTGAATCTTTATAAATATTTTATAATTTAAAAATTAATTATTAAAATAAAATGGATAAAATTATAAAATAATAAATTTAAGATATTATTACGATAATATAAATTATTTTTAATAATAAATTAATATAAGATTTAATATAAAATATTAATAATATAATCGAATTTATAACATAATAAAATATAAATAATAGTAGGTTAAATAAATAGAAATTATATTATATTAATTATTTTTATTTAAACGTTTTATAATTTTATAATATAAGAAATTGCGTAATAATTTCTAATAACGTTTATTAAAAAAACGTTTATTTATTTATAAATTTTATACAAATAATTATTTAAAATAATATTAAAAGAGTAATTATTTAAAATAATGTTTTATAATTATTTTGTGGAGATGTTTAAATATAATAAATAGTTTATTTTATAGAAAAATAAAAAATTATTATAATAGTTAATTTATAATATATTTTAAATTTTATTATTAAAAAATTTAAAGTTAATTTTATAAATGTTTAAATTATAATATAAATAATAATTTATAATTAAATTTATTTAATCAAAAATATATTTATTATAATTTAAATAATAAAGTTATTATAAAATGTTAAAATTTATAAATTTATTATATATATGTAGTAAATGTTATAATTATATAATTTTATTTATTTTGGATTATAAATTTTAATTTATAAATTTAATAAAAATATAATTTTAAATAATTATTTTATTTATTTTAAAGAAAAATAAAAGGTTTATTATAATTATATTATTATAAAAAGATTATATATTAATAAATTTATTATTATAATATTTAATATATTAATTTTATTTATTATTTTTATTAATTTAGTTTTATTAATAGTATTAAAAGATATATAAAAAATTATTATTAATATAATTTATATTGGATAGTATAAAGATATTAATTGGAATAAGTGTTTAAGATATTTAAATAGATTATTTATTTAAAGAGGTTATAAAAGATACGATTAAAGTTTTAATTAAGGATATAAAAAAGTATTTTAAAAATTATAAGGATTTAATTAATTTGGTTAATTTAACCGAGGTTAAAGCTAAAGATGTGGCTATAACTGAGGTTAAAAATCTAGTTTAAGCTGTTATTATTGAAAATAACGCCTTTATAAACGCTTTTATTAATAATAAGTTTAACCTAGCTAATTTATTAATAAATATTTTTAAATATAAATAATCTTTAAAAAAAGAAATATAAGCAAAAAATAACCTTATAAAGATATATTATAATAGAAGAAATAATTAAAAAAAATTATAAAGAAACATATATAAAAATTAATAATTAAAAAGAAAAAGGTTAAAAAAAAATTAATAATATTAATATTTATTTTATATATTTATTTTATAAATAATTAATAATACCTTTTAATAAAAGTATAATTAAATATATTATTAATAAAATTATTAAAAGTATAATATATTATACTTATTATAATAAATTTTAAAATAAAATAGCCTTTTTTATATATAGTTTATTTAAAACGTGTAAAAAAATAGAAAAATTTGAGACCTTAAAAAATCATTAAACATGTAATTATATAAAAAAATATTTATGGTAAATAACGTTTTTAATATTATTATTATATAATTAAGATTAAGCGTAATATAAGAATATAATTTTATAATATATATATACCTTTAAATAAAGATTATATTAAAAAATAATATTAAAACGATAATTATTTACGTAAATATAAGATATTTTAATATTTTAATTAATTAATTATAGTTAAAAGAATATATTTTTAAAGTATAAATTATAAATATAAATATTGTAATAATAAAAGGTATTATAAAATATATATTATTTATATAATAAATAATATTTATCTTAAAGATTAAGGAAGTATAATTTAATAATTATATAATAAAAATCTTTATAATTTAAATTTTAATTATAAATAATAATTTATAACCTAATTTTTTATTTAAAATCCCTTTTTTATATAAATATATAGTTAATATATATTACAATAATTAAATTATAATATTTAGATTTTATAATAAAATAATTGTTTTTATATTAATTATAAAGAAATAAAACGTTATTTATTAATAGACTTTAACCTTAATTAATATTATTATTTTATTAAAAATTATAATATAAATATTAATATTTTACATAAATTTATTTATTATAAATTTTAAAAATTTTAATAAAGATTATATTTTTATTGTTAAGATAGATAGATTTTTAAAAATATTTATATTATTTAAAATACTTAAAACCATATCTTTTTTAAATTTTATAAACGAATTTATATATATTAAATAGAAGTAAAAATTAGATTATATAGAAGATTTTTGGTTATTTGTAAAATTTAATTTAATAAATAGAATAGTAAAAGTATTAAGTTTATTTAAAAAAATATTAAAAAATGTCTGGTTTATTATATAAGATAATAAAGATAAAATAGAAATAATTTTTTTATTAAATATTTAATAGTTAAAAGATATATTATTTATTAAAACGAAGAAAGGTGTGTACGTATATTTCTAAGATTTCTATAATAATTTTTTAGAATAAGTTAATTAATTTGTAAATAAATATAAAATTTAGGATTAATTTAAATTTATTAATATAATAAATAATGAAAAAATAAAAATTTATTTAATAAAAAAATAAAAAAATAAAAATTTATTTAATAGAAAAATAGTAAAATTAAATTTAATTATTAATTAAAATATATAAATTGGGTATTAAAAAATAAAAGATAGTAAATAAGATATTTAACAATATATATAAAAACAATAAGATAAAATATATAAAATAGCTATTATTTTTTAAATACCCTATCTTTATTATATATTATATATTTAATGGTATATATAAAAAATAAATGGTTATTAATTTTTGTTTTTTAAATAAATTTATTATATTAGATATATATTCCTTATTTATATAAGAAAATATAATTGGTAAAATAAAAAGATATTTATATATTATAATTATAAATGGTTTTAAATTTTTTTATTAATTATTAATTTAATTAAGTTATTATAATTAAATGGTAATTATATTATTTAAAAGATTTAAAATATTAAACGTTATTTTAATAAATTTCAAAAATAACGTTAGATATATATAACGTTATATAAATTAAAAATTAAAATTATATAAAAACTTTTATATAATATATATTAACAATATAATCATTTTTTCTAAAATAATTAAAAAGTATTCAAGGTATTTGAAATTAATTTTTAAACTATTTTAAAAATTAAATTTAATTATTAAATTAAAAAATTTTTTTATTAAATATTTAATTATTAAATTATTAAATTATATTATAAATGGTTTAGACGTTTCTTTATTTATAAATTAAGTTAAAATCTTTTAGAAAATTGAAATATTTACAATTTTAATAATATTAGAGATATATATTAATTTATTAAACTTTTTAAAGAAATTTATATTTTAATATTAATAGAAATTAATATTTTTATAAAAATAAAAAACCGATTTTATAGCTTAAAAATAAATAATTAAAGGTATATTTAAAATAGTAATCGGAAAAAAGAAATAAACGAAATTAATAAAATTTATACCTATTTAAGATAAAAAATAAAATTTTAATATTATTTAAAAAAATTTAACTTTACCCATATATTTAATTTATTAGGATAGGATTAAAATTAATTTCTTAAAATTAAATGTAATTTAAAAAAAAGGTTTTAAAATTATATTTTTTTATAATAATAACAAATAAAATAGAATATAATTAGCTATTAATTTTATTTTTTAATAAAATTTTAATAAAAATTAAATAATAATATTAAACCATTAAATTAAAAATAATAAAATTAATTTAAGCGTATAAAAATTTATAAATATATATATAATTTTACGTTTATAAAATTATTATTTTAATAAATTATAAAATTATAAAAGAAATAGTTAAATAGTTTATATTACGTTTAATAAATTTGGTTAAATTAAATTTCCGTTTAATAATAATTTTAATATATTTATTTTAATTTTGTTTAAACGTTTAATATATATTTAAATAAATTAATCTGGTATTTAATGCTTTATTTAAATTATTTATAATAAATAATTTAAATAATCGGGATAAAAGGAGTTAAGAAAATAAAAATAAGTTAAATAATATAATAAATAATTTTAAATATATTACCAAAATAATAAAAAATTTAGAAAAGGAATTTTGCAATTAAATTTAAAATAAATACGTTAAAAATTAAAATTTATTAAAAATTATCGGAAAATTAAAGAAAAAAGAAAATAAAAATTTATTTATTAAAAACTTTTAATATATTTTTAACAAAAATAAAATGTTTTATATCTTTAATAAAAACGGTTATTAAAAATTATATATATTAAAATTTTGTATATAATATTTCTTTTAAATAGTATATAATATTAAATATTATTTTAAATTAAAAAAATAATATATAATTTAAATAAATTTAATATAAAACGTTTTATAATTAAATTAGTATAATATTTAATATATTGTTTAAAATATTAAATAATATAAATTAATTAATAAAAAATTTTAAATAAATTAAAGTTTATAAATAAATTAATAATATTATTTTATATAATTATAATAAATTTTATAATAACTTTATTAAAGGTATTTATAAAAAATATATTTTGGTAATAAAATAAATTTTAAAATTTTAACGTAATAATAATAGTAATATATAAATTTAATAAAAAATATTTATTAATATTAAAATATATTAAATATATAATAGGTAATTGGGTAAAAATATTATATATATTATTATTTCTAGTAAATTAAAGTTTACTAATAAAGATTATTTTAAATAAAAACCTAAAATTTATATTTAAATTATGGTAAATATTATGGAGAAATTACAAAACAATATTAATAATCTTTATAAGTTATTATTTATAAATAAATAATTAAAATAAACGTTAAAATTAAGACGTAAAAATAATTATATAATTTTATATAATTATAAAATTAAATATAATATAAATAAAAATAATATTAATTTTATAATATAATTTAAACAATTTAAAATTATTAATCTTAAATTAATTATTAAATAAAATTATTTTTAAATTTAAAATATAATTACTTTTATTAATTTTAAAAATTTCTAAAAAATTTCCTAATTTCGAAATTTAATAAAATTTATATTAATAAAAAATAAGAATGATAATTAATTACGTTATTATTAACGTAAAAATATAATATAATTAAAAATAAAATTTTAAATTTTTTAAAATAGGGAAAAAAATATATTTACGTTTATATAAAGAATATTATTTATTAAAAAAACTTAAAAAAAAATAGTTTTAATAAAAAGTTAAACTATTTATTATCTTAAAAGAAATTAATAATTTAATATATAAATTAAATTTCTTTCACTATTAATAAATATATTATATAATTTCCGTTACCTATTTAATATTAACTTTTATAAATATCGATTTATTTGGTAAAAAAAAACCAAAATTTAAAAAAATATTTATTAAAAAAAATATTAAAAATTTATTATTTTTTAAAATATAAAATTTCTTAAAATAATAAATAAATAAAATAAATAAAAAGTTAATTTTAAAATATTTAATTCGGTAAAAAGGATATAAATTAAAAAATAATTAATAATATTCTCGAAAATTATTAATATAAAACGCTATAAAATTAATGGAAATTTTTAATAAAAAATATTTATAAATAAATATTTAAATATATAAAAATAATAAAACCGTTAAATTATAAAAAAAATTAAAAATATAATTTAATTTAAAAATAATATATATATTAATAAAACATAACACATTTTATTAATAAATAAATTTTAATAATAAAATATTAATTAAATAATTATTATTTAGGCAATTATATTTTAATATTTTAAATAATAATAATATTTTAATAATAAATAAGTAAATAATTTTATTTATAATAACTTTTTTTTATTTATATAATATAAATATTTATTTTAAAAAAATAATAATATATTTAATACCTTTATATTCTTACTTTAATAAATATAAATTTTTTATATTTTATTATTTTTATAAAATAAAAAACTTTTTTTTATTTTTATAAAATAATGGTAAATAAAATAATTATTAAATAAAAATTTACATTAATAAGAATCTTAAAAAAAGATTAGAATTATAATAAATTTATTAAAATAATGTAAAATAAATAAAAAAAAGAAAATTTTTAAACCTATAATATTAAATAGATTTACGCTATAATATAATAAATAATATAAAAATTAACTATAAAAGATCTAAAATTTGGTAAAATTTATAACGTTAATTATTTAAAAGATAATAACGCGTCTTTAATTAATAAAATAATAATTTTTAAATAATATTAAATAAAAATCTTTATAATATATAAATTATAAAATAATTATAATTTTAATAAAATTATTAAATATTTTATATAAATTAAATTTAATTAATAATTATTTAAAATATAATTATATAATTATATATATAAAACCTTAAAAACGATTAAAAATTACCATAAATAAATAGGTTATAAATTTAAAGGTATAATAATTTTTAAAATATTTAAAAGAAATATTATTAAAATGTTATAAATTTATAAAAATAAATAAAAATGAAATTTTAAAATATTATTTATTAAAATCAAATATTTTTTAAAAATAATTAATTTTATTTAATTAATTTTTATAAAATTACGTAAAATTTCAAAATTTTAACTAAATTATTATTAAATTATAGTAAAAGTATAATTTAATAAATAAAAAGATATTTTATAAAAAATGTAATAAATTAAATCGAAAAGAATTTAAATTAAAATTTTAAAAGAAAATTTTAAAAACGAAAATAATTTTAATAAAATAAAAAATTTAAACGAAATAAAAAATTTCAAAATAAAAAATTTTATAAAAAATTTTAATAAAAATTTTATAAAAAATTTTGTAAAAAATATTAATAAAATAGGAAATTTTAATAATGTTAAAAATTTTAATAATATTAAATATTTTAACGATTTTAATAATTTTAAAAAATAAAATAATAACAAATTTAAACTTAAAATTGAAATTAAAACCGAAATTAAAAACTTAAACGTAATATAAATTTTAAATATAGTAAATAAAAAAAATAACTTAAATATATAAAAACCTATTATTTTAAAAAGAAATTATTATTTATTATAAAAAAAAAAAAATATAATAAAAGTAATAAAAATTAGTTTAATATTTAACGTTTTTAAAATATCTTTTATATAAAAAAAGTCTTTTATAAAAATATTTAATACGTTAAAAATATTAATTTTAATAAAAATACCTACCAACTTAAAAATATCTATCGGTTTAAAGGTACTTACTAATTAAAAGGCACCTATTAATTAAAAGGCATTTATTAGTTAAAAGATATCTATTAGCCAAAAAATATCTATTGGTTAGAAAATACCTACCGGCTAGAAGATATTTACCGGTTAAAAAATATTAATAGGTTTAAAAATATTTACCATCCTAAAAGCCGTTAGCCTAAAAATATCAATAACCTTAAAAACACCCTAAAAAATACCCATCCTAAAGATGCCTATTTTATAAAAAATATTTATTTTAATTACTATTTTTAAAATAAATAATACAAAAATTTAAATAATAAAAAAATAAATAAAAAAAATAAATTTTTTTTTTAAATTTACAATTAAATTAATAAATAAAAATATATAAAATTTAAAAAATTTAATAAAAACGTTAAAAAATAATAAAAAAAATATAATAATTTTTATAAAAATAATAATAAAGATAATAAAAAAGGTTATATTATTATATAAAATAAAGTTTTACTTAAATATATTTATTTTAATAAAATTAAAACCTTAATTTTAAAACTTTTTAAAAAAAAACATTTTATAAAACGTTATAAAAAATTTAATAAAATAATTTAAAAAATAAAAAAAACCTATTAAAACAAAACGCGTTAAATATTCTTAAAGAAATAATACCAAAGATAAAATAAAGATATTTTAAATTTTTTTTAAAAAAGGAATAATATAAAATAGCTTAATTTAATTTATATAATTGGCGTTAATTATTAACTATAAAAATTTCTAAAATAGATTAGCTATTTTAAAGATTCTTTCTAATTTAAGTTTTTAATATTAAAAACGTCACCTCGAGCTTATCAAAAATATTAATAAATTAATAAAATTCTAACCACCATTATAAAAAAATAAGATTACATTTTTTATTTATAATATTAAACTTAAAATTTAAATAAATATAATAATTTATTTTATATTTTAACATTAAAAAATCGATATAATAACAACTTCTTTCGTTAATAATAATAATATTAAATATTATTATTTTTTTAAATATAAATTTTTTAATTATAAATAACTTTTAAATATTTACTTTAATAATTAATAAAATTAAAATTATAATTTCGATATTAAAAAATACCTTAACAAAATATTTTTAATTATTATATATAAATATTATATTAATAATAAAACATTTTTCCAATTGTAATTTTTATTTTAATTTTTTTTTTAACTTCTCAAATTTATTAACTATTCTTTTAATTATAGTTAAATAAATAACAAAATTATTTTAATTTAGCCTTAATATTTTATAAAATATAATATAAAAAATATTTAAAAATTTAAATTAAAATTTTTAATTTTTATAATAATTTAAAATTTCTTTATTTCTTTTATTATTACGTTAATTTTAACCTTCTTTTTAAATAAAAAAATTGGTTATTTTTTAATATTTCGTTTTTTTTTTACAAAAGAAATCTTTTTTAAAATAGATAAAAATTCTTTATTATTTATATTTTTCTTTATAAAATAAAATAACGTTTTATAATTATTATAATTATAATATTAATATACCTTTTTATCTTTTTTACGTTAATTAATATTTATTTAATTAATTTTAATTAAAATTTCTTTATTTAAAACTTATTTTTAATTTTTAAAATTAAATTTAAACTTTCTGTTTATTTTTAATTTATCCTTTTTTTTAAAAAATTAATTTTAGCTTAAATTAAAATAAATTTCTTTACCATAATTATTTTAATTTAATTTTAAATATTTCAATATTAAAATAAACCTTCTTTTTATTGTTAAAAATTTTAAATTAATAAATATATTTTTATAAATTTAACCAGCTTCTTAAATTACTATAAAGAATTTTTTATTAATATTTAAAATTTTACTTTATTTAAAATATATTAATTTAATAATTTTGTTTGGGAGGATTTTAATAATATAGTTTTAAAAAATTATTCTTAAATATTAAACAACTTTGTTAAAATTTATAAACTTTGTAACATATTAAGCTATATTTTTTTAATATTTAAACTCGTATATCTTTTTAAAATTTCGATATTTTTTTAAAAAATCTTTAAAATATTTTTATAAAATTAATATATAGTTAATTTATTAATTTATAAAATAAAATTATTTTATTTAATTTAAGTATTATTAATATTATAATTACGCTTTTTTAATTAATAACAATTTTATTTAATTAATATAAATATAATCTTTATAAAAGTTTTTTATATAAATTTTTAATTATGATTTGATTTTTAATTATTAAATATAAAATTTAATTAAATCTTTACTGTTATAAATAAATAATTTATTTAGGTATATTAAATTAATTATAATAAAAAAAGATTTAATAAACCTTTCTAACGTTTATAAAAATTTATTTTTTATAAAATTGTTTCGTTAAAAATTTGGGTTTAGATTAAATCTTTTTAATTTTAATAAAGATGATTTATAAGGTAATTTTTTAAAGGAATTAAGTAGATTTTAGTTATTGCTACTATTATTTAAATTTTTTAAATTATTTCTAAAAACTTTAAATATTATTTAAGGAAAATTAAATCTTTACCCATTTCTTCTTAATATATTAAAAGATTTCATTCGAACAAATTTAAATTATATTTAAACGTTTTTCAATATTTATTATATTTATATATTTTATAAGGTTTATATAAATAGAAAGTTTTAAATTTTACCTTTTAAATTAAAATATTTAATTAAAAATATTTTAAAAATTATTAATTAACAATTATAAAATAATTAATTGGTAAAAAGCTTTAACGTAACCTTTTTATTTATACTTTATATAATTAAATTTATTAAAATATTTCAATTTTTTTTTAATTCTTTTAATAAATTTAATTAATATAGTTTTTATATAAGCTTAAATTTCTTTTATTTATTTTTTAAATATTTTATTTATTTTTATAAAATTAATATAATCTTTAATTAAAAAGTTTTTAATTTATTCCTCTTTTTTAATAATTTAAATAATTACTTATTATAATAAATTCTTTTAAGATTTTTATTAAGTTTAAAAAGTAAAAAAAACTTTATACTATTTCCTTGCAACGTTTTTTAATCTATTAATTACTAATTATTAGGCATTATTTATATAAATAAAATAAATAATTATTCTTTAAATCTTCTTTAAAAATATTAAACTAAATTATTTAACTTATTATTTAAATTAAATAATTTATTTAATTAAAATTAAAATATTAATTTATTACATTTATACCATAAAATTATATAATATTTATAACTTTTAATATAAATTTTTTAACTATTTAATATTATTTCTTATATTTTTATCTACTAAATTAATAAAAATTTGTAAAAAATTATATAAATTTTTTATTTATATATATAATTAAATTAACTATTTAAAAAAGTTTCGTATAATAAAATTAATTTTTCTAATTTTAAATATCTTTTATATAATTATATTATAATCTTAAGGTTTATATAAAATAAAAATATTACTTTTATTTAAATATATAAAACTTATATTAATTAGTTAAAATGGTAGAAGTTTCAAAATATTAAAACGGATAAAATATTTTCTTTTATTATAATATTTTTATTAGATAATACTATTAGAAGGAAATATAAAAATTTTCCTTCTTTTTAAAGTAAAAAAATAAACATTATATTACATTTAATTAATTATAAAAAATTTTTATATAAAAATTTAGAAATATCGAAACGGTTTTTATTTAATTATATTAAAAATAAAGTAATTTTAAAAAGTATAAAATTTAATACTTAAAGATATTTTAACTTTTAAAATTCTTAAATTAGTAAATTAAGTTAAAAGATTAATAATAAAAATTTAAAATTGTAAAAAAAAGATTTAAAAAAACTTTTTAAATTTATAAGTTTTAAATTAAAATATTAATATAAAATAAAATAATTAATATTTCGAAATGCACATACGTTTTTAAAAATCAAATCTTTTTAAGAAAATTAAAAAATTATCTATAATAAAGTTTTATATAAAAGTTTAAAATAAATTTAAATTACTAATAATTTTTTAAAAGTTTCAAAGTTTTTATTAATTTTAATATTTTATTTTAAAAGATTAAGGTCTTATTTATAAACAGTTTTAAAAATATATTCCCGTACTTAATCGCTTTTTTAAATATATATTGGTTATATTATATTCTACTTATATTACCTTATGATATTTCTTATTTAATAGTTTTAATAATAGTTATTTTAACCGTCTTATAAACTCTTAACTACATTTATATTTTTGACCAATATGTTTTAGCTATACATATCCGTATAACAACCACCCTTCTAACTCTAATCTATTCATCTAAGCCCACCTAATCCTAAATAGTTTATATCTGCTCTCGTCTCCGCGTCCAACGCCACGGCGCTTTTCAACACCCTCCATGCTTAGAATTGCTAGATGCCGGTTGTCTGAAGGTTTGGCGTATGACCCGTTGAAGGCGGCTTCGACGGAGTCGATCACAGCTTCGAAGCGACCATTCGGACGTACGGTCATGAGCAGCCAGAACACACCCTCTGGTGCGAGCAGGCGGGTTGCGCAGTCTCTAAGCCACATGGCGTGCTCAGGTTCGTATACCACGTCGGTTGCTACGAGCATGTCTGCTGACAAGTCGAGCGGTGCTTCCAAGATAGGGGCAGACCAATCGAGGAAGCATGTCTCTACGCTTACCCGGCTGAGCTTGACATTAGACTGTAGATTCTCAAGAACAGCCGGATGATAGTCTGTTGCTATCAGGGTGGCATCGGATACACCGAAGTGAGGTAGCGCTTTAGCAAGAACAAGACTGACTAGTCCCGTCCCGGCACCAAGCTCGATGATACGCGGTGACGAGCCGAGTGATTCTCGGCTAAGTCCAAGTCGGCCTGGTGACGAGCATAACAGGTCGGAGAAAACAATGGATGCACCCCAGCTATGTAAGCCAACGTCGGTGTGATCTGCGGTGGTTTGTGGTGCATCATTGAGCTGTACGTCTATCGAGGCCTTTTCATGGATACCAGACTTCTTCAACCTAGAAGAATCCCGATTGGATAATGGCGCCAGCTCGAAAGAAAAATCTCGCGTAACTCCGGACTCCTCTTCGTCATCTTCGTCCGCAAGCTGAGTGAACGAGGCAAGGATGAAGGAAGCCTTATCAACAACCTGCTCGCGCTCGTCTTCATCGCTCAGGGGTAGCTCTTCAGCGCTGGCGATTAAAGTCGTCAACCAGCGGATAGCGAAGTTGCGCTCGAAGGCGTCAGCACGTAACTCGTCAATATCATGTTCCGAATCTATATGACGAGGGTTTACATCATCCTCAGAGACGTAGCCAGAATCGACTGGTTGGACTACCGAATCATCATGAACCTTCCCATGTTCGAGTTGCGACTTAACCGCCCGTGGCAACGAGACGGGGCAATATAGCTCATGGAGGTTATCCAGAGCCGAGAAGATTCGCTCCCTATTAAGCGCCGTCAACGAACGTAAGGGTGGCAAGCTGCTCGTAGGAGACAGCAGACGACCCACTGGGCTCATTGAAGTCCTCGGTCAGACTCACCGTCCGTCTCCGGGGTCGATGACCTTAACGAATGAAAAAGGGGGAAACCAAAAACATGAGATAATGGGTGACTACCTAGGTACCTAGGTAGGTAGGTACCTTTGAGGGTTTTATGAATTAGGAATTAAAAAAAAAGAGATGGATTATTACGCCGGGGCCTAGAACGGGCCTAACGGAGGTGGATCTCGAATAAGACCCACTCGCCACATAATTTTGGTGTTACTATCGTGAAAAGTCTCGGCGATAGCGGTGGATGCACGAACCCCTGACTCGCCGTCTCCCATGTGCTTCTTCCGCATTATCGGTCTTGACGACGGCTACATTCTACATAGCATATTCGCGATTATACTCCTTGATACCTCAAGACACATATATTACTAAACGTATTACTTCTTATGTACGTAGGTAGGCGCTTGTTATAAATGGTAGAACACCTATCATCCACATCTCGTATAAGACTGTTCAATGGTGTTTTATTTTCAATTGACTATACCACCGTACATATGCTACCTGTTCCTAATCATTTCGTTTTCAATCATCTCATAATACTAGGCTCGCTATAAGGATAGAATCTCTCCCTCACACTACTTAATTACCCATCACAGTTAAGGTGTGGACGTAGCGAAGCTTGCCTTTCTCGACTCGGAACTCGTGGCTGTCCGGGACGGTCGCAAAGTCGATGAAGACGTCAACAGCACCGAGAGTCTCGTCAATGACATAACGACGGTTGCTCAAGTTGACTCCTACAAATCCCGCGTTAGCGGTCTATCAATTCTCATCATTACTCTAACTTAAACAGTTGTGACTTACCATTGGGAACACCAACATCGCATCTATCGCTGTCGGATCCCGAACCAGTGTACGCGCCACCCTCAAGACGCGCGCAAGGGTGCCCCCAAGGGACTTGTACGGTCTTGTCGTTAAAGAGGTTGGCGTAGGCATCGGCTGCGGCCTGGATCACCTCGCGGCTGTCGCGCTGGTCCTCCGGGATTGGATCCCACTTCTCCTTGGATGCCCAGTAGAAGGTACCGGTGGCGTTGAAAAGCCAGTCGCCCTGGTCAGTAACGAGGGAGCTGATGTTGGCGATCTTTCCGTCGGCGAAGCGCAGCTGCGTGCCTATGACATACGGGTGCGCCTTGTCTGTGACGATGATCTCGGTGTATGTAGCGCATTGGGTGGTGTCGTGGAGACTGCGGTTGAAGTCAATCTTGAGCGGGTGGGACAGTATTCCAGTCTTGATATCAGCTGTCTTAAATGCTTCCAAGTAGGCCACCGTGTCGGCCAGAGGAGCTACTGCGTCGGGAGTTCCGGCAGTCTGCGCTGCGAGGAGACTGTCGGTAGCAGCAATGAGGTCTTCACGGGTGCATTGCGCTACGGCTTGAGCTGCGAGGAGCCCTAGAGCGGCGAGGGCGAGTCTCAGCATATTCAATCTTGCCTGAGGAAACTGGTAGGTACCAAATAGAAGCAAAGGGGAAAGGGAAACTTAAGATAAAACTGCCTTTCTTACATTTGGGGTGAGTCGGGGCAGGTCCTCCTAAATATGAATTATTCCATGATGTCGAAACCGGCAAAGATGATGATACTGTCGTACTCGAAGAGAATAGCCATATGAATTTTGTGTGGGGTTGGTTCGGCAATTCCACAGAGCTGGAAGATCATCATCCGCCCATCGAGTCTAGAAATCATACAATAGCACCTAATAGAAGTCGTTGCCACTTTGGTCACCTCGATTGAGACCAAGCTTAACTTTGACAAATCCTATTACTTAATATTTCCCAAGAAGTGCCTATGGTTTTATACTCTTGTACAGGAGAGGGATATTCGGGGACGGCCGAAGTTATATGATATACCCGGTAGCCGGGAAAGATCCATGCTTGTGATTATTTTATCTTGACCTCAAATAACTTAAAGTGATTAGCCAACCCATTTATAGATTCTTATAATTGACTATGTTGTTGTCTTCGCCGTATAGCCTTAGTATAATCTGCTTAAATAGTGGCATACATCTTCAACTGAGGAATAGTTACCTTACGATATACCTAAGATACTCTTGTTTGAATCCTCCTGTGTTTAACTCGTGAGTCTTTCGAGGATAGAAATTACGAAGAAATAGCAACTAAAAATGTCACTTGAGGCTAGAAGTGTTACTATATGATAATCCGCATTGAACGAGTTAAGGAGCAAATACATGCTCTGCCAAGTTATTCATGTGAGGAATCCGTTCTTTCTATATGAATGGAAGAGATTGGTCAAGCTAGATGTAAAGAGAGTAAGACACAAGTTCCACCTGTGCAACGGAGGACTGCATTGGGGAATTTAATCTTGTGAATACAAAATAAATAAATAAAAGACAATGCAAAGGACTAATTCGCGAGGTCAAGCACAGGCAGGTTGAATTTTAGGATGTCATTAATGCTCGTTTCACTCCCGGACATTAAACACATCTACTTAGACGATGAGGGGACGGACTCGGAGGATTGATGTGCACTCAGAGACTCCGGGAGTAGCACAGGTTTAGTTCTGTCGTGATCTGTATCACTTACGCGCGGCTTAATACGACCATGTTTAGGAGCATCCAGTCAGAACAACTTAACGACTTCCGTCGTAGTTACGGTGCCAAAACCGGAGCTAAGAGCTACATCTTGCGTAGGGTAGCCCCCCCCCCAAAAAAAACAAAAAAGACACCGCCTGGATATAGAGGATATCTGGGTGTGGGAGGGTGGTCTCAATCGTGAGACTAGTAATAGGACCGTGTAAGAGTCTTCCGCCTGGATGGTTTTACAGATTTATATACCTCTTACAGGATTCTAAGTCCGTTGGACCAGCAAGCCCGAGCCCTTATGCTCACTCCGATCGCTACTGTCGCACTACTTCTACGCCGATGTATAGGTAATTTTAATACGACTTGAAAAGGGGTCATAAATCACGCTCAGTTTATTTGAGAGAACTTGATGCCATCTTAGTCCGATGGTTAATTTGTTTGGTTATATCAGAGCTGGGTATGTAAATTTCTGATCGCATAGGTGTAGATAATCGTATCTTCCATTCCTCTAAGACCCCTTTTCTGATATCTAGTATAATGTGTCAACGTTATGAACATATCTCGAGGCATAACTACCCGCAATTGCTGCACTCGCCCCCCCCCCCTATTTATTAGGTACGAAATCGGAAAGAAAGTCGTTCTGTCTTTACATTTCTAAGTCGCCTTGGACCCTATCATTGTCAAGATCCTATGGTAGTACCGTAATCCTACTGCAGTAAGAGTGGCCGCGATGGCCGCTCCAATATAGACTGATAGGCCGTAGTGACTATGGTTCCTTGATAATGCATTCTTTGACTTCTTCCCCTTGACAATAGGATGGTGGGCGTAAGGTATTCGCGCGTTTCTTTTAGCATTGGATTTCTCCTCCAACCAATCCAGGACGGGAGCCCGGGATACGACCGGTCCGTATATGCGATTTGCGCTGTATTCTACAAGATTGGTGTAGGGGACAACATATTTGGTCATGATCTTATCCATTGGACTGAGCCACGCGTAAGCCCGGGCCCGACGCATAGATATGTCGTGGACTATTGGCTCCTCCTTTTCCCGTTCCTCCTGGTAGTCGGCGAATAGTGCTTCCAAGGTTTTCGTATCGGGGGACCGTGTAGTCTCGAGTAAGCGTCGGAGCTTATTTACGAGGGTGACTACGTCGGCCAAACCGCTATTATACCCTAATCCGGCGTGAGGCTCCAGTTTCCGGACAGCATCACTGACGAGAACGATGCGATTCCAATACCACTTGTCTATACGGCCCTCCTCCAGGTTGATCATACCAAAATTCCCTTTCTGCAGACCGAAGATATCGCGCACTCTCATGCCGGGAGCGACATAGAGATGTCCCCATCTCTGTATGGTCTCCTCCTTGTCCTTTTCAGTATATTTGATGCGTTCCGACGTAGGTTTATCAAGCGCTTCGTACACGCCAAACCACGCTTGAGAGTTCCCAGTGAGAATCTGAGTCGATACACGTGCTGACGCGCATTCGTGGTTGATATTCTTTGGCATTGTCGGCGGGATGGGTATGCTTCCAAAGACCATCCTGTACGTAGTGACGTAGGGACTCTTGGGCGTTTCCGATATGCCAGGAGCTGCACTGCCCTCCTCCATCGCCTGCATGCATTGGCGAACCCTACTGTGAACGCCATCTGCACCGATCACAATAGAGCCCCTTTCCACGGTACCATCGGCACACTCAACGAGTACTCCATCGTCTGACACGTTGATTTTGACGACGTGCTTTTTGACCTTGACTCGTGCCTTTGCACTGTCAGGTAGGTTTTGATACAAGGCTTCGATGAAGAGCGGACGATGAGTAACCTTTAATCCGTATCCGTGGCTATATCATGATAATTATAAGCTTAGTTCCGTACTTATCCATCTTGGTTTTGGGGTTGGCATACTTTCGCTTAATCAACTCGCCGGCATTCGATGATAGGAATGTGGACCCATCGTCGGCAGATACAATAACTCCTTTGTCGATATCGTTGAAGACGGGCTCTAATTTATCTTGTAGATCTAACTGGTCGAAGATGCGACATGTTGGAGGCCACAAGCTCAGCAGCGATCCAAGCTCGGGTGCCAAATCCTCATGTCTTTCAAGTATAACGAAGTCGATGTCCGTTTTGGATAAAATGTGTGCTGTAGTGAGACCGACGAGCCCCCCTCCGACAATTATGATCCGAAACGGTTTCTCTACAGTAGCCATGTTCATGCCCGTTTATCTTTCAAGCCCGTTACCGTTTGTGCTCCTCCGGGTATAACACAACGAAACGACCTGCGGCTGATTTGAGATGATCCTGGCAGGTCCTATTCGAAACCTTCTAGCAATACCTAACCTACACTCTTCCCCAAAAGCTTGCCTAAAATGTATTTTAACGCGCTGAAGCTGACAAGATCCCTGTCGAGCGCACGTATCCCAGTTTAGCCGGTGATCAAGTGGATATCGTACGAAAATGGTGAAGGTCGATTTAAGAAGAAACCCGACGTATTTACATACGTACCTCTGACTAACTACCTAAAGTTATAACTAATCTCTTTATATATACCCAAGTTTTGATATATACGTACCTAAGTCTAGTAGCTTGTCCCTATAGCTAACCATGATTCGGGTAATCCAGAATTCGGTTACGAGATATCAGGGATTATTTACCTATCATACAAGTGTGCATGACACTACCTATCCTATCAAATGCTCAGTCCGCCTGAAATTACTCCGGTGATACTGTCGGTCAAGATGGCATGACAAGTTCAACCTCCCGCGTCACTGTGATCCCTTGCTTAGGCCGTTGCCCTTTAGCAACAGTGTAGCGGCCTTTAGCCTCCCTTAACTGTAGTTTAGCTAACCCCTGAAAACCACCACGGACGCTATCCGCTTCGTATCCCTTGGCACGAAGCACGCTAGTCGCTACGCGGGAACTGTCGCCGTCATAACAGAGCATCAGAATCCGCTTACCCTGTAACGAGGAAACTACCTCGTCACACGGTGCTCGGAAATACTCATCTATTTTCAACCATAGCGCTTCGAGTACGGCGGGATCGGAAAATGGACTTGCGGTCAGCGAATCCACGAATGGTAAATTGACGGACCCGGGCAAGCTAAACTCCCCGAAAGCTACGGGCTGACGGATATCAATAATGGCCGCATCATCTTTGAGAGTGATGGATTCGCTCAGCCCATTTTGATTTGCTGCCTCTTGTAGAATACCGGACAGCACTTCCTCTTTGGTTGCTACTCTTCTCATTTCCAAAAACAGAGGAAGAACGGCTGTGGCATCTTTTTCCCATGCCTCGTCGTAACGGTAAAGGTCGACTTTAGTTAGTGCCTAATCTTCGGGTTAGTGCTACTATCATCTCACATCATATTAACCCGTACCTCGTTCTTTATGGAAGGGAAATACTCTGAACCCAACTTATCAAAGTACTCGTTGATGTACTGATAAGGTAGATCACAGCAAAGGAACACGCAATGTATTTCCCCGTCTTCGCCCGCGTGCTTCGACAGCGTTCCTGCGGCCTTTTGCTTTTCGATGAACTGGAATAGGCCCTTCAGGTTGAAACCTGAAGAGGGGCCGCATACGATGCCTTGGCGGCACATGTCTAGAGACAAGGAGAAGGAGTCGTGCGAGCCAACCTCCTCGATATGGTCCACTGCCGATTTCCAAGGGAACTCTACTGGCGCAAGAAGGGCAAACGAACGAGGACCTGGGACTCTATCGCCAGCCGCGGTGCACACTCTACCAGTTGTTAGCAGGCCCATCGCCAACCGAATTAGATCAGGAGGTATGCAGACCCTAAACGGAAGACCGAGGACTTCGACTCCTTAAAGAACATCCCTAATCCCGTCATAGTACCTAGAATCTATCAGATAATGGCGACCATGGTAGCGTTTCCAGCACAACGTACCAGAAGTACCCATGCCAGCACAGATCAAATTGATCTCTGGGAGTTGTCTGAGGATTTGGGGTCCCGTCCATCTAACATGTGCTTTCCAGTTCTATTATCGGTCAGTCTTCGCCACCTAATTATATAGAAGTACGGGATGAATTACATCGTCATTCTCATATTGGTTCGGGTTGATGATAGACTCATTATCTTCTGCCATCCTCTCGGCTGCCCTGATCCCTCCACGCCCATCGGTGGGCTCCGGTTGGGAAGGACCTCCAAAAAGAGTACTAGGTAGTGCAAGGTTAACCAAAGACGACACTGGGAGAGTCAAGAGTCAACTTACATATCGAGACCGAAAAACTGCATCAACCGCAACTTGGCTACGCTGGTTTTATTGCTTAAAAATGCACGAACATCGGGGACGCCGTGGAAAACTCGGGAAACGAGGGACATCGATATTACAGTCGAACCCGAGCTATACTCGATGATGGTCTTGGTCTTCCCCGGTACAACACTCTTCTCTAAAAGGTTCAGTGCTAGCAAGGCGTTAATATTGAAACCTGTACGTGAAATCACATCGATGGCTCTGGCTCACCTGGCATGGCCTTTACATTATTGGCCGGGTGCATCGTCATCATTTTGGCGTATATCCTCACGCCATCGCGCCGATAGGGGTTAAGTTGGTCTGGGAGTTCCACGAGAGGTAGGGGAGGAGATGAATCTGGGTCGAAATAATCCTGGACCGAGTTTGCGCCCTTGTAGACGTTAAGGAAGTTGTTATTCGACATGTTTCGATAAGTCTTAGTTCCTTTTCTATGAAGGTTTACAGGTCGCACTAGGAAGCCCAGAGGTGCAACTGACACGAGGGGCAGGATATATATAGGTACCCAAGTAAGTATGCTCGTTCCCTAGACCTTTATTACGGGGTTTCTTTTTAGATATGTCAAACTGATGATTCAGGCACAGTTTCTGATACTATACAGTCACATCCACATCTCTAGGAGCGTCACAATTCGTATCCAGGTTAATTACCTAACGGTATCTTGTTTGAGCAGATATTCTCCCCGAGTGGATGACGCGGACGCGGCAGTCTAGACTATTTTCTTCCTCGGTCGCCCACAAGGTCTCTTTACCAGGTTTCTTGGCTCATGGCGGATCGACATGTCGAGAACATCGCTGACATTGACGGAAAGAGGTTTCATAAATGATTAACATCCAATCTTCTCTGGCACGAGCAAATAAACTTCGAAGATCCATGGCTAGTGTCCGCATTCCTGGGTAGCCGTTACATAGGTTACAATATAGCGCCGACCCCTGTACGAGGCACTTTGAGGTCGTTTCCAACCAATTAGACTGTCGAACCTAACCCCGGCCGTGTCTGTGTGTGCATGGCACCGTGGTGAACCTTACACTTTAGGTTAGGTAGTATCAGGGAAGAATTGTATATCCCATAACCTGGGCTAAATGCACCTACCTAACCTAAGGTAAACTTACACGTGAAGTTCTTCGTGATGTGCTTAAATTCTTACCGTCTGCATTTGTAAGCCTGCGTGCTTCGAATAAGTTGAACATCGTCTCTGTAAGGGTATCTGAGCTGTCTCCTTCCACCGCCTTTTGGTCCCAGAGTGGAAATCCGGGGACTTGGACTCCACCACTTTTTCTATATTGCTGGTAGACGAGTAACGTTATATCCAAATCACATTTTCAACGGCCGAGACTTTTTGTTTCTTCAGCCACCGGCAAGTGTCTACTGACATATCGGATCTGCTTCGAGGTAAGATCGCTTGATGAGGACCTTTTCGTCCTGGTAGTGGATCTCTTTACCTTGCAGATCTTTCAGCCGCCATCAAGGTCTGTCATCTAGCAGCCCAGCAGCCCAGCAGCCTACCTAAGACTAACAAGGATTATTTCCTCCAGCAGACTATATGGTACTAATTCGTCGCCCGCTCACCTACATGATTCCATGACAAAATAAATACTTGATCGAGTCGCACTTTAAAGCAAGCATCCGACGCACTTGCAACTAGTGATGGAGAAGGTTACAATGGGAGACCGATCCCAATCCGACGATGTTGCCAATACCACTATTGGAGGAGAGACTAGAGTATCCGCGGAGCCCAAGGGTGGCTCGGGGAGCGGTACTGAAGTACGCCATGTCTTCAATGAACAGACCAATTATGTCCCTAGGAGGACCATCATCACGGTAAATGCCACCAAAGCAGAGACCCCTCAGCGATATGTAGGTGCTAACTGGTTCAAGATATTCCTCGCATGTGCCAGTGTCGACTTATTAGCTCTTATGGACCAAACTACACTGGCTGCAAGCTTATACATCATCGCAGATGCGCTGAAGTCAACCGGCCAAGCGTCGTGGATTGCTAGCGGATATTTCATGTGAGCTTTTGCCGTACAATATGAATTATATATACTAGTATAAATCATCGGCGTTGATTATGAGGCTAAATATATTTCTAGAACATCAACCGTAGGACAACTTTTGTATGGACGGCTTTCAGACATCTGGTCTCGCAAAGTGATCCTACTCATCGGCTTAGCTATCTTCTTCTTTGGCTCCTTGGCATCATCTCTTTCTCAGACTGTAACTCAGCTGATCGTTTTCCGCTGCTTTACCGGCATCGGGGGAGGTGGACTGATGACCATAGCTCAGACTATTGTTAGCGACGTGGTGCCATTGAGGGAAAGGGGGAAATACCAAGGAATTCTGGTATGTAGATTTACCATTCCTCCCCCCTGGTCTCTCTATCTAACCGTTTTCTTAGGGAGCAGTTGTTGCCATCGCTAATGGAATCGGTCCGGTCATTGGCGGGTCCCTCTCCTCTATCTCAGAAGACTCTTGGCGGTGGATATTCCGTTTGAATTTGCCTCTTACCTTGTTGACCACTTGCTGCGTTGTATTCATCATGCCGCTAAAGAAAGTGGAGGGGGACTGGAAATTGTAAGAGAGCACCATGCCCTTCCTAGTATTAACACATACTAAACAATATCCCTAGAAAGTTGAAAGCTGTCGACTTTCTCGGTATCATCCTCACTCTAGCTGGTGTTACCGTCTTAATGCTGGGATTGACATGGGGTGGTTCTGAGTATCCATGGGGTTCCGCTGCCGTAATCACTACTTTAGTTCTCGGGCTTGTGCTCTGTGTAGCCTTTGTTCTGTGGCAATGGCGCGGCCCACGATATCCTTTAGTGCCTCGTAAGCTCGTCTTATCCAGTGATTATTCCCATCTACACATCTCTAACTGTCGAACCAGTACATATATTTAAGTCCAAGATCGTCAATGGCGCCTGTCTTACTATGGCCATCAACGGCTGGAACTTTGTCGTTCAAGTCTACTATGTCCCTACGTTCTATCAGCTCGCCTATGGGTACTCCGCAACCAAGGCTGGCGCTATGCTGCTCCCAATTACGCTCATACAGACGCTTAGTAGCACATTATCGGGCCTAGTCGTTCACTGGGTGGGCAGGTACCGCGAATGTATCTTGTTTGGATGGGTCTGTTGGGCTATTGGTCTCGGTTTGATGTCGACACTGGACGAAAACTCAGGACTCGGGAAACAGATAGGGTATGCCATCATTATTGGAGTAGGGGTTGGTAATACACTCCAACCGTGAGTTCTGAGCGCCCTTGTTCGCATGAAATCCTTAAACTAACGCGCGATATATAGAGCTCTGATAGCCTGTCAAGCCGGAGTTGAGAGGCGAGACATGGCCGTTGTGACGTCTTTCAGAAAGTAAAAACCCCTATTGTTGTTAAACGGAACTTTTCCCAACTAACGCCTTCTAGCTTCGTACGAAACCTTGGAGGAACATTGGGTCTTGCTATCTGTGGCACCCTACTGTGAGAAACTATTCCCGATATTCGCAACCTTCAGATAACTAGCCCTTTCCTGACTGACCCAATTCTGTAGGAACAACATTCTAGCGAGTTCCCTTTCATCACTGGATATTGACGGCGCCGGAATTAAAGATCTCCTCAACGGCCCGCAATCTTACTTATCGTCTTTGCCCCTTGATGAGGCGTTAAAGATTCGCTCGGCCCTAATTCCTGCATACCGCCAAGGATTCAGAGTGATATTCCTTGTAGGGGCATCTCTGGCTGCTGTTGCATTCGTCATCGCTTGGTTCATGATGCCACAAGTTGAACTTAGCCGTCCTGATGATGAAAAACTGAAAGAAGAGGCCCGAAGGCAGCAAACGGAAAAGCAAAATGTCCCATCCCCCTAAATATATTGAATTGGCGGCCATAGTTATCGATCTTCGGTTTATTACAAGACGGAAGCTCAAAGCGGCAAGACACCATTAACTAGACTCGTGAGACTTTAGTTTTCATTCAATCAAATAAGAGTGACATCTTGAAGTTGCCAAAGTCCCTTCCTCTGTCCTTCGACCATGTCTAGATCAATAAGCTCTGGTACCCAACAGCAAGAGATAAACTGATATAGCTCTTTAGACTGACCAACAGGTCGTAGTATGTATGGCACTGCGGAGCCTACGAATACGCACAATTTATCCCCAGTATGGACATCCCGGTTTGCCCCCGTACTTCCCATTAGACCCGATGCTGTAATGAAAAGCTTGCGGAAATTGCAATGAATCCCCAGTTTCGAATTCAAGTCTACAATAGCGCGTACTATCAAAGGGCCATCTTTCACCGATGGCAGTTTTCTGTTACGACTAGTTAGCAGGTCGTAGTTTTCGCTCATCTCAGTCTCATCCCCCGATAGCTCATGAGAGAGTGCGCGCTTCCAGGCCTTACGCCGCTCAGTTTTCGTTGTGAATCTTTTGCGTGCACAATCTTGGCGCTCCATCTCGTCTTCCCATTCGGTAAGTCGTGTGTGGCAAACCCTTATCGAGTCGTCAAGGTTCGTTATTTGAGATGTATCCGGTTTAAAGCGTTTGGCTATGTGCCGGATGCTCGGGGTAAAGACATGTCCTCTGATCGTGACTCGACGTAGATCAGCCGAGAAACGCGGTGGGTTTGGCGGTGGTTGTATCCCCTTTAGTTCGTGAATTTGCATGTAAGTCATAATGCCGGTCGAAAGCTTCGAAGCATTATCACCCTCTAATGCGGAAGTCCATGTCGATGCCCACGATGGTAAACCGTCCATAGAATTTGACACGGAACAGAGAGCATGGGACAGCAACCCTCCCTTGAAAAGAAAAATAGCCAAATCCCTAAACATATCCGCAACTGATTTCGTATAGTCGACTTCGAGCAATTTTTCATTTTGCGCGTTGCCTTTCAACAACCCAAGGATTCCATACAGCCTGTCCCTAGGCTCGGTCTTCTCGAAGAAGCGAGTCTGCCAGAGCAAATCAGCTAGCTCGAGCTGGATTGGCTGGCGAGGTCCGTCTTGGAGCCTGTCAGTGCGAACCCGCATCCAACATCTCTGTATACTATCCATTCTCGATGCGCCGCTCAGTCGCCAAATATGAGTGTGCTGGCCAAGTTGGAGCTTGCGTAGAGAATCCACGGCTTCCAGAACTCGAGCCCAATCTATCAACCGGTCTCCGTAAACAACCGTTGCAGACTTTGCCAATACAATCTCCTGGAGAATCCAGACGCGACTAAACCATGGCTGGAAGAAAAACTTATGCAGTAATTCCAGTCCGTATAGTGAGTTGCCCGTTTTAACCATCATCGTGGCTGCAGCTTCGGGGTCTTCGGAATTTGTATCAGCCAGTAGGTTCAATAGGTCGACTGTCCTGTCAGAGATACATTCGCCTCGAATGAAGGTATCTGGTCCTAGCCACACTATGATATGTCCGGCCTGGCTATAGATTTTACCCATCCGACCGACCTCTTGGTTTCGCTCTTGAACACTAGCTTGGTTGATGCATATTGCATCCACCCAAATAAGCCGCTTTCTGTCTCGGAGTCGCAATGCACGCAGTGCAGCCTCGAGGTTTCTTGTTACTTGGAACGGCTTCTTGTTAAGGGAGATGAAAGCTGTGCTGGTAGCGTCGCCCCATACATATGAGAGAGCTTCGTACTCGTGACTGTCTGTGCTTTCAATGAAGGGGAAATTACCAACAGTGCATTCAATGTTTTCGTCCTCCTCTCCTTGGTGTATTGTTACCAGGCGGATTTCAGAGCCATCTGCGGGGAGTGCTTCATAACTGTTAGTGTTCATTGATTTTTCCATGGTCATATTTGAAGCACATAAAAAAGATATTGATGATAATGTGTAACACTGAGATTCTAAAAGGGTGGTAGTTCGAATCTTTTAACCCCCCTATACAGCCTGACAGCCTACGTGGATGCCTATTGCTTAGAGGGTGGCATTCTTCTAACAACCCCTCATTCTTACTCGTAGCATCAAATAAGAAGAGACTTCACAGCCTCTTTTCACGGCGCAAGTTCGGCAACCGCTATATATAACAAATCAAAAAGATGTTATAAGATAGTAGAGATGGAGTTATGAGAATACTGAAACTAGAAGCTAGTATAATGAATGGTGACATTTAAAGATCATGCACCCTCACTGCGATTCTATTACGGTTGCATCCTTCTAACCTCGTGCCTCAGCTTTCCACATGCTTTTTCTTTTTTTTTTTTAACCACGTAGACAACGTAGAATAAGATGGCAGATGTAATTGTTAGCATGGAGACTATGCCAGCAGGCCATATCAGATTGCATTGAAACGGGCAGCCCTCTTGCGCCACGAAATCCATAGTTTGTGTAAGGATAGGGGTATAATTGATTGAAAATGGCCAAACAATATAATACTTTTTTGAATACTTTAAATATGTAAATACAACCATGCGACGTTTTATAATAAGCCGTATATATATGATTTATGACATTAAGCCGAAAGATCACCGTTAATATAAAAGTCAACTTTTATTCAGGCGTTAAAGGACCAGCATAGTTCACTTGTATACCTTAAACCTAAGTACCTATTTATATTATCACGAACTTACCCTCAACCAATAAACCAAGCAGCGGGAGACAACGCTCGAGAAGGGCTGCCATGCGCCATGATGGCTCCCGTTCCTTTCGATCTCGAGCCAAGGCTAACTTGGAACCTCACGGCACAACGATACAAGTATGTGTTCCCTTCCTACCTATCGCGCCTTGCCATGTTAATGTGCGCCTAGTGCCGTTCTTATGATGCATATACCTGCTAGTTGTCATTATTTATCACCCTCAACGCGCGATCTGATCATACAATCCGCGTAATTCAGCACTCCGACTCTCAATGTAGCATCAAAGCCTACCGACCTAGGCCCAACGGCGTCCGTCATATCCCTTTTGATATCGTCCTACTTGACCACCTTGACACGCTGGAAGAAAGCTTCCTTACCGTATTACGTCTTTTGCACGCAAAGCAGATCTCGTTTCCCGTTACGGCCGAACAGATCGAACTTACACAGCCTTCAGGAAGCGCACATCCTACTCTCTTTGTTCCTTATAATAAAGGAGCTACCTGGGTTCATAAGCTGCCGTCAAACTGGCAGTCCGGTCAGATCTCCGATGCTATCTCTATCTTCCGCATAGCCAGAGTAAAGCTTCCGGGTTCCACCATTTTGCTGCGTTATACTAATCGCCTTCATAGGCTCTCCTTCGGCTCAGCGACCCGTCTTCAACGCCCGCTCTCAATCTTCAAAACCAGCAGACCCTAGCTCGGCTTTGAGATCATCCACGCTCTTGTCCAATGCAACAGAGCCCAAGAGGGCTGCGACGCCCTGGAGTCATTTTTCGGTGGGCCCATCCCATTACCCAAGCCCGGCACATCAGCCAATGCCATCTATACTTCTTTTGTACAGCTACGCGCTCATGCATGCTGCCCCGGAGACCACGACAATATTGGGCTGGACTTAGAAGGTAAACTGCAACTTGATTCCCCTGTCATGCTTGCGCGGCTCGTTTGTTGCAGGGCGGAAGCTGCAACATTTCTCAGAGAACCTTGTCAACAACAGTGGTGGAAAACAGCAATAGGTCTATACGATACTTATTTTCCCGATGAGAGGCCACAATCAAAACTAGATATGATTTGTCTCTCCAACCTGTATCGATATCGAGATAAATGAAAGCACCCAGACATCCGGAATTAACACTGATTTATCAGGGCTTATCAAAAGCGACCTGTCGATTGATCTCCGAGCATTCAACGTTGGAGGATCGCAGGGCTCAAGGGATGTATCACCCACCAGTACCTAACCTAGGTAATGATTGGGCGGAAACCATTGGAGTAGTATTCTATGTAAAGCCATGTAACTTGTTGCAAGCATGACCCCTTGCACAAAAGGCCCCGCTGACATGCAAAAGGAACCACATATTAAGGGGATAGGTTTACTTAAATATGGCAGAATCTCATCCTCCTGGCATTACGCAGCATTTTCCAAGCTCCGATTGGTGAAAGATATGGTATGTGAGCTGTATATTGTACAGGTCAGCAGGATGTCCAACACTATTTGGTGGAGATGTTACCTGAAGCAGTTAATAAGTATCGTATTGCCTATATTTGTATGGCGATATATAAGGCCCATTCGAAGATTCTAGCTAAGTCTTTACTTGAATAGGCAATTTTGAATAAAAAAAATATTCCGAAAACACGAGATATGTATTTTGCTTTAATATTTCGAGTGTTTTAATACTTCACTCTTTTAAGTAACATCTTTATTAAATAGTGTTAAACATTTTATTAACTTATATATTTATATTTATAAAACGTATTAAAAGATTTCTTAAAATTTAAAAAACAATTAAAACTTGATTAAGTAAATTAAAAGTACATTATTTTTTTTTTATAAACATTTTAAATATATAAATATTTAAATGACACGTGACCGCAAGTCACGTGTATATACATGAATACATGTACATTTTACAAGATTTTATTTAAAACATTATTACGTTAAAAAGTTTTTACGTGTTAAATTTATATAATTTAAAATTAATTAATATATTATAATAACGTATAAAGTAACTTTAATTAAAATAATTTAAAATTAATAATTTATTTACTTTATTTTTTTAACTTTTATATATATTTATATAATTTTACATTTTTATATTTTAAATTAAAACGTTAAAAATGTTTATTAATAAAAACATTTAAAATTATAATTAACTTTATAATTAATTAATAACGTATAAAAATATCTTTTATTTTATATTTAATTTAATAATAAAACTATTAAATAAAAGTTATGTTTTTTAAAAAATATAATTTATTACTTTAATTATTTAAATTTAAAAATAAACTTAAAATAATTAATAATAACATTATATTTTTTATAAAACTAGTAATAAATTAATTAAAAAACAAAAATTTTAAATAATATAATTAAAATAAAAGATTATAAATAATAATAATTTATTTAAAAACGGTAATAATTAAAATAAAAATTTAATTATATAAATAAAAAAAAATATTATTAAATGTTTATTATAAATTAATTAAAAAAAATATATAAAAGAAAATTTTATAAACATCCGTGTTAAAAAAAGTTACGTAATATTATTTTATAATACTTTTATAATATAACATTAATTTATTATTATTGAAACTCTTTTAATTTTTTATATATTTATATATTTATATAACGTTACGCGTTTATATTAAATATTATTTATTATAACGTGTATTATAATATACATTATAATTAATTTTAACTTTATTTAACGTTATAAACGTAAAAACGCGTAAATTTAATTAATAAATTTAATAATAAATTTAATAATTAATATATTAATTAATTATATATTTATTATAATATATAAAACGCGTTAATATTATTATTTTTAATAATATTAAATTAATGTCGTATTGTAAAAACATTATAAAATAATTTTATAAAATTTTATTTTATACATTTTTTTTAATTAATTTAAAATAAACATTTAATTTATTTTAACGAGTTTAAATTAATGTTTAAAAAATAAAAAATTACGCTCGTTAATTTTTATTAACGTTATAAACGTTATTTAACATTTAGTTTATATTAAATTAATGTTATATTATAAAGGTATTATAAAGTGATATTATGTAACTTTTTTTAATATAAACTTTTATAAAATTTTATTTTATACATTTTTTTTAATTATATAATTAAATTTTAATTTTAATTATTACCGTTTTTAAACAAATTATAATTATTTATAATTTTTATTTTTTAATTAATTTATTATAAATTTTATAAAAAATATAATATTAATATTAATTATTTTAAAATTATTTTAAAATTTATATTAAAAGTAAAATTACATAATAATTATTATATAATTAACGTAAAGCTTTATTTTATTTATACTTTAATTATTTTTAACTTAAATTATAAATCGTAAATAACTTTTTAATTAAACATTATTTAATTTATTTTTCGAGTATAACGTTATATATTATTAATTTTTATTAATTTAACATTTAAATAATTAAAATAATAAATTATGTTTTTTAAAAAACATAACTTTTATTTAATATTATTAATAATAATGTTTTTAATAATACTTTTATTATATTATAATTACTTTAAATTATAACTTAAAAAAATTTATATAATATTATAATTAATTATAAAAAAACGTAATTAAAAAAATATAACTTTTTTAAATTATAATTTAAAATCATTTAAAATAAAATTTTATAATACAATTAATAATTAATTATTTATTATATTATTATTTTTAATAATATTATTAATGCTATTATTAATGATAATATTTTTTACTATATAAAATATTTTTTATTATATAAAATATTTTTATTAAAAGATATCTCATAATTGCTTTAAACCACAGTTTAAAAATATTTAAAGGGGTTGTACAGTGTTGTGATTGGCTGGGGAGTGGCGTGGCTAAAGGGGGTACAACTCCCCGAACTCAATTTTTTCAAACTGTGGTTTGAGGTTACCTGAGATAAGTCAAGCTATTAATCGACTTATCGAACTCGCTGGTTTAAATGACCCACGAAGAAATTGTGTTAATCTGGTATGGTAATTGAGGGATGCTAATCCACTTAGTTCAATGTCTCTCTTTAACTAGAACTGGTTTCCGCAGTGGCTTCATGGTTTTTCATGGTTAACAAGAGGACTATGAGATAGTAAATTTAATTTTGTAAGGATTTAACTCTGAGAGAAGGGGTTAGAAAGAAACTGATTCATATGCCAATTCAATAGCACTAGCGCATGGGGTAAATACCTCGGGTCAAGGCTGACGGAAAGAAGCATGATCAGGTAAAAAGGTACTGTAAAAATAATACATAGATGTTCTTGCACAATATGTGTCTTGCGGTACTCAACGGCTTGTCAGCCTAAGGATGGCATATCACAATAAGTATGTTGGGTTAAAGATGTGGTTAAGAGGTAGAAAAAAAAACTATTCAAAAGCGCAAATAGCTACGAACTGGAGACTAAAGTACTGAAGTAGGGGGAGGCTCCCATCGTAGGTATCCTAGTGGCCTGAAGACCTAACGGGTGACCTAGGTAGTTTATCTACATAGAATGACATATTAGACTGAACGTCATACTAGTGTATGACGCCCTACAGGACATATGACTCCAAGGCTAATTTAATGATGAGAATTGTAACGGTAACATTATTTACCAAAAAGCATGCTACGTGAGTACGAGGAAAAGAAGGAGAATAGTGAAGTAAAGCCTCAAGTAGGAAATATCAAAGGGGCTGAGCTCCTGCAGGTGTAATGAAAGAGACAAAGCCATCGAGCAACGCAGGCTATAGCAGGACCGGATACCTAACCTAGATACAAGAGGCTGGGCAACAAGAGATCACTCTACCCCCTTACCCCTTTTATATCGGATAGGTGCATCGGCGTATTAGTATGAATAAATATAAATAAATATCAAAGGGGCTAAAATAGATAACTATTTCGAAGACAATAATAAAGTGGTAGCAATACTGGCGAGAAGCTGCGGGGATAGGATGGTTAAGAATAACGGGGAAAACAGCTGGCGATAAAGTAATGAAAGGCCCTCCTTTAGACAGTAAATTATGAATATGAAGGCCGATAAAATAACAGCTGGGTGTTTCCACTTGTACTTGTAAACCAGGGACACTCAGCCGTTTTCATATCATTATTTCTTTAGGCTCCCACCATTTTAGCATTGGTTTTCATCACTTTTCGAGCAAAATGCCTCCTACGGTACTAGTTTCATGTAGGCTGGAAGCCTATAATATTGGTACATGTACCGTTGCTGACCACAAGCAATTGATGTAACATAGGTAGGTAAGACTGCTCGCCGGCCACTCAAACCCATCAAGAGTCGGTGAGCATATAGTTTTACGTAGCCTGCTTCAACCGGTCAGATTTACCTACCGTCTGAAACTGCTATAGAGGCCTCTCCACGGCCTATTATGGTTATTGGGGCTCAATAAATCCCGACGCAGTTCACACCATCTACAACAACTCGTCATTGTATAAATCATTTTAATTCGCAGGCTAGGTGCATATTTGTGACCTGAGCAATGAACTCGCATGTGAGGCGTTTTAAAGGGACCAATAGTGGTGGAATAAGCACCAATATGTATTTGGTAGATTTTCTACCTTGGTCTCTAAGGCCCTTCACCAAAGCGGCTTTCAGGTAATTGAATTAAAGATAAAGCCTTGCAATATGCCTTGGTATTGAAATGTCAACTTCTCTCATTTTGAACAAGGCTTTCTTTTCTGAGACTTACAACATGGTTAATCTACTCCCAGTCCTACGTAGGATGTGCTGCTTAGTATGCGCGAGATGGCAACCTATCAGATTTTATTGTGTGGCTTACTGACTTACATATAGCCCAATTGGATGTTTAAAAGGCGTCGGAACCCGGATGAAACATCAAGTTCTATACCTAACAGCGCTTCTTCATTAGTTCGAAATCTCATCTCTCTTCATCCTGATCAAATATCAGATGGTTCACAACAATTCCTAGAATACGCTGAAACATCCGACCCAGAAGCCGTGACCGACGAGCAAATCCCAACTGAGATGGACGTTAAAGAACTAGACGACGCCTTGGATGCTGCGATGGTCACATCACCTGGAAATACTGATCCGTTCAGGTCGTATATACCTACTCAAGCCTTCGACGATCTTGTTACAGAAGATGCGATCCAGCAATCAATCAGAGCTATTCCTCGGAACGAGAGCTTAAAGAAGTACATCCTTCATCATGCCAGAAAAGTATTCTCTACTCTCGTTGTCATGGGGAGTAGTTCTGTTAATCGAGATGCGCGGATCATTCGGAAATGCGAACAATCCAAGTTCTGTGATACCGACCTCCCTATATTATGCGACAGGGACGGCAAAACATCCTATCAATCCTTTAGAGGCGGTAATAATGTAGATTTCCCTGCAGCTGCTGAGTTCTTCAAAGACTGGAGCCGGGCAGAAGTCGGCCGATTTTGCGATGCACAATGGAGATTCCTGGCGCCCGTAATCGACCGCAATACCTTCACGTATGTATTGCATGAGAAGTGCTCGCTACCTTACCTAAAGATCGTGGGGGATAAGAAGGATAGTTATTTCAGTACGGTTACAAAGGTTCTCATGCATCAGGAACATGTTAGCTCGGTATGTTTTTAATGGATGCCTGGGTGCCTATGATATTAGACACCTGGTTAAGGTCAGTGCTAATCTATCGAAAGAAACTTTACCCTGATATCCCTACACACGAAGTAGCTATAAAAGAACTCAAGTCAGTCAAGGATACTGATGGTCGCCCCCAGCAAGACGTCGATAACCAGAGACTTCAGGATGAAAAAAATACACTGCAGCTAATACGGGATCTACCAAACGTGTGTATGATCAAGGCCATAGCAGCTATCAAACAAGGGACTAAGTATTGCTTTCTTTTCCCTTGGACCGAGGTGGGGAACCTGCGAGACCTTTGGAGAGACTTTTCGTTGAACAACGAAGGACATTTCCTCAACCGACAAACATTACGGTGGAGTTTAGGAGAAATGAAACATATTGCATGCGCGATAGAAAAACTACACGAGACAGGCAAGCCTAGAGGCCAGTATGGGCGACACGGCGACCTCAAACCCGAGAACATACTTGTCTTCAAAGACTCAAGCAACTCTACACCGCCTAAAAACTTTAAGAAGTTCTCCCTTGGTCGTCTATATGTTGCGGATATGGGCCTAGTCAGGTTCCATAGCGTCTTAACTCCAGATAGGACAGCAAAGACTAATACCATGGCTGGAACAGATAAATATATTGCTCCAGAGGTCAACACCGTAAATGAAAATAACAAGCCCCGATCTCGATCATATGACTTCTGGTCTATGGGATGCATATACTTGGAGTTCATTACTTGGCTTCTGTGCGGCTACAAGGAGTTAGAAATATTCAACCAGAAAGTTACTTCGTTTTTCTCGCTTGAAGGAGGGCTGGAAGTCCACGGTTCTGTTAGGGATCAAATTAATTATATTCGAACTAAAGAACCCCGGTGTGCAAATGGTACAGTTCTACGACAACTCTTGGACCTCATCGATAAGAAACTCTTCAAATTCAACCACAATACACGCATATCGGCAAGAGAGATGCATCAAGAGCTCACAGCGCTTTACGAGAATGCCGAGCAAGGTGAGCACAGTTATCTATCAGCACAGTTATCTATCAAAGCATGGTCGGCCGCCGGGTCAACAGCCTACTGGAATGCTCGGTCCCTGGCATGCTCGTAATAGGCCCCAAAGCACTACTTATGTAGCATCTGCAGCAACGACGATACCCCATGACCACACAGCCAGTCGTGGGGGGATAAATGGTTCTCACAATCCGAACGTGCCAATGGTCACTATTGAAGATCCAGATGATAATGTTCGACAACCCTTTCTACTGTCTTCTATTATCATCTCTCACACTTCAAATATCACTAACATGATGTTCCAGCTACGGGAATGGATAGGAGAAGTAAGTTCATGAAACACTTACATAGACTGTTCATTAACATGATTCCAACTATTTAGTATGTAAGTTGATCTTGAGCCAACTTTTGACGTACCTTTGGTGAATCACTAATGTACTACATTTACTTAGGAGGTAAGTAATACCCGCCATTCGGTGACTTCTACGGGAACGGAACTAATGTTGGCATAGCATGTAAGAGAACATTAAATCATATACGTACCTAGGTAGGTATTCATACTAATATACTCCCTTATTTTTAGCCGGCAGGTTTGCACCGCTAGAAAGATGTAACGAATATGCTAACTTTAGTGCATTTTCTGTCTTAGCCGGTAAGTCATAAGCCAATCTTCCTATTATACCTTAATAGTACTAATGACTATAGTTCAACAACATTTGGGAAATCGCAGACGACCGGGATTTCTCCCTCCATATGTCCCAAATCATAGACCAATCTGATATTTGGCCCCCTATAACAGTCGTGAGTCAGTGTTGCCAGTGTTGTCTTAATATGAATCTTTTAGACGAAGACTTTGTTCGCTATGATTACATCTCATCTCTAGAGAAGAGGCCATGCAAGCTTTGCAACTTGCTCTACCGATCTATAACAAAGCATCCGTATTCATGGAACCAACAATATGTGTCTCTTTTCCGGGTCCATTCGACGTTTCGTATCGATCGCAAGGGACCACCACTACTGTCCATATATCGCAGGCCAGGTATGTACCTACCTACCTGACATAGTTGGGGCTACATTAATATATTAGAACCAAACTAAATTAATTACAGGTGATTTCCTCAATTCTACTCTCATACGTACCGGCTTTCCAAAGTTGCCCAGTCCAGGTAGTAATGTTCAGTTCCAGCTGATTCGCGGATGGTTACGAGACTGCGATGAGAAACATTCTTGCCAACGACACCCAGTTGGTAATCTACCTCGCCGGGTCATAGACGTGGGTGATATGGAGGGCCTACAAGATATGCAGCTTAAATGTGATATGTCCGGTACCAACGAAAGATATGCCGTCTTATCACATCGATGGGGCGAGCCAACAGGTCAGCCTAAGTTCAGAACTCTATGCAAAAATAATATAGAATCATTCAAGGATCATATCAACTTCGATGACCTCCCACAAACATTGAAGGACGCTGTTATTGTTACACGGAATCTGGGCATTAGGCTTCTCTGGATAGACTCCTTATGCATTGTTCAAGATAGTGTCGAAGACTGGATCACCGAATCCGCTAAAATGGACGAAATCTTCAACTTGGCGTATTGCACTATTGCAGCAAGTAGCGCGGGTTCGACCACCGAAGGGTTTCTTCGGGAAAGACAAGAACGCGAGACTATAGTCATACAAAGAGACGCGTGTGACCCCTTATATATTTCAGAAATGATTGATGATTTTCATGGTGAAATTGAAGAAGGTGGATTAAATCAGCGTGGCTGGGTTCTTCAAGAGAGGGCATTGTCGCGCCGCACCATCTATTTCGGCGAGAAGCAGTTGTATTGGGAATGCGGTTGGGGTGTGCGCTGCGAGACACTTACAAGAATTTATAAGTACGCCTTATTTTCATACTTTTCTAGGCCATCTCAAGAGCAAATAAGCTAACATAAACATGATCGATAGTCTGAAGTCCGCCTTTCTGGGTGATCCGGATTTCCCGGAATATGCAATGCGCCACTACAAAGGGGGAAGAATCCAACTTTTCCAAGGGCTCTATGAGAAATATTCGAGCCTTTCTTTCACTTTTGAAACCGATAGGTCAATTGCTATCAGGGGGCTGGAGCAGCGTCTCTTACGTGGCTTCGAAACTCGTGGAGGGTATGGTATATTTGAATGCTACTTCCACCGGGGCCTGCTCTGGAAGAGAAGCGAGGCTAAGCTCTCCAGAATATACTATCCTCCAGACAGGCCTGTTCCCAGCTGGTCCTGGATGTACAACTATGGCAAGATCACATACGTCGACCTTCCTTTTGGTGAAGTCGATTGGTCCATGGATGTTATATCCCCCTTTGAACATGACCCATACCAGAATCATGGTCAATATTGGATGGGCAATCAAATCGGCAAGAAACTGGGAATACAAGCCAAGGCTAGGAGGTTCGTCTCTTCCGACCTTTCATCGTCAATCATCTTCGACACAGACGATAACTACGAGCTTTCTTCTTTAAGGTGTGTAGTTATTGGGAACGACAAGCCCTGGAGGTCCAAGGAAGATAAGGTTTGCTATGTGCTGATAATCAAACCAGTCGGGATGATGGGAGAGGCGAGAGTAGACAATACGACGCGGGAATATGAACGAGTTGGCGTCGGTTCGGCTAAGGCAGACTTTATTCATATATATAGGGCGAGCATGGATGTGATAATCGTATGAATACCTCTTAACTTTAGATAGGTTGGTAGGTATGTAAGAGGCGCGTAGCGCCCTCGCTGGTTAAAAGAGTAAGCGTTACAAGATACATTCACCTATCCTAACGATCACTCTACGTATGACAACCATCCTGGGTCCCAATCTGACACAGCTCTTCTTTTAGATTATATAATAGCCAATGTCACATCATCAGCAGCCCGCTGACCTTGATTTGCCCAATATGCATATACCCCGCCTGCATTACTCGGTGGGAGTCACAGCCAAGAGGTGAGATTAGGAGGTAGTGTTGAGCATTAAATTCTAAATTCAGCCCATATCATTCCACGATGTACCTACTCTGCTTGCTTTATTTTACTTGACATTCAATAGGGGATAACTATCGTTGTGAACCCCCAGATAAAACTCTTAACATTCGTATCTGTAAAGCCAAAATGTCAGCCCCTCAGCTAAAAACCACTGGTAGAAGAGTCGCCAAAGACGAACTGCGACCGATTCTTGCGAATGCCGGACTAGAACTTCCCACTGCTATCTTAGAAGACCACAGCGCATTTGTATCTTCGTTGGACGATATCATTGCGTCTCTCCCAGATGATAAGAGTATATTGCCCTACCCTGACCTCACCAAGTATCCGCGTACGGATATCCATGTTCCCGAAGACAACGAGTTAGGCGGGTGGGCAACTAAGGTAGAGTCTGCTGAATTGGCGACGTGTAGGTCCTAATAAGAACAATAGGTTACTGCGAAATGTATAAACCCCACGAGCGACCTTCTTAAGGGGCGCACCATAGCGCTCAAAGATAATATGGCGTTTGCAGGAGTTCGGTGTACGAACGGAACATCCATGGTAGATTGGACTCCTAATATCGACGCAACAGTCGTGACGAGAGTTCTGGACGCTGGAGCTACCATTATCGGCAAAGCCGGTATGATTCTTTGATCTAATTACGTCCTCATACGTAAAGTTTGCGTGTGGTTAATTCGATACAGCGTGCGAAAACTCGTGTCTCGAAGGAATGTCAGGAACAGCCGTGACCGGACAAGTACATAACCCATTCGCAAAGGGATATAGTGCTGGCGGATCAAGTAGCGGATCGGGACGGCTCGTCGCTACCGGATCCGTTGATCTCGCCTTTGGTTGCGACCAAGGTGGGAGTATTCGTATCCCCGCTTCGTCTTGTGGTATTGTTGGTCTCAAGCCGACTTGGGGCTTAGTACCCTATACTGGTATCCTGAGCTTAGATGCGACTATCGATCACGTAGGCCCGATGACCAAGAACGTGAGGGATTGCGCTTTATTCCTCGAGGCGATTGCGGGACCGGATGGATGGGATGACCGCCAACCACCGCTCGGCCTCGAGGGCGACAGATTGAAATTCGTAGCTCCTGTAGACCTAACACTTAGTAAAGAGCCAGCAAAGATGCTTGAAGGCTTCAAAATCGGTGTTTTAAGTGAGGGATTTGAGGTCCCCGGACAAGATAATGCCGTCGTGGCATCCGTCAAGTCGGCGATTGAGAAGTTCAAGTCGCTTGGAGCAGAAGTTGCTTCGGTGTCGGTGCCGTTACATAAAGAAGCCCCTTTACTTTGGGCATGCGCCTTGCCTTTGCCAGGGGGTCGACAGTCCCTCCTTGGCGATATGGATGGGAGGAAGCAGCTATACTTAACGGACCGCGCTGAGCTAGTAGGCCCAAAGCTGACCCAATCTCAGTTTGACGCCCTAGGACCGGGAGCATCCAACATGTATGTTGGGTATCTATGGATCCAGGAGAAATACGGCGCGAAGGTGCAGGGGAAGGCCATGAATCTCCTGAAAGCTACCAGCGTAAGATTTCTTTCAAGTATTGCCAGCACATATATGCTAATTACCCCTATTATACAGGACGCCTACGATAAAGCGCTTGAAGAGTTTGATGTTTTAGTTATGCCAACTCTGCCATACCCACCACCACGATTGCCAGAGCCCGAATCAAACGAAGGTCCGCAAAACTACATGGCCCGGACAACGGGACTAATAGCCAATACTTGCCCTTTTAATAGTATGTCAAGATTCCTGTTCCACTTCGGATAGAGATCACTAACGGGTATCACTGAAAAGATTCGGGTCATCCTGCTCTTTCACTGCCCGTTGGTTTCGTGCCTGCGCGGGAATACCCGGCTATAAAGCTCCCTACCGCCATCCAAATAGTAGGTCGCAAGTATGCAGATGTCGACTGTCTGAAGGTGGCAGCCGCATGGGAGAAGGAATTTGACTGGAAGGTTCTCTAGGGTCAGATGGCCGGCCTTGGGCGAATTCCTCCCTCTTAGATGTGACTATGGTTTCTGGGGATTCAGTTTTAGGGCCAGGAGATCGTCGCTTCAAAATTTATGATGGATTGATGGGTCTATCTAGGATCTACAAGTGTTTAACTAAGAAGTAAATTACGCATGACTTGAGACTTTCCAGACATCGCAGTTAAGCGATTATGGTGATATGCACTGCAAATAACTCAATGTCTATCAAAAGTCAAAATGAAACTTTCGTAGTCAGAGTTTGGCCAACTTAAACTCAGCCCAATATTCATCAAGGTTGAACCAGACCAATTCTGCTCCCAGGTCCCATTGCTCACTGTGTATTTTGCATCTGGATCTAAGCCCTGTAGCTTCAGCAGTGGCGGTAATGGCTTCAGGGCAGATCGGATCTGAAAAGCAAATAAGACAGCAGAGTCATGCTCGGGAGAGACAAACATGGCTGCTGGCCAGTTAGACTGATCCGGGAGCGCTAAGCGGTAGAAGTCACCGTTAATCACGATGGGGTTAATTCTCTGCTGTGTAGATATCAGTTTGGGAATCGTATCGAGCTCCTCTTGGGTGAGCGTGGAAGGATCTAGCTCGAAACCGAACGACCCGCACATCGAGGCCACGGCTGCTCGAAAGGCCAAAGGAGTACTACGGCCGGTTTGATGATTCGGGACGGCGCTAACATGACAACCCATTGCCGAGGGCGGATAGGGGTACGATGTGCCAAACTGGATGTAAAGACGTTCTAAACCATCCGTGTCATCGCTCGTCCAGCTCTGTGGCCAGTAGTGAAGTAACCCGGCGTCGAACCTGGCCCCGCCTGATGCGCATCCTTCCCATAAGATCTCTGGGTGCGCAGTCGTGAGATTGTCAATGACCCGATATAATCCCAGCATATAAGCGTGGTCTGCAGAAGGAGATGGCATCTCATGAATGCCACGGTTATTGTCCCATTTGATATACTTGATAGGAGCAGAATCGAGGATATTTTCGATTACCGTAATGATATAATCTTGGACCTCCTCAAGACCAAGATTTAGAACAAGTTGATCCCTTTGAAGTGTACGGTTATGATTTCCCGCATGCATGCACCATTGAGGATGCTGCTTATACAGATCAGAATCTGGACTGACCATCTCCGGCTCAACCCAGAGCCCAAACTTCACATGTTCTGAAGTATTCTGGACCGTGATACTATCAACTTGTTCGACGTAGGGTCCGAGACCATCAGGGAACTTGGCTGGATCAGGAGTCCAATCACCCAGGCCGAGACTATCATTATCTCGGGGATAATTAGTACCGAACCACCCATCATCGTTAACGAAGAGACTACAGCCAAGGTCAGCAGCATCTTGAGCCAATTTAACCATCGAAGACTGATTAAAATCGAAACCAAGACCCTCCCAAGAGTTCAGCAGCGGTGGGCGAGTCTCGAATGTATAATTCGAGCGAGATAAATGGTTTCTATAAAGCGAATGGAAAGATCGGGACATTCCTCCCAAGCCCTGCTCTGAGTAGACGGAAACTACCTCGGGGGAAGTAAATACCTCTCCTGGAGCTACAGGCCACGAGAGGTGTAGTGGGTTTAAGCCAAGGAGAACCCTGACCCAGCCTGTCGACCAGCGTTCGACGTCGGCGGAGAACGAGCCTGTATAAACTAAAGAATAACCGGTCGCCGGACCGAAAGACTCGGTAGTGCTCGGAGAAGCTAGAGCAAGAAATGGGTTATGAAAATGAGACGAGTACCCTGCGGACGAGCGGAAGCTGGCGGAATAGTTAGTTGATTACGACTGCTGGGAGGGGGCCTCGGGAGTTGCCAAATGCGAAGGAAGATGAGAACTACGAAAGGGGTCCAGCTCACCCTTGTTCCCCGTACGTAACTGAGCGTCTATTAATGCGAGCCTCTGCCGCCCAGTCGCCATAGAGATCAATCATCTCCAATTCCTCATTCGGCATATCTATGCTCCAGCTACTAGCCCGGAGCACCGTTATATCCTGGCTTCCATTATTCGTAATCCTAAAGCTGCGGATAATAGCGTTATATCTAGGGAAGATGGAGTAGTACAGGTCTGCAGAGATATCCGAGTAGTTGTCGTATAAGTGTATAATGAGCGTCGACACGTCCCCCTCGCTGCCATAAGTGGCTGGTAAGCCGGGGAGAGACGGCTTTCCTGGTTTAATATCGTATCCCGTATACGAAAATGCCGACACGGTGTTCCCGTCGGAGTGTTGAATGTGGATTGCTGGCACTCGGAAATCGCCACGACCAAGATCGGGAAACTCGCGCCGACGGTATGTGTACGGAGTGCCCCATCCAGACACCACGCCGTTGAAGTCGGGGACGGTCTCGGCCGCATAGGCGCCCCAGTGATCATGAATCAAATCCAACGTCAAGGGATCAACATGGAATTGATAAGAGACATTAGAGGAGGATAAAGAAAACGAACGACCGTCATCGCCGACGGAAATCCCTATGAGGTAGTTAGTGAGCTATTACATTACAATTGTTCAATTTAGATGAGAGGTAATGATGAACCGTCCCTTACAATTCGCGCCATCTTGACACAGCGCCAGCAAGGGGAATAGAGACCCTACCACGATCGTGGCTAGGGGGGTATGAATTCTCATATTGTATGGCGCCCTTGTTAAAGAAGTAGGGGGATCAAACGCACAATCGCATCGGTTTTAATCCGCTCAGCTGGGCACATATATTTATTATTTCTCTTCTCGATCCTTCGGGAGGAATCAATTCATTCCAACTCCGAGATTCCGTGGCGGTAGATACGTCATCTGCAGCCAAAGATTCTTATCCTTGTCAAGTCTATTCAGCTCGGGTCCGGTACATCTGACATCGAGAGTAGGTAGCTTGTTACTAAATCAAGAAGGGGACTCTTAAGAATCAGGCCAAGTACCTTGTACAACTGATTGTTAGTCGGTATAAAGAATGACCACTTTAAATATTGGATGTCTGTCGTATGGAATGTGGAGGTAAAGAGACAAAGAGGTAAAGAGGCACTTCGCGGGGAGCTTGGTGTTGTAGTATTTATGCAGTCTTAGCTCTGTTCCTCGCTACTCCGCATAGCATCCTACCTTGGCTTACCTTGGTCTACCTTGGTCACCATCTTGAGGATTATAAAAAGGAGACATGCGGGGGATAGGTCAGGTCAGGTCAGGTCAGGTTAGGTTAGGTTAGGTTAGGAGGTAGGTACCTAGATAAGACTATGACTTATACGCTGCCCATAGAATACCATTTAGCAAATGGCCCATGAAGTTTTGATCCGAATACGCATCCCCGAAGTGACCTAACGATGTGTAAAAAGAACGCCCACCGTCGAACTCTCGACACCATGCTAGCGGGTGGTCCCGACCTAATTTACCCCCTTTATAAGTCTCTTCGTTGATAGATAGCAACACGGTAACCTTTGCGCGGGGGTTCGCATCGAAGTTGTACCATTCGTCAAACCACTCCCACTTCTCCGGTAGACCGGAGGCAATAGTATGGTCTTTCTTTTCAACAGACAAGACGCCGGACTGCGGCTCCGGATGATCAGTAAAGACGGCACCGATGAGTTCTCCGTACCACGGCTCTCTCGTCATCCCAGCTGCGGCACAGTGAATCCCCACAAAGCCTCCCCCGGCTCTCACGTAGCTCCGCAGTCCAGCCAACTGTTCATCGCTAAGAAAGTCACCGCTGGTCTGCAAGAATATGACGGCCGCGTAGCGGGATAGGTTTTGGGCGCTGATGAGAGATGCATCTTCTGAGGAGTCCACGGTGAAGGCATTGGATGTGACGCCAAGACGTCGGATACCCTCAATGGCCGCAGGAATTGATGCATGTCGATAGCCTGCTGTCTTACTAAAGAGGAGCACGGCGGGTTGGTTGGACGCCATGAAAAGGTATAAACCCGACTAGGTACGTCGAATGCTGAAGATAAGGAAATAAAGGAAGGATATGGGAATAAAAAGAAATCACGCTGGGAGGGCTCGTGCGAGGACTTGTAATTGGAGTCATCTCATCCTAGCAAGCTAAGCGTAATATTCCCTAGGTTAGCGAGTTGTCTTGACCGAGAGAATACTGGAGGATGAAGTTGAAATAGGGAAAAAATAAATAAAATAAAAATAAGAATATCTCCTAAGGTAATCTTCTCTTAGTGCTATTAACTTAAGCCACGATCTGGCCGTATGAGTTACTACATTACACAATACTGTTGTGCAGTCAACATAGGTTACTTAATGTTCTTGGAGGTACTTATAAAGCCCATGGACTCGACCATTCGTTGGGTCGTCTTTTGATCAAGTCTCCGTGCCTATCTAAAGCACAGATACATTTAACCATGGCAGGACAGGATAAACCAACTCCTGTATCTGCTATGTTATCTGAATCCTGTGTGGTAGAACTAGACGATTCTTACTACGACGAAGAAAACGACACCGAGATGCTAGATCCACAACAGCCCAGTCATGAAGGTTACAGATACGGCAATCATAATCTTCAATTTTCGCAGCTCAATGACTTGGTTCAAGATCACACTGCCGCTTCTGCAGCTGCGATTAGACCTACTAGACCATACAACAATAGTCGTTCTCGTGAGCTACATAACAAGCGCCAGAGAGCTGTCTGGTAGCAGATATGAGATCAAGCTGCAGCTGATGAAAATATATCTAGAGCGTTGTTCTCGCCCTTGCGGACTTACATTGAAGTGCGGGTATCAGAATGGCCTATTTCAAGTCATTACTGTTGCCCCTGCGACATTGGAGAAGCAGACTGCGAAGTCATTGAGATCCGAGCGCCGAAGGATTCAGGGGAAGGCATCACGAAGGATGTATTCATCCAGCAAGTTAGCGAGGCGATGTACGGTCGCGTCGCGGATGCAGAGGAAAACAACGAAGACACCAGATATAGGATAGGTGGTGAAGATGATAGGCCGGTTATTGAGCAATTTGATTATATGATACAGTGTGGGCATTCCGATGAAGTTAATATCATGGGACACATCTTTGCGTTGACGAAGGGTATTTCGCCAAAGTCGCAGTGCGAAAAGGTCAGTTCATACATAGGAGGTACAGGCGGTAATCAAGTAAACAGCCAGGGGTGGGAAATGATGAGAAACGTGGGAAACATGCGCCCTGCCTTGTAAAGATGCATAATTCGCGTACATATATACAGACAGGGACAGGTTACTGGAGAGTTGAAGCAACTTGCAGCAACTTGGTGAAAAGGCTAACATTATGTTAATTCTTAAAAGTTGATTTATTCGATCGCTCATAGTGAGGTATGTAGGTACATTACGGGCATGGATGTGGCTATGACCAAGATGAGACGACCTGGCGGGCGACTAGAGCATATACGAGGGATAGATGATGTTGATAACATACCTAGGTAGGTAGCAACAACAACAACGAAAAGAAAGTAGAAAAAGAAATTGTAACTGGCTAACTAACTGCAAGGCAAGTTTTATGATAATGCACTAATAAGTTACACTTATCGACCGCGTCATACCGTTCGAGCGTTCCGGGTTTTACTGCCCAAATAGTTATTGTTCTTATTAAACACGATTATTATCTCCGAATATGTGGAGAGAAGCTGGCCGCAGTTTGTTTCTCCACCAAAACAAGACGAGATATAGCGAATTAGGACTCAAGGAAGATTCAACACATACGGTTGAAGCTCTCTCGGAGACTCAAGGGGTTTTGTATTTCGGTTTCCTCAAACTCCGAAAGACAAAGCACCTCTCGTTATGTAGTGTACACTATGTAGAAGCCCAATAGAAGCCGTCGTTTTAGTGCGATGGAGACGGGCGTTCAAGGTAACTCGACTCGACTACGGGCCGTTTCAAGGGGTCGCGCAAGGGGTCGGGACCAGGGGCGAAGGACCCCCCACCCACACGCAACGGCAGTGGAACGACCTCCTGTTAGATGCTGTTAGATGATGTGCTACTAGGTATATATCCGTATAAGATGAGACGCCTCTGGAAAGGATGAGTTTCTTGTTCTGATCTACGATTTTCCCGTTCATCTCCCGTTCATCTTCGTCATTTTTGTATGATCAGCCGGTCTGCTTCGATTCTTTGGGTAGTTAATTGTTTTCTCACAGTGTTCTATTTCTCATTCATTATATCATTACTATTATTCTTCTTCTTCGTCTTCTAGTTCTGTGAACACCATGTTTTCCCTTAGACAGATCATTACTACTTCGGCCATTCTGGCAGTGGCTCACGGTCAAGGTGTTATAATCAAAGCGCAAGGAGCCAGAGGATCACCGGCGAGTTTGGGCCTGCAAGGTATGTTTTATAGCCATGTCTATCCCCCCAGTGCACATTTGCTAATCCGCATTCAAGTTAATCCCGATGACAACGGCGATGCCAACTTCATATCGCAAACCGAGATCGTGACAAATGTCGTGAACCAGTGCGGAAGGACTTTGCAAGCCGGCAACATCGATGTGGGCGCTACTACCGAGGATGCTCTGGCAGCAAACCAAGTCACCAAGGTGACCAAGGGCAGCAAAGTGAACATCACGATTCGCCAAGTTAACGAGACCGGTGCCGGCCCGTATACTTGCGATATGGACCTGACAGGCAACACGGCTGGAGCCACGGGCCAGATCAATGTTACCACAACCGAAAGCAAGGCCAATAGAAACGGAGAAATCACTCTCCAAGTGTCGATGCCCAACGACTTGGCATGCATTGGATGTAAGTTTATAGCAAACCCAGAGCGATCTCGAGCGGTATGATTAACAAGTCGTTCCCTTAGCATCGACTGGTGACGTTTGCACTATCCGATGCCGTAATGCGAACGAGTTCGGCGGGTGTGTCGCAGTGCAGCAAACCGACACCACGCCTGCTGAAAACACGCCGCAGAACATCGAGGCATTCCAATCCCTGGAGGGCATCACCACTCAGATCCAGCAAAACGTCGCTGATCTTCCCGCGGCCGTCAAGGCCCTCTCGGAATCTGGGAAGTCTGACGCGGAGATCGGTACATCCATCGTAGACGGGATCCAAGCGGCGGACCCGTCGACCGACGGACTTGCACAGAACCAAGCTGATAACGGCAACGCCGGTAACACTGGGAACAATGGCAACAACGGCAACGGCAATGGTAACGGTAATAACCGGAACGGCAATGCCAATGGTAATGCCAACGGTAACGCCAATGGCAATACCGGCAACACTGGCAACGCCGGCAACACTGGCAACAACCGCGGAGGAAGAGGTGGCCGCAACAGAGGCAACAACAACCAGCGCCGCTCAATGATGCGCCGTCGCAGATAAGCACAGACGGGTATGCTTTAGGGGGTAGAAAATAATATAAACCTAGGCACTCTGCTCGGTCCGGCTCGGTTCGGTGCGTGGTTTCGGTGTATCATGGAACTTAGGACGACCAATGAATGATGTACATTGATTGAAAACAAATAATCCCACTTGTGTAAATAGCAATATTAGACTAAAAGCTCCCGGGTGAGCTTGTTGTATCTGTTTTGATCTATCCTCGACGTTAACACTGGTCTATTTTCGAAGGTGAGATGAGAGTAGTTACTCCATCTATGGTTGCAGTAACTAACGCAGATCAAGACATTGGACGATGTTCTAGGTCTGTGTTCTGCAGGAAATGCCAAGCTAGGTGCTCCAGGACTGAGGACCTCATACTGATATTCCCGTCTACTCCAGTCCCATCTATCATCTCATACCTAAGAGCAGTTAACAGCTTCAAATCCGATGTTGCTAAATTCTAGGTGAAAGGTGTTAGTCTAAGTTCCAGGGTGTATTAACAGCATGTCAAAATATCCTAGGCGTGACAAACGGCTCAGTGTAGCAAAACGAGATTGTGATTGGACAGCTCCCCTAAACAAATTCAAGCTCGTCGAAAGTGAGATTTCTGCTAAAGATTGCCGCTCTCCGCAACACTTTGATAGGCCAGAGCCCCCCTAAAACGATCAAGATGCTCGAACACTTCATAAACCCTTTCTATCCTCCCATCGAGGAACGTTCGCCACTACCCATCCTATATACGCCCGGGGCGTTTGCGATACTGGTGTTCGGCTACGCCATAGGACCCGGTCCAATCTGGATAGCTACCATCAGCTCGTTGCTAGTCATCTCCGCTCTCCAGAGACCATGCTACACCGCCGGTAACGCAGCACGGGACTACGGTCTTTCCGGCTGGTCCATCGTCTTTTTACTATTGTTCCTCGACTTCAGCACTACGAACCCGCGCTGGATAGGCCGAAGAGATGGATCCTCGTCGAGGGAAGATAATAACAAGGGCATTACTACACAGCGCGATCCCCGGACATGGCTGCAACGCCTCGCGTGGGCGCTGCGCCTAGCTACGACTCTACGTGGCGTTGGCTGGGATTGGCAGGTCAAAGGCGTGCCGGAGCATTTAGAGCGAAACGTACCACGCTTGGAATTTGTTGGCAAGAGGGTGCTAGACCTTGCTCGATATACTTTGGTAAAGTTGATAGCTCTTTACGGTATCGGGTTCTGCGAGGCGATCCAGCAGGAAGCATCGTCATTATCACCGTGGGGTGGTTGTCTTCTCAGAGTTGTTGAAAACTGGTGTGGCGCAATATGGTCTTGGAATACGGTCGGTATTGGATACACGGTCGTGTCGGTAATTGCCGTCTTACTAGGTATCTCTGAGCCCTGGGAGTGGCCACCGATGTTGAATTCTGTGACGATGGCTACGAGTGTGAGGAAGACGTGGAGGTAGGTGGTTCGACCGAGTGTGCGTAAAACTGGCGATGATGGATGCTAATGTTAAACCAACACAGTGTTGCATATCATCAAATATTGCGTAGGGTGAGTACCTAGGTAGACAATCACAACTTGTGTTATATATATGTTGGGTTAGGCACCTACTTAACCCAGATTGGATAACTAACGTCCGCTTCCTCATAGGCCGTACAGCAACCCGGTATTAGACTCGCACGACTCCTTGGTTTTAAGAAAGGCTCTATCCCTTCTCGCTATATTCAACTCTATTTAGGATTCTACATCAGCTTTTCTATTCACTGGTGGCAGCAGTACGTGATTACACGTGGGGATAAGGGAGAGTTCGCCTTCTTCATGATACAACCCGTAGTTATTACCATTGAGGATTTCGCTCAATGGGTTTGGAGAAACACCATAACTCCTAAGCGGAAGCAGGATCTTCTCTGGTTTGAGCTTGCTATAGGCTATGTGTGGACGTTTACTGCTTTTGCTTTCACCCTAACGCCTTTCGTGAAGGGGATGGTAGCAACGGGAATTATTGGGGGCAGCCTGGAGGAGGCTATGGCGATGTCACTTGGGCAGCGACACGGTGCCAAATACTTACAACATTGACATTAGATCGGCCATGTGTCACACCGAGTACTATTGGGCAAAGTATTGAAGCCAATAAGTACCCTACTACCTGTGATGAGGTGGAGCAAGAAGCATGGAAATGACTCCGTCGTTCCGTGAGGAATCCTAGGTAGCCGACGGCCACCCGTACAGACCGACAGTGTCCTTTGTTCTCGATGTCTCGTCCGGAATCTTGATACTACTTCGATTTAATACATCACGTTTATTATCAAGTTGTTATAACAACCTAGCCTCTATAGTTCACATTATACGTGATATTGAATCGAAATTCATGATTATGAGAACTGTTTATATTTGACTAACACAGTATAGTTAACTATAAGTCTTCCACTACTAAGATAGTTTGGGCGAGTTGTGATGTGGCGCTAACTCAAATTGGGATGTCCGACAAGTTAAGGCAGTCAGACTTAAACCAGGCAACTGATTCGAAAGTTGTATTTGTCCGAAATGGGTTGTCTAATTTCACGTCTTGTAAGTGTCCTATTAATATACAGATAATTTATAGAAATATATGCAATTACTTGCGTTTAGTTCCTTATTTCCCGTTCACAACTTTAGATCATATGAACGACTCAATATCGACTCCTTCATATTGACATGCACCTCTTATGGGTACCATAAGCCACGGGCACCGGTGGATGACCTAGCTTTAGATGAGGCAGAAATGCAAGAACGAAAGAGGAAATTCTAGTTATTTGCGCACAGAAACTATTCTTGATGAACGTAGCGATGTTGGGAAGACTGAACGTTAGTGGACTGGTGAATACTATAGCCCGAAAACAGTACCATACCACCTTCCATGCATTTTAATAAGGATCTATATACCCTATGGCATCTAGGCCGCCCTATAGTTAAGTCCTACCTCCTGACTCTACTACCTGGGCCTAGAACGGCTATTCCGCCCAGCCGATCAGACATGTAATAGCCTACTATGTGTGCCAAGCATTCAACGCACCAGGGTTACGATCCTTCCTGCGAATAGAGCTTTACTGGTATACAGAGCTGAAGGGAATTCCTAAAAATATCATGATCTTCATTAGGTATAGAAGCTTTAAAATGGCTTTAGAAGCCAACTTGTGCTGTTGTTTGCTGTCTAGCCATATATCAAACAATGCACCTAAACATCTCCAGCAATATCTATTAATTAACTGATGATTATTTTTCAGAAAGCTACAGTTACTACTAATCAAATCAACAATGTCGACCACACTACAATCAGTTCCTTCAACAACGAAACGAAGGGCGTCTTTATCAAAATATTTATCACTTTCAATTATATTCGCAGCCGTAATTATTCTAGTTTGGTTGGTATTTCCCAGCAAACAGGCCATCATTTGGATAAAGAGTAGTAAATTATGGCTGCCATCTAAGTTCAAAGGACCATATACTCTTACCGAGGGTCTATTACTATTGAGCTCGGCCTTCAGTCTAGTCGTATCTATATTAATAGAAGCTCTTCTACCATTTTTCCACAGGAATACGTCGAAACGTGTAAGTACCTACCTACCTAGGTATCTATCAAGATGGCCTATAGAATCGACGCATCAACGCTGACCAAGCGGTAACATAGACAAAAGCGTGGCTTAAATACATATTGATGGCGATGCTCTTTTTAAACGCCATATTCGCCTTGGTTGCGTTTATATATGCATCAGCAAACGCCGGGATGCCGAACAAGAGATGTACCGGTCTCAGTACCGAGAACCCGAATAATCATACCAAGCAAAACGAAACCAACCTGTCGAAATGGGGTCACATCAACCGCACGAATGTCTATTCACTTTCCGACGCATTTATATGTGGGCGAGGAGCAGTCTCCTGCTGGCTTGGCTTCTTAATCTCGCTTTTTTCTATCGTACTCATAACCTCGGCGTGGCTAGATTTCCGGGAGCAGGATTCACAAGAATCAGTGACTGCAACATCTGGTGAAGAATCACTCAGCGAGAAATGGCTTATTGCGTTTGAGTAGACGCTAGGGATGTCATCAGTGCTGTATATTTTGGGTTTTGAGATATCATATATGAAGTAACTAGTTGATAAATAAGTAGGTAGACAATATTCCTGCTGCTGAAAGACATAACTGTTGCCACTCGGATCTGGACCCTATCCCTGTGATCACGATGTGGGTTGTGCTCAAGACTGCGTCCTGTTACGCGCATACTAGCAAGATGGACTCGCTGATTATCCCGAGGTTAGACACTAGACAACCAGTATACAAAGTAGAGTGAATGTATCTAATAAGGGAATATCCAGCAGGATGAATGGGCACGGAAGGGTTTCCGTGAACATCTCGCCCTCTAATCATCAATCGTCATCAGTCGTATAATCGGAGTGAACGGTATCCCAGACAATATGCCCTGTGTGTATATAGTTTCTAGGAGTGACATAAATATGGGCTGTTTGGTGTGTGCTATCTCGGAGTTGGTCCCAGCTCTTACACCAGACAGTAACGTGATCTAACGCGTCGCTATCACTCGTATGGATACCCGCTCTATCAGACACAGAGTGTGTAAGTCGTGAAATTCCAGTTATATCTCATAAGCTTTCCAAGAGTATTCATCTGGGCACTTACCGAATATATAGTTGTGTGAATTTGTTGAACTCTGCGTGTTGGCATTGGGCTTGTACAGCTCCCATGGTGGCTCCCCTAGCTCTGATATCACTAGGACCACAGCCGGGCCACCAGGTGATGCTGAGTACATCCATTCTGAGTTTGGATATATCGAGCGATTATATTTTTCACTCCAGAATCCACGGTTGCAGATTGTGAAAGATTACCCTTGGTATATTATACCATGTATAAGGTGATAAGTACCTAGGTAGGTAGGTAGCTAGCTGGTATATATCCCAAGAATGTAGTACCAAGAATGTAGTATATTGAAAGATGTCTTGACGCCTGCCTCTGTATAAATCAAAGGCAACGTCAGCGCCCTATATAAATGTAGATAAACTCTTACTACACCACCTATTCTTAACCTATGTTACTACCAAGAAGATACCTACCTTTATCACGGGCTTGGCAATGCCTATACGGGCTCCCACCAGACTGCTAACCTTTGGCTATGAGTTGTTCTCATGTATTTGGCAGGATTAACGCATAGTATCCGGGCGTAGAGATGGTCGTGAAGTGCGCTTTACTGCAGGACATACTGGCCAATCATCTTACACCATATTCAATACCTGGCCCAGCCTACCTTCAGAATAGTCATGGGAGGGCGTTTAGGGGGTTAGTAAAGACTGACAAGATGCGATTCTAGGCCAGTGGCTTTGTTGCGCCTCACTTATGCCAGCCATCTTTTACATAACTAATGCATGTAAGATGCATCGTATGACAAAGAGGTAGTTAGCTATTAGGTGAGTTGTCACAGTCTTCTTGAGGTGGCTTGGAGTAGGGTCGCATTGGCACAACGCCACTTTGTTCGGCAGTGCGACTTAGATCTGCATTCTCATTCACGCGGATCTCGTCGGTTGATCTCGGCGTGTTGCTTGAATGCAATACACATTGCTGTGCAGAGGGTCGATTGCTATGCCATTGACTACTTCCTATCAAGACCAGTAATCCTCCGATTCAACATACCTACCTAGGTACCTATGCTGTGTCGAGTCAAGATTCTTAGCTTTCTGTTTGGTACAGCAACAAATTTTGGAGTTATTCTTTCGGATTCCCGAGATGCTGGCTTAGATATCTGGTGCATGCCGCCAATCACAGGGTCTGCTCGCGCTTGTCCAGCGCGTCAAGGATAATAACTAGAGTATCATGGGAGGGTAAAGTGAACAAGGCTTTGGACCCAAAGCTTCACGAGGCAGAAACCACCCAGCCATTACATGAGAAGTGCAAGGATAAGCATCCTGCTATGCTGAGTTGGCAGAGTCGCGTCAAAACTTATGCCACATAGTTGTACTAGCCACCACAGCATGGGGCATGGTCCTAGTCGGCATTATAGCTGATCAAGACAACCTCTTACATAATTCAAAGGTTACACATCAACTATACTCTTCTCCTTTTGATATCTCGTGTTAGAAGAGTAAAGACTGCAGATCTTTGCATATCTTGGAATCGGAGCGGACATATTTCGCCTCAAACTTCTGCGATACCATGAGTGCTAATGGAGAAGAAGAAGCAAATGATGCTTTTCCGCAGCCATCACCAGACTGGGGTTTCGAGGATGCAGTTCCGCAATATTCCTATGAGCACCTCGACAAAAATACTAGCGGGATCCGAGTCCTTCAACTACGCTCGACTTCTACTCGAATTGAGTGCTACGTGAAGCAAATTATGTGTACCGATGGTGGATATCAAGCCCTCTCATATGTATGGGGCAGCAGAGATGCTATTCACAAAGCCTACGTAGTTGATCCCAAGACTGGAAAGTTTATCGGGTTTATCCCTTTGACAGTAAACCTCTACAATGCCCTCTGCGATCTCAGAGACTCGCAAGACGTCATCGATGCGGTCTTCTGGATCGACCAGATTTGCATCGATCAGTCGACAATCGAAGAGAAGAATCACCAAGTGGCCATGATGGGGAAGATATATTCGAACGCCTCAAGAGTTATCACATATATCGGTCCATCCGACGCTGACCGCAGACTAGAGCAGAAAAGCATCGAGCTTTTAGAGAGATTATACCAACACTTCTCTCCGAACTATAGCTATTTCGCGCAGAGTCCTCTCATGGAAATCTGGAAGGACACATCAGTCCTTCCAGTCACACAGCTTCCCGCCGATCTCGTCGCCGAAGATCCTGGGGAATTTTGGGGTTGGAAGTGGTTAGTCGAGGTAGTAGCTCTGGGTGACTGGGCGACGAGGTACTTTATTTCTCTTCGCTTCAAGAAGTATAAAGCTATCTGTCACCAACGCTGACTTTGGATCAGGCTGTGGATGGTACAAGAGCAGCTGCTAAACGCCAATACCGTCATCCTTCGGGGGCAGCATATTCTGCGTTGGGATTCTGTGGCACTCATAGCTACCTTGTTCTGGGTCTACCTCCTACCAAGCCAGGCGTTCTATCGCGTGTGGGAAGCCAAGAGAGACCCCTTATCGGAGTCTGATCCGGCCAGTCCTTGGGACTTCCCGTTCGCTCTGACTGACTTCTGGAAGACACGACGGAAGTTCACCAAACTGGAAGCGCGTGCTCGTACCACCCAGCATACCCGTACGCTGGTAGAGAATATGTACTCCTTCGACGCACTCAGATGTCAGGATCCTCGCGACCGTGTCTATGCCCTCCTGGCCATCTCGAGTGACGGGACTGAGCTCAACATCATCCCAGATTATACCGTTCCGAAAGATGTGGTCTTCCGCGACGTATCCGTTCGAATATTTTCGACGGTGAATCAACTCAAGGCCCTGTCATACGTGTGCTGGTGGAACAATGACTCGGAACCCGATCGCCCATCCTGGAGCATCAACACGCCTCGCCCTCCCCTGGAAATGGCATATTGGACCACAGACATGAGTACCATTCGGACCCATCCTCGACATACCACGAGAATACACTTTAGCCCTGATCACCGAAGTATGCTTTTGAGAGGCCACAAAGTCGACTCGATTAAGTTCGGTTCTCGCCCCAATTACACCAATGGATCGGTAGATCTCGAGATCCGTAATTTCAGAAGTGCCACGTTTTATCTAAACCTGTTGGCCAGTTGGTCCGAGGTCTTGCTGGACGCACCGGGTGTGACCCTTGAAGCTATCGGTGCGTTATATCGATGCGCGCTCCCGAGCCCATTCTGGAATCCGAAACCTCGTAACGGCCGCTCGGACGCCCAAGAACGTATCTACCCCCTCTTGTGTATCTACCGTGTCCTCTACAAGATCGAAGTCATTCCGCATCTCCATGATTTCAGTGGGGATTCGGCGATTCGAGAAATCAAGGACGTTACATTGACCATACAGCAGCTTGAAGATCTGTACACAAGATATAGCCGCTCGTCCATGCACCATTGCAACCAGGCCTCGACCAAGCAAGAGGATGATGACGGGCTAGCTTTCTATAATTCCATACTCAAAGTCGGCCGCTCTTTCGGCAAAACCTCCCGTGGAAGAACATTCAGCTCGATGCATGGCATCGAAGAAGGCGACGCGATCGTGGCCCTAGAAGGGTCGGGCGACAAGCTGTGGAAGCTCCGGCCCGTTGGAAACGACAAATACCACCTTGTGGGAGACATCTACGTGGACGGGTACATGCAAGGCGAGCTATACGAGGGCGTTGATCCGGATAAGGTGGACTACGAGATCAACATTGTATAGGTGCGCTTCCAACCTGTCGATGCTCGAATATTGCGTTCGGGTGGGCGCTGGGGGTGCTGTCAATACTGTATATTTTTGCTGATGAGATATTGCATATGGAGTAGTCGATGAATAGACCCCTGAATAATCTAAGGCTATGAATGTCGCCGTGCAATTAAATATAATAATACATTAAATACCTAGGTACATAGGTAAGTACATCTTAAGAGTTGTTGTATTTCCAGATGCGTGTATCCCAGATGAATGGTAAGGGTAAAAGGGGACTGGGTTGAAAGATTAGTGTCACTACAAGAGTAAAGATAATAAGTATATTCGAAAATGAACTCAAAGACGAGAGCAGCTTTACCATCAATGATGCTACACTTAGCAAATGATAATGTTATGTATTTCCTTCTATTGCCGCGGTATGAAGTGTTTCGTATGGAAATCCCCCATCCGCCGCATCCGCACGCCATCATTGGGAACAGGTATGAGATTACCTACATGATTTCTTTCAGAGTGTAGGTAATGCGGGAAGCGTCATTGTCTTATGTTTCAACGATGGATTTCTTGCTGAAGTGCTCTTTATTAACCTACAAGACGAGCCGGCTTATTTACTAATGCGTAAATAGTTCTTGCGCCGAAGTTATGACTATGAGATGTAAGTTACGGGTCTATGACGCTTGGAATATTGTGTTGAGGACGACGGGATTACTATCGTCCTGTCGAAACTACGCACGGTCCTATCCACTGGTCTCAGAAACGATCAAGTTCAGGACTGGATGTTACTAAATTCTATAGTTACTTAGATACATACCTCTTAAGAAACTCAGCCTCAGCTAGATGTCTAACCTAGGCGATCGCTGCTGGAGTGTCGATCAATATGCCAAGTTTGGATCAACACGTTATCAAGCCACTTCGATCTTCCTTGGAATGATCACGTCAATGGCCATCAGATCCCCGAAATGCGGAGAACGAGCCAACAGCTAACTACACCATATCTCTAGTGTCAAAGCTAAGGTATTGTTTATTGATCAGCTAATCCGGTCTTCACTTGACGACATAAACCTTGCGATCGAGAAATCGTCCTTCTGTAGGTAGGTGCCAAGTATAACTTCATACGTGTTGATGATTCTAGCGATGTACTTGAATTCAAATGGCGACATCTAGAGAGACTATGTACTTGGACTCTCTACAAGATGGTACGTAAGAAATATGTATCTTTTTGTCTTAGTAGTCTTAGTAGTCTTGAAGTTGTGGCTGACAACTCGGATAGGACGGCTTGAACAAGCAACGATTAGTGGCCTGTGTTAGCTTTTGCCTCGTCATCAACGCCGTGACAGAAACTAGACCTATAGCATGTGTCGTCCTTGATTGGCTTCAGGTATGCAATTAGTCCATGCCGTCGTCTTGGCCCTGATTCTCGCCATCATGACTTCATCGGGTCTTTGTTTTGGTTAACGACCCCGCGATCGTCGCCGTCAATGGCCGCGGAAGGGGGCTCCTTTAAATGGAGGAGGGCGTACCCGGACGTCTCTCTTCTTCCAGTGTACAGACAGATAACTATCGAGCAACAATTGTGACACCGACTGCGTAACACTTTCGCTGTAGCTTTCGCATCTTTCTCGCCGTTAGACAGTAACCAGTCAGTTGCCATGCAGTACAAGAAAGCTCTTCCTCTGGCCCTGGCCTCTCTGGCTGCCGCTCAGACACCAAGCTTGAGTGACGCTCTAGGTTCTCAAAACTCGACCTTGTCGTCTCTGAATGGTATGATGATGCACCTCTCCTAGCACTTGGACTCATGGCTCATATCAAATAGCTCTTCTTGCATCCAACTCCGAATTTTCCGAATCTCTGAATAGGTTGCAGAACGTCACCATTCTGGCCCCCAGCAACGACGCTTTGAATGCTCTGACCAGCAACAAAGAATCCGCCTTATTGCTTGCCAACTCCGACTACCTGCAGGCTTTATTGAGCTACCATATCCTGAATGGCACATACCACAACGATAGTTTTGGGGACGAACCAGTCTTCATCCCCACGTTGCTGACCAACACGACTTACACCAACGTAACTGGTGGTCAAGTTGTTGAGGCTCAGCTCCACGATAATAACGTGACCTTCTTCAGCGCTCTAAAGGAGAATGCCACTATCGTCACTCCTGTAAGTACTTCGCTCAGGAAGGGAAATATAAGCGTCAACTAACAATCTCGTAGAATGTGAACTTCACTGGCGGCACAATTCACATCATAAACAGACTCCTTGTTATCCCCCAGAATGTGACAGAGACCCTGTCTAACGCAAATCTCACTGCTGCTGAGGGTGCTATCAACACCGCCAATTTAACTGACTCAATCATTGACACTCCCAATATTACCATTTTCGCCCCGAACAATGACGCATTTAACGCTATTGGTAGCATTACTGGCAACCTCACTGCGGACCAGTTGACTAACATTCTCGGCTACCATGTCGTCAACGGCTCCGTTCACTACAGCGCGGGACTGCAAAATACCACACTTACTGCCGTCAACGGAGAGGACATCACCATCACCGTGGTGAACGGCACTGTTTATGCCAACTCGGCCAAGATCACGGTCCCCGACATCTTGTTGGAGAATGGCGTTGTCCACGTAGTCGATCAGTATGCTCCCTCCTACAGCGTATCCATATGCTTAACGCATTTTGCTAACACATGAGACAGAGTCTTAAACCCAGAAAACACGTCCGCAGCCCCTGACACGACAGCTTCATCAGCCACACCTGCGTTCACCAACGCCAGCTCCGGATCTGCGGGTGTGCCTTTCACCAGTGGCGTTACCACCCCTACCACCACTTTCCCCGCCGCTACATCAGCAGGCGGTGAGGCAGAGTCGTCCAGTTCTGAAGACGCAGCCATGCCCATGAGGACTGGTGCCATTGGCGCAGCTGCTCTGTTTGGTGGCGCAGCTATTATCGCCAATTTGTGAGGAATAGTGGTGAAGGCCCAACTGAGAAACAATACGAAGATAAATGACATTAATGAAAAGGGGAAGGGAATGATGAAGGGGTATCTGATCCATTAATATAATATATAAGGCACATTCCATATTCAATTTTCAATTATACCAAGTAGTATCCAATACTACTGGATTATAAAGACAGTCGCTCTGATCGTGTCAATCAACCGTACCTTTTAATACCTGGGGTCCTATGCAATCCAGAACCAGATCCTCTCTAGGAAGTTCCTCGGCTTCACCTCCGGCCATGTGCCCTCCAAGCGGTCTACCTCTGCCTTGCCACTCCACAAGTCCATGTCGCTTAGTTTGACCAGCTTCGTCCGTTTGATTATCTTATAACCCAAAAACAGGGATATAAATATCGGGATGTCGATATAAGGTGGCACGAACGTTTTTGCGCTGAACTTCCCGGGGAAGAAGGCATCGTACCCATTGAAAAACGCGACAAGGAGACAGAAACATATAGCAAAGTAGGCTAAGAACGGTTGCCAAGGCGACTTATAAGGCAGAGAATCCCGCGAGATCCCATTATAGCGTAAGCCGTAATAGAAGCGCAAATAAGTAACGCAAATGGCCGACCAGACAATTAGCGTTGAGACAGCCGAGATATTTGAGAACCAGAAGAAGACCTCCTCTCCTTGGTTATTTACATTCATGTAGCTCAGCAAACTCAGAGCAGTCGTTGCGCCGACACACGCATACGGGACACCCCATTTCTCATACTTAAGAAACTTGGGTGCTTTGCCGTCTAATGCAGCAGCATATAGAACTCGGGTTGACGAATAGAAGAAAGAATTGCCAGCGGACCACGCCGAAGTGAGGATAACGGCATTGATTATAGAAGGCAAGACTTTGACTCCGCCGTTCTCGATAGCGATGACGAAAGGCGATGCCGCGGCGCCGGGAGCCGAGCTCTTGATGGCATCTAGCAGACGGCCATCTTGGGAAGACACGCATAGAGTGACCAAGAATATAGCGAGAACATAGAAGAGGGCGATCCGCCAGAAAACTCGTCGGATTGCCTTGGGGATATTACGTCGTGGGTTCTCGGTCTCGCCGCTAGCGATCACCACCATCTCGGAACCCCCGTATGAGAAGGTGGCTTGTATGAACACCTTCCAAAAGGCAAGGAACTTCCCGAGTGATCCCGTCGTCAGATATTCGTTCATCGGCCCCGGGTCGTTCCAGTACCTGAACCCGATTCTCTCCCCGCTAGGCGTCCCGCCCAAGGTAGTGATGAACATGAGGAGGATCAGCCCGACGATCGTCGTGAGCTTGATGGCGCCGAAGACAAACTCTGCCTCACCGTATACACGCACGGGGAAGCAGTTAATAATAACCATCGCCAGGAAGAAAATGGTGATCAGCGCGGCTTTGGGAATGTCGTTTGGCCAGTAGTCCACGACCACAACCGACACCGTCACCTCGATAGGACAGCCGATGGCGAGTTGGTACCAATAATTCCAACCGAGGACAAAGCCCAAGGCCTCGTCGACATATCGCGAAGCATACACGGGGACGGCGCCCGGCAAGGGGAGGTAGGCTGCCATCTCGCCTAGGCTATGGACCACACAGTAGACGTTGAAGGCCGTGATCAAGTAGGCAAGAAAGGCGGACAAAGGGCCGGCAAGCGATAGGACCTGGCCGCTGCCAACGAAGAGTCCCGTGCCAATGGCTCCCGACAAGGCCATGAACTGGACGTGTCGCGACTTAAGCTTGCGATCGAGGGTGCCGACATTGCGCGACTCGTGTTCAGCTTTCAGGTCACCGACGACGTCGTCCTGATTATCAGCGACATTTTTCTTGATCTCGTCCTTTTGCCCTGTTTCGACGTCCGCCATTGTTACGGCCTATGTGACATGTACTTTGTAAATGCGATTGTATCTGCTCGGAGCTGTCATGTGTTGAATTCAGGAGGATGAAAAGGGAATCCGCATAGGGATGTAAGTTGTAGCACAACGACAACGCTCTTGATAACAAGGGAATTTATGTATGCCTATATAAGGTACATATACCTACCTACCTACAAGTATTCATCTACTCCGCACGCCGCCAATGTGTTGACGCGGGGAAGCTCGATGCCGGATCAGGGAGGTGGTCGGAACCCAAATGCCACGTTGCTAGGATATCGTCGCATGTCAGGGCGAACTATTAACGTCCTGTGATAACACTTGCTTGCACTGCTTCTTGCTATCTACCTACCTAGGTTAGGTACCTACGTATGTAAACGTTGGCTTACTTACCGCCGGGACGTAACCGAATCCTCCAAGGCTGGGCGCCCCGTCTTACATGGAACATTGCCAGAAATCCGAGGAAATGAGCTGAATGCTTTAGGTACCTAGGAGGTAGAGGGCGGAAATCAACAGATGAATTACCTAACCTAGGGTAAAGCTTATGGTTCCGTGACAGGTTGCCTGGGGGGTGTAAACTTTGCCGGCATCAGGACATTTCGAATAGATCGCGCGGTGTAGATTCTTCCTATACCCTTAGTTCAAAGCAGCTAGGATTCGCTTCCCTGAAGATAGCGGAGGGTTGACTCCTTGTGCTAGATTACGAGGAGGTAAGGGATTGTATTGTATGTATGTATGCATGCATGTATGTATGTACAAGTGAGAGCCGATCAGAAGAACATCTCACTACCGGAGCGCTGTCTAGGTAGAAAATGGTTTAACGTCTCTTGGCATGCCGCCGGGATGGAATCGTACATACTTGTCGAAAAGTTGTCAATTCCAACTCATAGTTTCGCCCTGCCCGGATCATCGTCGTGATTCCATCCGGGCATATCTGCAAGGTCTTTCGCAGGCGCCCCGCGTCTCGACTTGAGCGCATCGCCTCCAGGCCGCCATCTCCACGCATGGGCAAGGTCGTCTGCTAAATTATCTTCTACCAGTTCGACCACATGCTTGCCGATAATAGGCAAAAGTTTGAAAGTGTGTCTGTAGACGTTAGCGACTATTAACCAACGAGTTATCTGACTACTTCTTACCCGCTATCTCCTGTGGCAAGAATGAGGTTCTTCCATTTTGGGTGCTCGCAGATCAGCAATGCTGCGTCTGCGGTGTCTGTACACCAGCACAGCGCTCTATTGAAGAGTTCCTTGTTCTTAAACTGCGGCAAGAACGTCGAAACGGCTCTACGGATCGACTTCTCTGACGCGTCGGGATATGTGTCTGTAGGGTGTTTTGCGTGAGATCGGGGAACTGATATACGTTTGGGGCTTGCGGCGCCGTATGGTTGGTGTTGTTTGAAGCGAGTGAAACCCGGAAACTCATCGCAGACCTTAATGATACCATCCCTGGAGGTTGTTGGCTTCTTACTTCATGTAAGTCTTCATTGCAGAGTTATCACTTACTCATTAGGCTCGAAGAAGAAACCAATATCGCCATTGTATACCACAGGCGAGTCCTTATACTCGGCAGCTTCTTGAGGCGACAATTGTATCATGGCATATACCCATGCCTATCATTCCTAATTAGTATTACGATATCTCTCCTCATCCGATATCGAAATACGTACTTTAGAACAACATTGGTCCTCCAAATCTACCAATGCGGGACTCCAAGCTCCAGTAGCTAAAATGACCTTGTGGGCGTAGTATTTAGTCCCATCTAATGTTTCAACGCCGATGCATATCGTCTCGTCGTCTCCGAAGAGAGGTCGCTTAAAGGATCCTGCGCTATGCGAACCCCAAGTTAGTGAAATCGCAAGTCTAGGTACCGTACCTAATAAGAGAATTTGCAATATCCTTTCTTACCCTCCGAATCCGAACTTGACTCCTCGATTACGCAGCTCCTCGCCGATCGCATTGATCACCTTGCCAGCAGCTAACCAACCACCATCGCTACTAAATATGGCTTTCCATCCCTACATCATCTTCATATCAGCACATCTCGCCCACGTATAGACCGACCAGGGGGTCTCACCTTGATCTGGTCTCGTTGCAACAGCGGCATCTTGGATAAAATCGCATCTTCGCTATCCAGCCATTCATTACTCTTCTCCAATCCAGCACCTGCGTCGAGCAGGCCTTGATACTGCCGTCGGAGAGAGGCTATGCCTTTCTCGGTCCCTTCGCAGTCAAGCTGGGCCGCGTCAGTGTCAAAGAGATGCGCGAGGGGATGACCTCTAAGTTACTCTGCCGGTATTATGGAAGAAGGGCTTAAACAATTCATCATTCTTCCACATGTCTCTCGCCTCCAGGCTCAGCTGTAAGTCGACTTTATTCCGTAACCGGATGCCCATAATCTTGTTGAGGTCATTCCCCGCGGATTGCGCGGAAGGGATAGGATATGTGTCTAGGACGGTGATATTCGACGGTGTATACCCGCTGCGCACAAGATGTAGAGCGGTTGACGAGCCGATTGTGCCGCCTCCGCCGACGACGACGATTTTCGTGTTTGCGCGAGACGTAGCCATACTGTTATACAGATAGTGTGTATGCCTTGGTTTTTACGATTTGACCTCTATCTACCTGTTAGGATCTCAATTATTTGCAACTGATGTTGATGATTAAATAAAGAAGCATACCCGTGCAAGATCCCTCCGTCAAAGCCAAATCATAGCCCCCAGTCCCAAGTGGGACGATATTGATCGCGATGTGGACTTACATAGGAGTCTTCCCCGCGATATACGGAATCAAGGGTTAAAGTAACGGCTCCGGTTGGCCGGTGACAAGAGAAGTTTACTAATAGCGTAAAGCAACACTCGCCTATTAATTGGGACTGTGGAGAGGTTGAGCTCGTACCCCTATTCTACTTACATATCTCTCTATCTACCCGCCATGTGCCTACGATTAAAACTAGTGTTTACTTAACCTAGATAACTTCGCTAGTTATCTTCCTTCTAGTGATATGATTATTCCTCGGCTCCAGAGGCTCAGCAACATACACCTACACTCAGCTGATAGAACCGCGGGTCGGGACTGTTACGGTTACCAAAATAGGGAAAGCGAGCAATTGCGACAAACCTCCTAGGTTAGCTGTTACTTATCGTCACGCCGTAGATATTATTGGCCAATGCAAAGTCGTACGCGTCGGCATTGATTCCCTAAAACTCCCAAACGGTGCCGTCTAAGGCGGGGCTAGAAAACTAAAGTCCAGGGTCTTTTACAAGCTCCCATACCTTCGGGACTGCTATCGTTTCCTAAATTGGTCTAATGTCGTCGAGTTGACTACTTTGGCGCTCGTCGTGATCGAGTAGAGGTGAACTAGACAAGATGCCTTGGTCTTCGAACATACTGTTCACGTGGCTCTCGTGCCCAATTCGCATAACGTAAAGGCTTCGTCAAGTTTCGCGGGGCCCCGAGATATCTTTACCCTAGTCTGGAGAAGGACTACGCTATCTAATACGGACACCCTAGGAATGAATCCACAGGTTATCTAAACCGCCGCCATGATAAGCGGAGGAAAGCTGATGCTCGGTATTAGACTTCGCGACATGGCTGGGGTATATACATGGCTAAGTTATGTAGGTATATATCTACCTTTGTATATATATATCTGGTGAGATGTCGTGAGCATGTCGACTAAGAGCATCCATTTCACACTTCAGTACACCAGACTTGTTATACTCGTACGAATAGCAATAACAGTCGAGTCAGCATCAAGCCATGTCTAAATTCGACGCTGCACCGCCCAATACCCACGCCGGTGGGAACGACGATGCACTTCGAGGACAGGGCTCGCTCCCGATGAACCCGACGAACGATGCTGATGAGAGGGTCGATATGGACGCCTACAGGAAAGCAGTTCCATTATGGAAGCGAATCCATCAGCACAGCTTGACACAGATGCTTCTGCTCAGCGTGGTATGTACGGAAATATAGTCTCAGCATTTAAACCCTTTTAACTCCCAAAATGCGTTCCAAGTTCCCCTATTTATGGGGACTGACATTCGGTATGTAGCAAGCGTTCTGCGGCCCAGCAATGGCAGACGCCATCGCGGGTCTCGGTGGCGGTGGTCTAGCCACTCCTCAGACATCTAACATAGCGTACGTTCTTAATCCGAGCGAGCACTTAAAAGATCAATTATTAACTAAGGCCCTTTCAAATAGCACGGCGATCAACTATGCAATGCTCGCCACTGTCTGTATGTTTGGCGGACCCATCGTCAACAAGCTCGGAACCAAGTGGGCGTTAGTTATTGGCGCCATGTCATTTCCCATCCGCGGATCATCGTATTACTGCAACAGCAAGTTCGGGACTCAATGGTACCTCATTTTCGGCGGCTTCTTTACCGGCATTGGCAGCGGCTGCTGGTACGTCGCAGAATCGGGATCCATCATGTCACTGGCACCATCCGGCTCTCGTGGTAAATACCTAGCACTATGGATTGTCGCTAGAAACCTCGGACAGCTAGTCGGAGGCGCTATAAAGTTAGTAGTTCGACCACACTGCACTGAAAAACATCGAGAAAATGCAATGCTAACGATAATGATCCTCAACTCAGCTTGTCGAAGAACCATGTGAAAGGAACAGTGGGCGGAGTTACTCCTGACACTTATATCGCCTTCTTAATCATCGAAAGTCTAGCGTGAGTAGCAAGCCAACCCAAGTATAACTCATTACATTTGTGTAAACACATATACTGATATACTTACCTCCTAGGCTACCGTTCGCGTTCTTAATCTCGCCTCTTGAGAGGGTCGTCCGGTCTGACGGCACGCGCATTCTTGTCTCGGAGAAGCTCACGTTCAAGCAAGAATTCAAGCTCATCAAGTTCACTATGACCTCAAAGCTTATCCTACTTTCGTCTTTATGGGCGGTTTGGTCGTTCTTCTACAGGTGAGCTACTACGCCGGCGCTGGCTTGACACGAAACTAACCAACGTAGTGGTACATGGTCTACTTATCTTGGTACCTATTTCTCCGTCCGCTCTCGCGCTTTATCTTCGCTCGTCTCTCCGTTCTTATGCATGTAAGTGGACCTTGTTTTGCCCCCATGATCTGGTATCTGTCACTAAATAAAGTCGTAGTATTGGATGTTTCGGTCTTGGCTTTATCCTCGACATGAAGTCTCTTAGCCAACGTCGTAGGGCGCAAGTTGGCCTATTTACCGTCGTTATCCTCAACCTAGGCGTGTATATCTGGTCCATCGTCATGCAAGCCAGATTTAACACTACAAGCCCCGGCAAGATCGATTGGGATGAGTCGCTCTATGCCTCGTCTTTCTTACCCTACTTCTTCGTCCAAACCACGGGTCCGCTGTCGCAGTCGTATATGTATTGGCTCCTATCATCGTTTGCGACGGATGCTCAGTCCAATGTTCGTAACGGTGCAGCTTTCCGGTATGTTGGTCGGGTCGACGATACGTCGTATACGAAGTAGGTGCCGTAACTAACATGTTTGATAGGTGCTTAGAAGCTGTCGGTCAAGCTATTTCGTACGGCATGAATACGCAAATTAAAGCTAGCCCTCTGATCGGATTGTACGTACTGCTCTCCTCCGAGACAATTTGCCGGCCTTTGTATTAACAAACATTCCTTAGCTGCGTGACATTCGCTCTTATGGCAGCTGCTGTAGGCCCAATGCTAGTCCTAGTTAATTCCACGCCAGACCGTATTCCGGCCGACGTGATACTCGAAACGCAAGAAGCGCAGCAGGAGGAAAAGCTCCAAGGACTGAAGGCCGAGGCATAACGCGCTTGAGCATGGGGCAACTATAGAAGCTGACTATTAGCAGAAGTTAACGCCTACGACTTATATAGTATAAGAAGAGATTATAACAAGATTTATAACCGATTAAAAGTAACGTTTTGTCATTTGATTCGACTAATTGGATGAAGTCGGGGTTGATTACCTACCTATCCCAATATACCAGGCGACAATACACCATAAGCGATATTTCCCAACGACGCTATTGCGCTCTTATAGTGGTTAAGAATGAACTTCCGAATCGTAGGTAGATATGTTCACAAGGGAGGTCCAAAAAGGTCGCCTCCTTCTGGAATAACTTTTCGTCTTTTCGCGTCTCGTCCTTCGCCGACTCCATTCCCAAATACCTTCTCATCTGCATCGGAGCCCACCTTCGGTTTCGACTTCGGCACGGCCTCCTCCCTTCGTGCCTTCTGTAGAGCGACTAGATCGGCTCTGTCGGGATCTCTGCACTTGATGAGCTTCCTCCGCAAAGCTTTGATGGCTTTAGTACTTTCCGGCTATCAGCTAGTAGTTAGTTACGAATAATCAGAATCATATCTGGGCTCACTCACATCCGTCCAATAGCTGGCCATCTTCTCTGGAGGTTCCTTCTCTAGCATTTCTTTGCATTTCTGTATTACGCCCCAAACTTTAGCTTGGGCCTCCTCGCCTTGACTCGCGAACGCCTCTCGAAGCATATGCTGCACCAATTCCTCATCAGCCATTGCCAGCGCGGCATACATGATCTGGCTGGGCGTGTAGTGGAAATATGCATCGGTAACCAGCGGACTAAATTTCAGGATATCCCTCGTTCTCTTATGCGCGTGATTTATCCTGTCATGGTCGAAATCGCCCAGTCTTCTGAGTTCCATAACAGTTCCTTCCAAGGCACGAAACGGATGCCTCACATCGAATGCGAAACGGATGCCCTGGCAGAGGACATATTCAGCAGCTAGTATCATCTCGCCGGTGGTATTCGGAAAGGTATCTGCGATCTTTTGTACACGTATAAAATAACCCTCTGCCTTGCAACCAAAGAATATGCAGGTCTTAATAAGCTCCTGCGGCGGGTAGGTCATTACGCTATTGGTGAGATAAAAGCGCCGTAAAAATATGGCGGCAGTCGCTTGGATGTCGGTCGGGAGTTGGCAATACGGAGCGGCGCGCAGTAGTTCGAGAGTGAAGTGATTCAAGATGGTGTATTCTTCGTCGGGGGTCAGGAAGTTAGGTAAAGGGTCTACAGGCGAATCCGCGGCACGTAGACGACTAGAGATGTGAGTTTGCGCGAGGGTGTTGGTCTTCTCACGAAGGGTAGCGAGATGCGACGGAGTGAAGGACCATAGCCGATATTGGCTTGACTGCCTATATCGGGCGTCCTCGGTTGCCATGTTTATAGTTGTTGATGTTGATGTTGATGTTGATGTCGCAGGGTAGACACGATTAGCTGTATTAGATACCCAATGTGAATTGGCATGCGGGAATACAATATTCGGTTTGTGATTAGCTGCTATAAGCTGCCTAACCGTTTGATGAGAAGCTTTCAATGATGTGAAGACCAAATTGACAGGAGGAATTCAGAAGCAATCAATTGTTTACCTAATATGCACCTGTAATCCTTAGGTCCTTTGTACCTAACCTAGGTACATAGGTACCTAGGTACTATGCATGTAGATCTCCGTGGCCAGCCCTACATCGTTATCGATATCTTAAGAAGTGCCTATCTAACTCCCGAGGTCCTCAATCCTCCAAGTCCCAACAACAATAAACGTATACGACTGTTAATTTGTTAAATTCGTTGTTTGGGTTATACTCCTATAATTTACCAATTTGTGTCATTGTACTGACTGTCCAATATCATCTCTAGAGAACCCATCTCTACCTACATAGCTGGGACAATACTGAATCACCAATGCGCTACTGTAGGGCTACTACACGACATTGTCATCGCGATAACGTCTTAGACTACTAAGAATTCAGTTAGGCATTGGGAAGTATTTACTATTGGTTAATAGCCCCCATAAAGCCATAATATTAATCTACCTAACCTACCTACCTAGGTACCTAACCTAGGTAGGTAGGTACCTATAGCAACATAACACCTAATAAAACCCTTATTCCTAGATATATCGATATCACGCTGCCCACCCCTCCAGCACCATTCGGAGTCGTAGTTGGCGTAGGTGCACCATCCGTAGTCGTAGTATTGGCCTCCGCACTGCCACTAACAATAACTATCCTATCATCGAGCTGGAAGTCAACCGGGCTCGTCTTGCGGATATGGTCAACTAGCACCTCGTCTAAAGTATCAAGAATAACCACATCTTGGACCGGTTCTAACATATTGTCACCACCACCGGTTATAAAATCAACTGTGACAACAGTATACTGAACCTCTTTATCGACGGGCTTGTCGCTGATCGTAAGACGAACAAGGCGTTCTCCAATAGCGTTGTTCGGGTTATACTCGACTTTAATGCCACGGCTGACTTGGAAGAAGCTGGTGACATTCCGCTGATTGAACTGATTGACACCACTGACGAAACCCTCGAATATCTTCAATAGGTCCGCACCGCTATAATCAACCTCAACCACGGCATTGCCGAATGGGAAAGACGTGAGTACCTCGCCTCGCGTGATAGGCCCGGAATCGATGGTAGCGCGGATGCCCCCTGCATTCGTAAAAGCAAAGGCTGCTTTGCTTCCACCGTCTACACGATACTGTAGCATCGAGCTGTAGAGGGATCTATGTTAGCACTCCCCGAAGAGATAAATACGCCCGGGTGTCTACAACTTACTCGGATACCAAGTCGCCCAGGGTGCACTCCTGCTTTTGACAGGTCGATTGGTCGAGCACAACATTGGTAGTACCAATCTCCTCCGTTGCGAATTTTTCGAATGGCTTCCTCCATTCTTCAACCTGTGCCTGCAAGCCCTCATCTTGCTTAGTGGTGTTCGTCATATGTATCGGGGCGCCGTGGTAGGTAAGTATCCGTCCCTCTGAATCGTACGTAACGTCGATATAACCCAAATACTCCCCCCAGCGATAAGCGGTAACGATGAAGACTTCATCGCCGTCCTTGTTTGTCTCAATGGTGGGATACTTGCCTTCGGCGCCCTCCATATCGCCAAGTAGCGTGTGACTATGACCACCCATGATGAGTTGGAGGCCGGTAGTCTCACGAGCTAGACGCTTGTCCTCTTCGTACCCGATGTGCGTGATAGCTGCGATTCGAGTGATGTTCGTCGTGCTGCGAATTTCGTCGATCGAGGCCTGGACCGCAGCGATCGCATCTGTGAACTTTGTGCCGTTGCCAGGATTGCTGATCCCAGCTGTTGTCTCAGTTGTGACGCCAATAACGGCTAGCTGGTACTGCTCGAAGATATGATACGGTTTGATGGTAGAGTTTAGCTTCTCATTATCCGATATAATATTTGCAGATATAATAGGGAATGTCAGGTTTTTTAAGAAGTCGCCCAACTTGTCATCGCCGCCATCGAATTCATGATTTCCCAGAGTCATGGCGTCGAACTCAAGTTGATTGAGAGTCTCAGCAATTTTTTCACCACCGTAGAATGAATAAAATAGAGTGCCCTGAAATTCATCCCCCACGTTCAACAATAAGCTGTCGTTATGACCTGGTCGTGTATTGTCAATGACCGTCTTGATACGAGCATAACCACCATAGCAGCCCTTTGAAGGATTGGTGCAATCAGTCCCCGATGAAGAGAACTCATCTAGGTGTGCGTGCACATCGTTAATGTGGTAGAACGAGATGTTAAAGTTGCCGTCCGCATCAACGAAGCGCTTCGACAAGCGCTTGCTATAGAGCGAGTCATCAGCTGAAGCCAGGCCAGCTACACCGGCGGCTATAGCGAGAACGGAGAAAGAAGGAACGCGAACCATTATCTCAGGACCGAATCAATCTCCCTGTTGAGTCTATAGTTTACGAGAACGACGAGCAACGCAGCAGAATGCCCCTGGTTCTTACTCACAAGCTGGCTGACGAGCGACGATCCTCACTTCTACCAGAAAGCAAGAATATGCGTCGAGTATAAATAAGGTACACAAGTATGCAGTCCCTCCCGAACTTTTTTCTCGATTCGGACCTGCGGTATCACGACGGGAAGCATTCGCGCGACGTCGTGCGGCACAGGTACAAATATTATCTCCAAAGGAGCTTCCAATTCGATCCAGACCATGCTAGCATCTGGGCCGCTTAACCCGATAAGCCAGGTCGAGGAGATACGTGGTCTTGGCAGTGAGCTGCAAGAATTGTCCAAATGCGAATCTCATTGGCACGTGGGAAGTCAAGCTCGGAAAGACATGCATGAGGATATAATCCCACGTGGGTTAGATGATATCTTACAGATATGTGCAAAGTAGCATTGGCACATATTCCAAGCCATGAGTAGATATCAATGGCAATTAGGTAAAGGTATTCGAGTTCTTGTACAAACTGTATTAAAACTCAGTAATAAGCATCAGCATTCCAAGCCGGGGATATGATATATAGTCACAATTATTACATGTCTTACTGCCTTGTTAAGGGATTAGGTTACTAGACAGAACCCCCAGAAACTCCAAGCAACTCATGTTGCATTGCAGCCTCTTAAAGCTGATGTAATAGTATATATACTTGGAAGAATAAGACGACGTCGCGAGGCTGATTCCAACTGGCAAATATCAAATCAAGAGAAGAGAGTTACTAACTTGATCAACTATATGTTAGATACGCGAATATCCTCTAAACATTAGGGTCTCAAGTTTATGACAGGTAGTTACACCTAAACAAACCAGGTAGGTATCTACATAGTTAAATTAGCACATCTCAACTAGTTAAATAAAGACTGCTTGCTTTACTGTTACAGAAAGCAGGTCATGACGCGCTACGTCACAGACTAGACGATCGGATGAAGAGTGATGTGTGATCGACAAGTGGGGAGGATATGTATCTGGGGTCGAAGCGGTTTGGGATCAGTACATACATACACTAGACGAAGAGCGCTTTGACAAATGCTAGCACGAAACTTCAGTGAAGTCATTGATATGAGAAATTCTATGTAGCTCTCTTGCATGAGTATCGAGGAGCTGGACGTTATTGATCATGAGATGACTTACTACCAGGTACAGTTGTAAATTATTTTGACAGGTTTAGACAATCTGTTGTAGTCTGAGAGCTTTGGAAGCTTACTTTTCTTGTTGTTGCATATGAAGATAACTATTGGACTAAAACTTGATTCTTTCTAATTATCTATGTTAATGGATCCAAGTATCGTGTCTTACCTTCAACTAAATATTAGTAACTATAGTTACCTAGGCGTGAAACTATTATGAGTTATATTCTAGTCTTTCTATTTAGCTAAACACATACGGCTTTGCGAATAGTCTCATGCTGGTCTATTTTACTTCAAAAGCAAGTTAATTTTGCCACTGTCCTAGTTATGACATACGTACAGCGCCAATTTCAAGAACTCCAATCATTTATATGATTATGCCTCTCTGGACAGCCGCTAGGGGCGCTTATGTGGGCGGTAAACGTTGGAGTCGAAACGCCTGAACGCTCATGATCTAGCCCAGCGGCTACGGTTCAGGTGTCGGAAATAGAAAAGAGATCATCCATTGCGACACGCATTGATTGAGTGAAGTATTTTGGTAGATACATATGTATTTTGTATTTCATCAGATAATGCACTTACCTAAACATCCATCTCCATCCTCGTGCAGAACCCCCCTGTCAGCCCAATGCACTCTAATGATTCTAGCCGTTCCACTGATTCTGCAGAACAAACAACTGGATAGTAGGTGCGCTTGTTGAAACGGGTACGAAGGGGCGCAGTTCAGTTCGTAATACGAATTAGTGGTTTGAAATGGGTAAGACACAGTCAAATTTACTGGGTGCGAGCAGCTGTCACTGCATCGTGAGTCGATAATGGTATTCAGATCACGTTGAACAAGACGAAGTGGTTTGTTGATTTTTTGTTTGTTGATTTTAATTTATTTATTTTCACACCCTCTTGGTACCTGTTGGAGATTGGAGAAATCCAGGGTCTTTGAAGTGGCTGTCCGACCCCGCGGTCGGCGCGTCCATGTGTAACGTACACCATGTAGAAGGTACATAGATACATGGTGTATATGTACAATTGTTCGAAATGGAAGGTGGTTAGCCCAATTTATCAAGTTCGGTAGCCAATAAAGGCTCCTGCCCGAAATTCGCAATAATTATCTATTGTCATCCATCGTCTCTTCTCATCCAACAGTATCTGACTGGAATCAAGGTATTTTTAGTGTTTTGGATCGGGTCCGTTCTTATTCGATACGAAGTCAATTTTCTCATCCGGCAGCTCAAATGTTGAGCTTCATTATGTACTTGAACATGTCTTATGTAACCAGATGTACCCGAAGTATCCACCTGCAAGTACCGTTCCAATTGACCAATGGATAATCGATAAGCTACCGTACCTACCTACCTTTAGCACATGAGGTAGTGGCATGTCCTTTATCCATTACGTGACCCCCCGTTCCCCCCCCTTCTCCCCCCTTAACCGCCTCAATCTCTATCCGCTCTGCCACTGTAACCTCCTTTTTAGTTGCCACACCACACACTTCATATTACGCTACTACGTTGATCTCGCATTGATAAAACATCCTAGTCGTTCAAGCAGAGCCAAGGTTTAAAACTTGATTAACTCTGTCTTTGCCTTTCATTATGACTATATTTTTCCCTTCTGCCTTTCTCCTCTTCTCGTCTTAAACAATACGTCAGAATAATAGAGTCACCAGGTGGTCAGTTATTAATCAAAGGAACATCGTCTTCCCCTCATACAAAAAAATTAGCGTGCGATACTCGGCTCTTATTAACGTACGAGGGTAACCGGGAGCTCTCCTCCGCTTTACCCCCTATCCCCTTGATCTACATCGTACGCGTCTAGCCTTTAGATCGATTCTCCACTGCGATCCACCACGTCTACAGCTCGTCCCCCATTCCAGAAGCCCTAGTGCCCAGAGCTTGCTTCTCCTTGAATCTGTTCTTTATCCACGACTCCAGTCAACGCTCGCTAAATAGATATCCAACAATTATTCCATACCAACACAACTCTCTTTTGGATTCCCTTTCTTTCTGGTAGCAGGACTCCCATAGTGCATTTCATATTTTCCATTCCTTTTAGACGACCAATCAGCTCGGAGGCATCAGTTAGGAACGTCGCCAATATGAATTTCACCAAGAAGATGGATCGCGCCTTTCAATGGGCTGGCGAGAAGATGGGCCATGAGGCCAAAACTAGTCATACGGACGAATTCAAGAGTCTGGAGACAGAGATGGCTCTTCGACATGACGGTATAAAACCCATACCTTGTTTGTTAGTTCAATTGGTTAGCTAATATTCGTCTTATACTATAGGCTACGAACGCCTTCAGAAATCTATGAATACCTATGTAAAGTCGCTTTCTCGCAGGGGCGAGACATTCGAGGACAAGGAGAAGGGGCTCCCCGTCAGCTACCTTGGACGAACAATGATGAGCCACGGCGAGGACTTCGAGCCGGACTCAGAATTTGGCAACTGCTTAATCGGTATGTTGCAATATCGGAGTAGAGAATATGATGGGCAATAGCTGACATTGGAGCAATGGTGTAGCCATGGGTAGGACCAACGAACGCATCGCTGGCATTCAGGAGACATACGTTGCGCAAGCTACCTCTTACTGGTTAGAAGGGCTAGAGCGGTCGCTAGCTATGATGAAAGAGTATCAGGTTTGTTACCCAATACTCGTACATGAGGATATTCGTTGGACAAGCTAACCCCAGCTTCTATTAGTCTGCCCGTAAGAAGCTCGAGAACCGACGTCTCACATACGACGCAAGTATGATAAAGATGCAAAAAGCGAAACGGGAAGATTTTAGACTTGAAGACGAGCTTCGAACCGCGAAAGCCAAGTACGAGGAGTCGTCCGAAGATGTTCTTCGCCGAATGCAAGATATCAAAGAGGCCGAAGCTGAATCCGTCCGCGACCTCACATGTTTCCTTGATTGCGAGTTGGACTATTATGAACGCTGTGCTGAAGAGCTCCGACGTGTGAAGCAGGAATGGGTTGGTAGCCAGGGTCAAACATCCGGCGGTTCTCGACCTTCTGAGCTTAGTGTCTCGCGACGTTCGACGAGAAGTAGGAGCAACACAGCCCAGTCATCTTCAGAACGAAATGACCGCACTGAACGGTGGGCAAGCAGACAAGAAAATAGCGAGCGAGACGAGCCAACCCCTGAGCCCGTGCAGATGCCCATTCGCTCAAGTCCGTACCGTGGGAGTGGATCTGTAACTCCTGAGGCGCAAAGGCCGGGTATTAGTCGTGCAACTACACACGCGGGTGCGTTTGATGGGCCACCAGCGAGACAGCAGTCGTACCGCGACCCTCCAACCCTGCCTTCTGATTCACTACGCAAGACGCCCATGGCACCGCCGCCAGCTATAGGATCTTTCCGCAACAATCTACGCCCAGTGAGTAGAGTCCAGACTAGCCAGAATTTGAGCCCCGACGTCTATGTGGATGATTACGACACGACCAATAGCAGCGGCAGTCCAGACTATGATCGCAGCGAAAGCCCGGCCACAAGCTACGGGAGTTTAAGTCGCAGTACGAGCAACACCGGGTTACGTACTATGGGGACGACGGGAGTGGTAAAAAAGGCCCCTCCGCCACCACCTCCGAGCAGAGCTAAGAAACCAGCGCCGCCTATTCCCTCCAGACCAACAGGGTACTAAGGTAGCGGTAAAACGTGTCTTATGGTCTCTCGAACCCATACAACTTGTTTTCTATCCTGGAGTGCAAACCCTAGCCACTTGAAGTAGACATATTGGCGATCAAATAAGTGTAATTGCTTAATTTGGGGTGTGTTTTACGTAGGTAACAGACCTGTGGCCCTATGCTAAATAGGGAAGGATTTTGATCGCGCGGCGTTCGGTGTATTTGTATATTATAGACTCCGTAGCGAGGATGACTTGGCGAGTCAAAGATACATGGACTGGCTCCTTTATTTTGATATTTCATCTTCTAAGACCATACGTGATCTAGTCCTGTGGTATTTGTACTCATCGTTTCGACGATTTCGTGGGACTACACTAACCTAGATATTGGTGTATTCTTTATATACATATAAACTTCATGCACCTCTATCATGTTATGATGCGACTATGCATGAACCCCTCCCAAATCACATCCCGATGCTCAGTTGGCAATATTCCACATTTCTTTATCAAAATTGTTAGAGATTTCTGACTTACTGATGAGCAGTTATGGATGAATAGTCCAATACCTGTTCTCATGTTAGGAGCGCGATGTGCTTTAGCTCACTACGATAGTAAGTTAGCACGATAGAAGTAGAGATCTATGAAGAAGGGGCTTAGAAAGGATTTAGGAAGCTGAGTAACTTACTTCTGAACCTGCTGTCCTACTTTCATGGGCGTGTACTCAACGTCGTCACCCTCGTCACGGCCAAGGTCGAAGTTAGCGACGCGCACATCCCTGGCTCGTTCTGCTAACGTAGGAATAGGCGCCAAGTCATAATCGCTACTAAGGTGCCAGAAGAAGGTGCTACTGATGCGTACGAGGGGTCGATCGGGATATTCCCGCCGCCGCGCAGCAACAGTGTTTAACGTAGACGAGTTGACTACTACTTCATGATATCCGGCCTTGACCAGCCCGCCCGTTAGGTGCTCTAGCTGCTTCCCAGCTTGTACAAGCAGGTAGCTCCCTGACGAAGAGGCGGAAGGACGCGGGATGCTGACAGCAATGCGACGACCCGTGTTCCGTGCCCAGATATGAAGCCCCGGATATCGGGAACGCCCATGGATCGTTAGGAAATTTAAGTCCGTATGGAAGCCGGCCAAGATGGTGTCCTTTTGCCCAAATTTCTCAAGGTCGGATGCCGTTGGGGCTAGAAGGTGTGGGCTACGTTGCCATGGAAATTAGGTGTCAGAGTTTTGAATAGTTAACAGGACTAATACGGCGGGAGAATATGGAAGAGGAGTGGGCGTAGCTTACCCGTATCGCCCGGCGTTGGCAAAGGTTTCGGCGGGGAGTCCCATGCCAACGGCAGCCATCTCGGCGAACCCCGAAACGCTAACTCACGAGTAATCGCTGTCAGTCAACATGATATTTACCACACACACTGCCCGAATAGGGGGGTTCGAAGAAGAGGAAGTGGCTAGTCAATCCAAGCCATACTCACGCGCTCTTCATACTCTTTCCCCACGTTTCCATAATGGGTGTCCATCTCTCCCTGATTTCAGGGGCATCCGGAATCACGTTCTCGGCATTCAGGCCCGGGAATTGCGTAACGTAAGGCGCGGGCTCGCCCATGCGCCACTACGATAACGAGGGTTAATATGGCTATTCCTGTAGGGGAGATACCTTTGTAGTTTGGCTAAGTTTGTGAGAGAGCAGTTGGGTAGAATGAGGAAAGACTTATATGCAGCCCCCAGGATAAACTACTAAAACACGTACGAAGAAACGACATTTGGGATCCGGCTGATGACCACGAATGTCCAGGGGTCGCTCCTCCGGAGCTAGGCGCTCGATAACGCGTAGGCACGGTTCGTCGACGGCGCACTTTGGCTTCTCGGTATTTTCAAGCGTAACGCCGACTTGGTAGCCCAGCTCCGGGCGCTCGTCCCGCCGCAGGAGCTCAGCCGGTTGTGCGAAGTAGTCTTCCAGGAGGTCCAGGAACGCCTCGTTGTCCGATTCTGACACCCGCGAGTCGTGTAGGACTACCGCCCCGTACGTTGCTAGCGCTCGCGCTGCGCGTAGGCATTCTTCCTGTACCTCGGGACTAGTTGCTGGTTTGTTGAGGTAGGTGTCTAGGTCGATGACTGGGAGGTCCATCGAGGGCTCCTCTGCTGCTACGAACTCGGCCATGGTAGAATTCTTTTGGGCGAAAAAGAATTATCTCCTCTTTATTTATTTTTATTTTTATTACTTTTTGGCCTCTGCTTTATAGTAATTTATAATAATGTAGTTCGATATAAATATCTCGTGACCAACTGTAAATATTTCTGCAAGCGCCTGATGAACAGAGTGTTACCGTTCTAGGTTTACGTCTGAATAGGGAGAACAGATAAGAGAGCAGAATCTTAAGTTATAAATGGCTGTTAGAGGAGCTACGAGCTCAAGCTTTGTATTATCACAAGGCAAAAGAATCAGCTGAGATACTAATCGTTCGTGGTAGGTAGTACTTTATGCATAGATGGATCATGCGGATTAGGGGAGTATCGCCAATTAGAAAACGAAGAATTCAATGTACAGATAGTGAAATCGGAAACCGCCGGGTATAGTCGGTCTCCACTTTATGCCGATTCGATTAACTAAACGAAGAATTGTTAACGTTCTAGAACCTCTGACTAAGTCTGGGGCGTTCGTCGCGTCTCCACTCGGTATCTTTTGTCTATTTCAACTTATGTAATTTTATATAGTTTTATCTATCGCACCACTAACATCCATTACAAAATGCCATTCTCGAGGACGAGGACTGGGTGCTATACTTGTAGAGAGGATGGCTATAAGTGTGATGAGCAAAAGCCATTTTGCGGGAGATGTATTCGACTGCAGAAGACATGCCAAGGATATGGAGTCAGGCTTAAATGGCAGCCCCTTCAGGGATTACCAAAATCGAAACGGGCCAAAAACACACGGCACCAGAAGGAATATTCAAACCATGAGACTGTCCCGGCATTGTCTAGTGAGTCTTCGGGTCCAATAGTAAGATATGACCCATCACGTATTATACCGGATGATGTTCACCCGGTAAATCGCTATCTCCTTAATCATTGGTCGACAACATTGGTCACGATGGTATCTATGGTATCGGCCTCCCAAAACCCATTTCTTATTCACTTAACTCCGATGATATCGCATTCAATAGCTCTACGATCTGTCTTGTGTTCAATCGCAGCTTGTCATTTGGCAATATTAAGGAACGAGAATTCATATCATACCTTGGCGACCCGGTACCGACTCGTTGCTGTCTCCGCTCTGCGGCAAACGATTCAAACTGAAAACCCGGAGCTGTCGCTCGCCACCATTCTAATGCTCCAAGTCTCCGATAGACTCTTCACCGTGGATTCCGGGGTCGACCATCTGTCCGGGGCGAAAGCTATCATTAGCCAGGTTGGGATCAATAGATGGAACAGCTCTAGGGCTTCCTTCCTCCTTAGTCTTTGTTCCTATCACGACATATTGGCCTCCGTCTCGCGAGGGAGAAGTCCAGTTTTTGAATTTGATAGAGAGTTCCCTATCGAGGGTATGGATTCTATGAAGGAACTCACTTCCGTACTACGGATTGTTGGGCAGATTAGTAGAATGCGTGACCAAGACGCGAAACACCTCGACGCATGGGGCTACGCCGTTGAAGAAATACTCAATGCTCTCGACCGGTCTGAGGGCACGATGGGAGACGTGGAACACACCGTGCAGGCATACAGATATGCTGCGTACATCTATCTATACCGGGTCTGGCACAACAAAGGTGCACCAGATCCATCTGCGTTGGAGTATGCTCGAAGTTGTCTGGCTCATCTTGGCCTTGTTACAGTTAGCTCACCTCTGGTATCGGCCCAGGTTTGGCCACTCTGGACTGCCGGCTGCGAGTCCATCGACGTCGACCAGCGTCAATTTGTACGAGACAGGATCGATACTATGTACGAAGCTCGTCACCTTCCCTCGCTCCGGAGGATCAAACAAGACATTGAGGATGTCTGGAATATTAAAGACGAGCAACGAAACTTGATCGGGGTTGATAACGTAGACTGCATCAAAGCTATATTACGAAGTCGACAGAGAGAGGCCGACCTTACTTGAGGATTGGGAGCGTGCTTTGATATGGAGAGTTTCAAAACATACGTTGCCGCTCTATACCCTACTTCATGAGTGGCTCTTCATTTGAACTTACCTCGAGACTGCAAAGAAGCTATGTCTTCGAGTTAATGCAATAGCTATGGTAATATGCTGAGACCGCGATATAATCTCACAGGACTTGGATAGGAACCGTGAATGCTCCCCGCTATTCCGCGACGCTGGAGGAATTGAATGCGGAGGAACATTCGTGCTTTTTCCCTAACCTCAAATCGAAAGCGCTCTACCATATACTTATCTTACTTCACGAGATCATTAGGTCTGAAGGAATTGGTATCCGGATTGGACACCAAATATTCAACCACATACGCTAAAATATCGATTAGTATGGTATAAATATACCTACCGCCTCAAAAGAGAATCGCTCGAAGTTGTGCCGTCTTCGGAGACTTCTCGGAGACTTTCTGCGTTAGAAGACAAATCTGCCTACCGGTTTAAGGTATGGGATGGAGCAGTTGCAAGCAATAGCACGAGCTCGAGATCATCATTGCGCAACACCGATTTTCGCTGTATTGACAAGTTATCGATTAAAGCTAAAAAAAAATATCTTGTGGTCCGAAAAGGAACGGAAAAGGCAAAAAAGAGAAACGTAGATACGGGTATGAAGCAAGATACAGCGGTATCCCCGAAATACTTGCTACCCAGTGGAGTGCACGGGCCATATTTTATAGTGATGTGACAAAATTAATTTATCCGACCTTTTGGTTTCTGTTTGGCCGGTCCGACGGCGGCGGCGGCGCATACCCGGGATTGTGATAGAGAGGCGGCATATATTAAATTCGTGAACATCTATACTGCCCATCGTTGGCTGCGCTCTATGTGGAGTTTTATAGTCGCTTGATATCAACATCATGGATAGAGTAGTCGAAGAACGGAGAAAGTCTCGAAAATATGATATCCTCCTACTTGGAGCTACTGGGTACACCGGGCTACTGACCGCCGAGTACATTGTTCGCCATCTGCCCGTTGACCTGAAATGGGCCATCGCTGGTCGGTCAAAGTCCAAGCTGGAAGGCCTCTCCAACAAGCTCAAAGACTTGGACCCAGAGCGCGTACAACCAGGTAAGCAGTCACTTACGACTCCGCTTGGCTAGACCCATCATCGCCGACTCAACTAAGAAGGATTATATAGAAATCGAGGTAATCGCATTTGATGATTCCAGCCAACTCGATTCCGTTGTAAGGAACAGTAAAGTCTGTATCAGCGTAGTTCTATACTGGCAGGTTGGAGAAGTCGTTGTAAAGTCTTGTGTCGAGAACGGCACAGATTATATTGACGTGTAAGTTTGCTATTCTACGTCAAGTGTTTAATCTAGGTATTTAGCCTTGGTAGTTTCTAACGTTATACAGGGCTGGAGATGTACCACTGTTGCGTACGTGTATCGACAAATATCACGATGCCGCTGTAGATGCTAGCATTGCCGTAAGCACCCAGCCTTCAATGCGGCTCATCTGAAGCGAGGCCTTGGCTTACTAGTATCAATGGCAGTTAATTCACCTCTGTGGAGTATTTTCCGGACCGCAAGATCTTCTCACCTGGGCTGCAGCGCGGGAGCTGGCGCAGAAGACGTCTCTGAAAACGAAGGAATTGATTTTTTCCATCACAGAGCTCGAGTGAGTGTTAAATCTTACTCTTCCCGTGTGATCCCTCATAGTTGCTGACTTTCTCTCTGGGTAGGGTTGGTGTTAGTGGTGGTACGGCTAGTTCATTGTTAGCTGAGAGCACTTATGACTCTCAAGCTGTCGAGGAAGCAAAACAACCATGGGTACTGTCACCCATTAAGAGGCCACAGACTCCTATACCCGCCAATTTTCTTGGCATGCGTAAGGACCCGACCCTCGGTTTGCTGTCTGCGACATCATTTGGTGCCGTACAGAACCGGGCATTGGTACACAGGACATGGGCTCTGTTACAAGATACAGACCAAGGGTACGGGCCGAACTTTCGATACAATGAGTACAACAAAGCTTCTTCTGCAGTGGACGGAATATTGCGCTTATTTACGTCTATCCTTATGAGTATTGCTCTGGAATTTAGGCTCTCGAGACGTATCTTGGGGTTGATCCTCCCGAAACCCGGTGAAGGACCTGATGTCGAAAAAGAGCGCTTATCACGACTGAAGTTCGAGGCTGTAGCTATCGCGGATACGAATAGTGAGAGTGCACCTCGCGCATATGCAAGCTTCTCCTATCCCTCAGGCGGATACCACACTACTGGCCTCCTCTTAGCGCAAGCAGCTGCATCATTGCTCTACACCAGAAACCTAGCAGGTCAGTTTTCCGGGGGCTGCCTCACCCCAGCCTTCCTCGGTGAAGACTTCTGGAGGAGAATTAAAGAAGCGGGTGCAGTCCTTCAGGTCAACATGATTTAAAGAATATTTAAGCCTGTAATTCTGTATACAAAGACTACTACAGGGTAGATTGTTATTTAGCGTGTTCTCCGGCACTCGAAGTGTATTCTATGATCACTTATGTATCGGTTTCTATTTTTGTTTGGTCTTACAGTGGTTCCCTCCTATCACCACACGACCGATCTAGGTCCTGGTAGTACGAGGAAACTCTTTTCATAATCCAGCCTGATTGAATGGTAGGTAATATTCTCTCCTCGGATTGTATATCCTGGTTGTCTTTCATTAGGCCTTGTCTAGTACAGTTTTCGAGTACCCCTAAAGAATTTGCGCATTCCGAATCCATCGTGTGTCCTAATCGCAACTCGCTGGATGTTAAACAGCTCCCTTGCGTATAAGAGAATTGCATACATGTGGGCTTGCTTTCACATGCAGCCTGACATTTCTCGAATGATAATGGGGCTTGTTGCTCGACTGGCGAGAGTCGGGCTTTTTCGCTCTTCGAAAGTCTTCCAAGTGACTTGTCGCTGTACTCAACTCCAACTGACATGTTGTCCCAATAGGTCCTCTTAGCGTTGGTCTGGTGGTATATCAAGCGTTTGAATATATCGCGGAAAGTCAGGGGACCCTTCCTTAAATTTCGATGTAGACGTTCTTGTTCGAACTTCCACATGAGAGTAAACTCTTCTTCTGTCATGTGGTGGAATATCAGCGGTGCAGAGCATTGGAACCGTTCATTGGGTCCTAAGGCAGCCCAGTTAATGGTTGCTAGACTGTTAGTTTGCAAGTATGGAAATGCCCGAGCTGAGTCTTTCCCTACGTCTTGAAGCGCATGTTCTATTGTTATATCTCCTGCCCAGTCTTGGTTTGAATTCTGATGCCATTCGGTTTGATACTCTTTCCAATATTCAGCCACTTTCTCTATAGCTGGATTGCTGAGCGCGAATCCTAGCTCTTTAGGGGGGGACAAGACATCTTGAACGTTCATATCGCTCCCAAGATAGTACGGTTGTTCAGCATCGAAGTTGGCAAGATAATCCAAGACGTTTTGCCACACCATGTACGTGTCCGCCTCAAGAAAGACATACCATCTTGCTTGTGGCCTATATTGCAAAGCTCGTTCGGCTATCGGCAGAAGTTTCCACTGTTGATGCCGTTTGTTTGGGGGCCGTAGAGCGCCATCGAGCCGGCCTGTTCGATATTCTTGCTCCTCTCCTACGCTTATATGAAGCTGATTATATAATTCGAATTCAGAAATAGCGTCTCTCAAGGTTTCGCTGAGCTGGTCGAGGAAGTCGTAGATATGATGGCCGCCTATAGTTTGCTCCGCGTCTGAGTATATAACGTAGTCAGGAACACAGCTCAGGACTGTTTTGAAGTGAACCGGCAACTTCTTGGGAATTTCAGTTGCATTCACCCGTAGTACTACTAGGACATCGTTCTGAAAGTTCGATTGGGGGCAGGCTGGTCGACTACGTTGCAACAGAGATGCAGAGTCTACCGATGGCGGAACTGAAGCTGTTCGCGGTACTGATGGATATCGGATATAGAAAGTGAGGGATAGCAAAACTAAGAAGATAGGGATAGCATGGGATATAGGATAGTTGCGCAACGGCATGATTCAAAGGAATATTATAGGCCTGAAGGCTAAGTTCGTGTGCCTCGATTTTTGGTAGTTAAAGGCATCAGAAAGAGCCATCGAAGAGATTATTTTCTTTCGTAGTATACCCACACAGGTAGACAAACGAGAAGTATATCTTTCATAGGAGGTAGCTATTCCTCTTCGTTAACAATCACGACGTATAACCATATACTTAGTAAAAATATGACCAGTAAACGATTCCGACTGGATACGAGGCTCGTGCGTATTTCGCATTTACAGTATTGCCATTCTAGCAGGATTCAATTGGAGGCGGTTGAGGGGAAATGGGGGCTCAGAATTGAGTAGCACCTTGAATTGAGGCGGTGTTGGTGACAGGAACGGAAACGCATAGCCGCCTTAACGACTCCGCTCTGCTTTGGTGGCTACCTACATATACTAGACGATGGTAACGTAACAATGTAGGCAGGCAGGCAGTTAACCGTTTGTACATTAAGTGTGTATACTCGAGTGGTAATGTAATTCCCATCGTATACCCAGCCTGACGGTGCTGCCAAATCCAGACGGCCGACTTGAAGATCGGCAGATACTAATCCAAATATCGAAGGTATAACAAGGATGGCAACCATTCAAAGTATCTGCTAGCCCGTTACATAATTCTCTATCCTCCTTGCTTCTCCGGAGGTAAGGGAGTCTATGGTTTCAACTCTGCCTATTCTAGGGTTGTCGGGTTGCGATCTCGTTTAGAAACTACCTATCTAACAAGTTTCCAAGCAGCCTCGCTCTAAGTAAGATGGAGAGGACAATCAACGAAGTGGAAATAAATCGTATTTGCCGAGTATCTGAGCTATTTAGATTTCTTATTCATCTGGGATTGCAGGGTCCTTGTCGAATTTCCCGTTATTGCTTCTCCGAACTCCATGCTACCGTTGGGCCCCATAAAGGGGCCACCGAATGGTACATGTTATTAATAGGAGATAATTGCTGCTTCTGTAATATGATTTAGATGGACTCTCCAATAAGGGGACGAGGCTGCAAGTGAATTGAACCTTACCTTGGTTATGTACTTGATTCAAACAATAATATCACAGGATCTAAGTGAGGGCAATGAGTAATAGATACCTTAGGTACGCAATTCCTAATATTTCATATAGCTAGCACTTGTGAGGATGAATAAGTACTAAACAGCCTGCATCCTACGCGCCGTTGTTCTGTGTTTCTTTTCTCTCGTACTTCCGCGATATCCGCAACACGTTCATCCGATGGAGTAAAAAAGGGGCATATCTAGACTAAGTGCCAGTAATAACCGCATTGACTCCTAAGCGCGTTTGTATTTCATGCTAGGCTACCAGTGGCAATGAGGCATATCCAGGATAGAAGATATGTCCGTAGGGCAAGTCTTTAGACAAAGGTCTATACTTTGAATCCCTTTTTAGATAGAGCAGCTAAGGTATATGAGAACTTTGGGTGCCTATGTTTCGAGAAGCTCCTTTCACAGGGTCCATTACATGGGCCGGCCGATAACACATCCAGTTGAATGATTATCCTTTTACCCTATCGTCGACTACCTACCCCCAGTACCCAGGTAGGGGGTTAGTAGCAAACGGTAATTTGATATAGGCTACCCTTTTATGCACTCAAATGGGTATTTCTAGAGGAGTAGGACAAAGCGATAATATTCATCCCAGGATCTTCTAAACCAGCTAACGTGGTTTGGATAGTGGCTATGTCGTCTGAAAAGCCCGAGGAATGTTATATTGCTGCCTGGCGGTTGCGGGTCTTACGGGCTTAGTAGGATATCTCTCTGCAGATAGTCTCTATAGCAAGGAGTCTATGCATTTTATTTCGCTACGAGCCTTGACTAATGACTATGGCTGGTTTGTGAGACCCTGCAAATGAATATACCTACATGGATACTGAAGTTTACAAGGAGGGATATGATTACCTATGGATGAAGTTTAGAATTTAGTCAGGGAATAATGCACTTAGGTGATTTAACTAAAATATTTAGCTGCTTGAGATAGCTTTCGAGGTGTTTAGTGCTGCATATTAATATTAAAGGCCAGCCTTAAGGTAGCATATATGATATATTAGACTACATCTCTTCTATGATATTCTGCGAATGTCCCATCACTATAAGCGACATGAGAGGTGCATAACACCCGGAAGTCTATGTTAAAATGTTTTCCATAGGGTAGTCATTAGGGCAACACACGAACTAGAATTGTAGAGAGAGTATAGACGATGCAAATAACTAATAATTCCTAGAACCTTCTTGTACTCCTTTCCTTAGGTAGAATACCATAAAAGAGAAGCCTTAATAAATTATTAAAGCCTGAGTTTCGCTGGCCAGGTCAAGGTGAAGTAAATTTGAAACAAGTAGCACTGCGCCTCTTCGACGCCGTCGTCTTGAAGCCAATATATAGTACCTAGAAGGTAGTTATGCGGTCGATCGTCAAAGCAAGGGTGTTAATTGTAAGCACAGCCTCAGGCAGCAATGATTTGGACTTGAGATACTTAAAGTCTAGCCTAGGTTAGGTAGGTAGTTATTTAACTAAATCAAGTTAGTTTGAATTCCACCTCCACCTCCGTCTCCGTCTCCGTCTCCGTCTCTCGGAGATGCTGTGCTTGTGGAACAAAATAATAAATTGTAGGTTCTTGTGGCTTGACTTGCCCCATCTTCTTGTAGCCACTCGCATCTCATGTCACTCCGACGTATTATATAGCATCTAAAGATACAAAAATGAAACCCATTGATCTATTAATTGGTCGGCCAACCCCGAACCTACAAGCAGCAGACAAGTTAGCAGCAGCGTCTCAAAGAGTTCTGTCGCTGTCTGAGAAATCCGACTTGGCATTGACATACGGTCCTGACCATGGCGAGGACAGTATTCGTGAACACATTGGGGGTTGGCTCAGCCAGAAATACCGCCCCGTATCCGGCAATATCACCCAAGACCGCATCATCATTACCAATGGCGCCTCCGGAGCACTTGCGGGTATTCTGCAGAAGTTCACAGACCTATTATATACGCATCGCGTATTTCTTGTAGAACCCACCTATTTCCTTGCTGTCCAGACGTTTCTAGACGCAGGCTTTGGTCAGAAGATGCGAGGTATCCCTGAAGATGATGAAGGTATCAATCTAGAGTATTTACGGCGTCAGTTGGAAGAAGACAACAAGACCGATGATCTCTTGAATACTGGCGTACCTCGCACCAAATTTGCCGATCAGGGGTATAAGAAACTCTTCAAGTATGTCTTATACGTGGTCCCAACGCTATCAAATCCCAGCGGGAAGACAATGTCAATACATCACCGTACGGCATTAGTCGAATTAGCACGCCAGAACGATATTCTCCTGATTGCAGATGATGTCTACGACTTTCTTGCCTGGCCGGCGGATGACGGTCTCTCGCATGAAGGTCTAGAATTGCCCCCGAGGCTTGTGGATATCGACCGGCAGATGGCTGGCTCGAGCGAATGGGGGAATGCTGTAAGTAACGGATCTTTCTCGAAGCTGGCTGCTCCCGGCCTTCGGGTGGGGTGGTGTGAGGCGATGCCGAGTTTTATACACGGACTGTCTACAGTGTAAGCCCGCATATCTCCCAAGCAACTGGGAGAGGTAGTTTTGACAACTTGGCTTCTAGCGGAGCGACTATGTCTGGCGGCTGTCAAGCGCAGTATACTTCCTTCTTAATCGACGAGATGTTAGTTTCTGGGATTTTAGAACAGCACATACGGAATACTTTGATTCCGGTATATCGAAAGAGATATAGAACTCTCGTGGAAGCCATTAAAACTCATCTATACCCCCTCGGAATAAGGATATCAACGGGGAAGCCGTACGAAACGTTCGCTATAGACGGCGGGGGTAACTGTGTGCCAACTATACTGTCAGGGGGATTCTTTCTCTACATAGACTTTCCAAACGAGCGTCAATTTCCACCAGCGACCGAAATCATCCGCATCGGCCGTGAGGAGTTCGGCCTAACTATTGCACCAGGAGAGATCTTCGCCGTCAAAGGAGATCCCGAAAGTCTCAAGAGGGCCCAGTCTACTTTCAACCGGGGAACGAGGTTATGCTGGGCATGGAATGAGGAAGCAGCGCTGATTGAAGCGATCGAGAGGTTTGCGAAAGCTGTTCAGCGGGCACAAGTATTACGTTTATAGTTTATCGTCTGAGAAATTGCTTTTTCTCGGCTTCTTTTTCCAAGATAGGGGCGAATCGAGATGGAGGGGCTATCTTGATATATGCTTAAGAGTGGTCCATACTTAGAGCTGGTTGTTGTATAACTAAACGATAAATCAAGGGGTTGAACTAGGGTACCTAAAGCAGGCAAATAATATCAGTATCTGAATAATTATAATAATTTATCACTCAATCTAGTTGCCTCCCCAGCTTATAATCATATCCCTTCTAAACCCTGCCATAAAAAACAAACCGGATGTCAAGATCATAGAATACCCCTAAGCTCAGGCAAACCTTACCTTTTCTCCCGCATCAGCATCCGCCTTCTGAGCGGAATGCTGCTGCTCGGGGCCCGGCGAAGGCGTAGGCGTAGGGGCGAGATCCCCAGGGGTAGGCTGGTTACCAAGGCTATCCATGATGCCCTCGTCGGCGCGCTTACCCTCAGCCGCCTTCAGCACCTCCATCAGCTGCCTTCCGCCTTCGGGCCACATGACAACATCCTCCGTTTTGTTCTTCCCGCTCTGACTCCCGCCCCCCTCGCCGACCTCGCCCCTGAGGATCTTATCCACGCTGATCTGGTCCGTCCCGTAAAAAGCCGCATTCGCCTCGGGCTGCTGCAGGATGATGGTCCCGTCGACCTGCACGCCGCCGTAGAACCCGCGCGACTTCATGTAGCTCCACACCGGCTTCACCCCCTTCCCCACCGCCGCCTCGACGCTCGTCCCCACGCCTATGGGCCCCGCCGCGACGGCCACCTCGCCGCCCAGGCTGAAGCGCGCCTTGGCGAAGGCGTCGACGGCCGCGGCCGTGTTGAGCACGCACACGCAGTCGTATATGTCAAACCCGACGACGATCCCCGCGCCTATCGTGTGCACGAGGAATCCCGCCGGCGGCGACCAGCTGCCGTCCGGCAGTCTGGCGACGACGAGCCCGGCACCCCCTGCCCCGGAGATGTGGAACCCGGTCCGGAAGGTGGTGAAGATGGCCAGCCCCTTCGCGTTGGCGATTACCGACTGGGGGATCTTTACTAGTACCTTGGGCTTGCCGCTTGGGCCTGGGGGTGGGGTGCCTTGCGCTGATGCGGTGGTATAAAAGCCGTCTTCTGAAGATATATGTTAGTTACCTACCTATCTAACCTAGGTACCTAACCTAGGTAGGTAGGTAATGTAGAAAGAAGTATGAAATTTGGATAGTGCGTGGGTAAAGGGGGAACTTACTGCAAAAACTCTTGAGAATACGTGCTGCCTTGTCGCATTCCTTGTCCATGCTCGTGGGCATGAAGGCTTCGGAACCAAGCTTGTTCGTCAGCTTGTTGATGGGGGTGCCGACCTTCATACCCCATTCATATAGCTTACGCCCGAAGCCCGGTTTAGGCGTAGAAGAAGCGGGAGCATTGGCGTTTGTTGTAGACGACTGTTGCTGTTGCTGTTGCTGTTGCTGTTGCTGCTGTTGCTGGTCGGGATGAAGACTTGCGGCAGTTATATGAGGAAGTGAAGCTTTAGTAGGAGGGGGAGGGAACTGTGGCCCTGGTTGTCCTCCTTGTGACGAGATGGGGCGTGCTGGAAGGGCTGGTGGCTTTTCATCATTCACCGTAACCCCGGCTCCGGCTCCGATTTCCGAGTAGCTCGGCGGAGGTGGATAGCCTGTGATCCCCTGCGATGGTGTATAGACCTGGTTTGGAGGGGGGCCAGGGGGCGGAGGCGGGTAGTACTGTTGGTCTAAGTTTGAAGGTGGAGGACCTGGAGGCGGCGGATAATAATCATGATGTTGAGTTGCTGGAGGAGGGCCAGGCGGCGGTGGTGGGTAGTAGGCCTGGTCGGTGCCAGAGGACAACGGAGGACCCGAAGGAGGGTTGTATTGTCCTTGCTGAGTCGTACCAGACTGGGATGGAACTGACTGAGGACCATTCCCGCTTAGTTCAGCGTAGTAATTGGGATTATCACCTGGAATAGGCGAATAGCTTGGATGTGCGCTCATTGTAGAGTCAAGACAAGGCACGGCTAGGAGGTAGTTACTGTAGAATAAGGCAAGGAATATACTTGCTAGAATAAAGCCGGGCAAGAAGTCCCTTTTAAGGAGTTGTTTAAAAAGGGGACGAGGTCAATTACACGTGAATAGGAATAAAAGCGCGGGCCGCGACATGGACAAGATCGTCAGTTGATTTAAGAATACGCGTATAGAATAGTGGCTCAAGAGTATCCAAGGCTTTGCTTTGACTAGCATTTAATTGGGTGTCAGCCCTGAAGAGTCCCTATAGGTGAGACAAGTTGGTGAATAAATAGGGACAAGAAGACCTGAGCGATACCTGAGCGATACCTGATGTCATCACCACATTCGAGGCTAGGCGCAGGGCTATAGCCAATAGCATTTACCTGCGCGTTTACCTGTATTTAGTTAGATCATGATTGTACTAGGTTAGGTTATAAATACATTCGTTAAACCTGAGATCACAGTAGTCTCAAAATTAGATGATATATCAAGAACGTAAGTAGAGCGAAGCTAAAAAGCACTAATCCATAAAGCACTCGAATTAAGGCACAAGCAACATTTGTAATAACTGTAGGGTCTCCTATTATCATATATTTTAACCGCTACAGCGCTGACAACGCGCATTTGCCGCAGCTTGCCCCTTTCTTCGTAATTCTACAATACACGCAATAGACTACAAGTATAGGCCTTCGGGTTCTCCCTCTTGTTTGGTACGAAGGACCCTCTCTCTTGCGGCTCTAAAATCTGCCATCTGCACACGCATGCGACGTTCGCGTAGAGCCATCAGGCCAGCCTCGGAGCATATAGCCTTGATATCAGCCCCGGATAGATCATCCTTCTGACTGATGAACTCATCCAGGTCGACATCTTCGTTCAGGCTCATCTTGCTCGTGTGAAGATTAAAGATCTTGCGCTTCGTGTTCTGGTCTGGATTCTCGAAGAGGATTTTTCGGTCAATTCGGCCAGGTCGGATCAGGGCAGGGTCGAGAGTTTCAATCTTGTTGGTTGCCATGATAACCTTGACGTCACCACGGTCGTCGAAACCATCCAGTTGGTTGAGGAGTTCCAACATAGTTCGCTGAACTTCACGCTCGCCACCCGACGTTGAATCATAACGCTTCGTGCCAATGGCATCGATCTCATCAATGAAAACAATAGAAGGAGCGTTTTCCGCGGCAACCTATTATAATATTAGCATAATACCATCTTAAGGGGCAATACAGCTATTATCATACTTGGAAAAGCTGTCGCACAAGTCGCGGTCCATCACCCAGATACTTCTGGATCAGTTCGCTTCCAACGATGCGCAAGAATGTGGCCGAAGTCTGGTTTGCTACGGCTTTTGCCAATAGCGTCTTGCCGGTTCCAGGAGCACCGTAAAGAATGACACCCTTCGGAGGCTTAATGCCCATCTCTTCGTACAGCTCGGGGTGAAGAAGTGGTAGTTCAACCGACTCTCGCACTTCTTGAATCTGCTGCTCCAATCCACCAATATCGGCATAAGACTCGGTTGGCGCCTTGTCAAGTTTCATGACGTTAACGGCCGGGTCCGTATCATCCGTAAGCACGCCGACAATAGAGACGCTCTTGTGATGCAGCAGCACAGAGGCACCGGGTTCCAGTAGATCCTTGTCGACGAAACTCATGATACTGACGTAATACTCAGGACCAGTCGTGCTAGATACTATAGCGTGGTCATCATCAATCATCTCCTCGAGGGTACCAACACCCATGGGGCTTCCACGCATGTCGTCAACTCGACCACGTTCATCAGCCATGCGGTCTGGAGCGTCGAGATCGGGAGCGGGACCAGTGTTATCTTTAGCAGCCTTCGCTTTTCTTAGGCGCTCTTGGTTCTCGACAAACTCTTCTTCGAGTAGCAGGTGATCATGGATGCGTTGCATTCGGAGTAGACGAAGCTTGCATCGACTGGTCGGATAGACAGCGGGGAGCTTGGCGGCCGCAGAAGTACCAGCAGCCTTTCTCTTCTTACGTCCGATACGAGTGGTTGGGCGGGGTGGCGGTTCATACTTGGGCTTCTCCTTCTGTTGGAAACATGCGAGTTAGAAATACGAATCAGAAATCAATAGTAGTTTTGAAAACGAAGCTTCGCTGCTGTTGTGATGGCATATGAGATGTCCATCGACGTACCTTCTTATCCTTCTCATCCCTTCCATCCTGGCCGGCACCACCCATTCCGGATTGGTTTTGACCCTAGATGCGTGCGCCGTGTTAGTAAAGAGAAGACGCATACGTAGCGGTGGTGATATGATTATTTGACTGACCATCTTGACAAACTACTGCCCTGTGCGGGTCAAAGTAATGGGCAAAGCACCCTGCTATGGGGAATGATAAATTATATATGGACAAGAACCACGGCTACAAGTCGAAATGCTAATGATGGATGCGTTTGCTTGTAGTGGTGGTGGTACCAGTGGTGATACCAGTGGTGGGTAGAGAATGAAGTAGTAAAGTTGACGTTTGAGTTGTTGAGTGGATTCCGATGGCAAGAGGTAGACGAAGCTTCGCTGACGCTAGTTTACCTGTACTTTTAGGTACCTCAGGTTTAGTCGTGTACATAGGTAGCGTCAGTTTAGAAATCAGGCACCAAAGAGGGAACGCGTGCATGCCAAGATAACACATGAAAGTGTGGATAAGATATAGATAAGATCGGAGTATACATGTACCTAGGTACCTAGGTATATATGTACCTAAACCTACCTAACCTAGGCAAAACAAAAAGGTGCATGTGGCCAGTGCATGTGCAGTTACTGGGTCGGTGTCGATTTGGAAAGAACTGCGGCATTACAACGGGTTGCAATTTAGCTTTTGATAGACATTGAAGCTTGAACCTGTTTTTCCCTTATTCATCGTCTAAAATAACTCTTCCCTAACTTTCTACCTTTCTCTACCTCTCTACGTAGGTACCTATACTCGTACGCTCGAGCCCTTTATCTATCGGAAGCTCCTCTACAGTTTCCTATAGGTCAATTGCTGCAGGATGCAAGCTTTCTCGAGACATCTGCAGCCAGGCGCTGCCGTATTGCGCCAGCTTTCCCGACGAGCCTACAGTTCTACGACCTCCCCTTATTCCCAGACGATCGAAAACTTGCGCATTAACGGAGACACCAAGGTTATATTCCAAGGTTTTACCGGAAGGCAGGGAACGTAAGCGCTCTCCGCTCCTTTTGAAGTTGGCCGCTCGTCGAAGATTATAATCGTCTTGATCTCCTCAATATGCCACATCACATATCGCAATATATAAAAAAAGCTCATGCTGATATTCGGATTACAACAGCTTCCATGCCCAGCAAGCTATCGAATATGGTAACTACATCCTTTGCGCCCCTCCGTCTCTACGATGGATTTCTACGAGATGAGGAATACATATCTAACGGAAACCTACCGATAGGGACCAAGGTCGTTGGAGGTACAAACCCCAAGAAGGCCGGCCAGGAACATCTTGGTCTTCCTGTCTTCGGTAATGTTGGTGAGGCCGTGAAGCAGACTGGCGCAACCGCCACTGCCATATTTGTGCCGTAAGTTCTCGGGTTACCGGTATGAAATACGAGGTTCAAATATGAGTCGCTAATCACCGTTCGTATCCAGTCCTCCTCTAGCTGCAGCTGGTATCGAGGAGGCTGTCTCTGCCGAAATCCCTCTTGTCGTTTGTATCACCGAGGGTATCCCCCAACATGGTATGCCAAGTCATAAAGCCTCGAAGCTTTTACCTTTTCTAACGGACTTCTAGATATGGTCCGCATCACCGATATCCTCAAGTCGCAGTCCAAGACCCGTCTCGTCGGCCCCAACTGTCCCGGTATCATCGCTCCAGGCCAGTGCAAGATCGGAATCATGCCCGGCTTTATCCACAAGCGTGGTCGTATCGGTATCGTTTCCCGTTCCGGTACTTTGACTTACGAAGCTGTCAACCAGACCACTCAGGCTGGCCTTGGCCAATCTCTCGTTGTTGGCATTGGTGGTGACCCCTTCAGCGGGACGAACTTCATTGACTGCCTCAAAGTCTTCTTGAAGGATGAGGAGACAGATGGTATCATTATGATTGGAGAAATTGGTGGTTCAGCCGAAGAGGACGCCGCAGATTTCCTCAAGGCCAACAATATCGTCAATGGCGGCAAGCCTGTTGTCAGCTTCATCGCCGGTATCAGCGCTCCTCCGGGGCGACGTATGGGCCACGCCGGTGCCATCGTATCAGGTGGTAAGGGTGGCGCAGACTCTAAGATCAAAGCTCTGGAGGCAGCTGGTGTAGTAGTAGAACGCTCTCCCGCCGCCTTAGGGCGCGCAATGAGGGAAGCTTTCGTCAAGCGGGATCTTTTATAAGAAGCCTACCCCATACATAGATGTAGAAAGGACGGGTTATTAGATACGGTATAGGCCTCAATGAGCCTCATATGTTGTGGACCGCCGAAGCCCAGGGATATTAAATGCTGTCCCGGATGGGGGGCAGATGTTGAAGCACGTGTGGTGGTTGGTAAGCTGGACTGCATTTATTGCCAGGAGAACATCCTGAGTGTGTTTTACTTAACTCTGATAGACGGAGGGGCGGATGGCGAATAATGCATTGTAATTTTGTTGTGTCTCTCCCCCTATCATCCTTATATATATCATGAAGTCTCAATACGGGAAGAAGAGAATGACACGCAGAAAATCATACTGCTCTTATTCTAGCGCTACGTTAACACTTTATATCAGATAGCTATAGACTGACTATTTCCTGGATCGAACCCGCCGCTTTCCAGTGTTCGAGAGTAGGTATAAGACTCCCCCATTTATCACCCAGAAAGCGTAAGTGGTCAGTCATTCTTGTACTAAAATTATAACGATGCTTACATACCTAAGGTACCTAGGTAGGTACCCAACACAAGACGATAGAGTTAATGAAAAAAGGGGGATATGGAATGTATCTAAAAAGGAAGATAAAGCTAAGTTTGTATAATATTAAGATCGCGGTTGGATAACATTACCAGGTAGCTAGCTCCCCCAGCCTTTCCCCTAGCCTAGCAATCTACGAAAACGCCATTGGCTCTACGCCGAGGTTATTGGCATCAATACGGTGAGAGTCCCCAAAGATCTAGCCCAGTTGCAACCCCGCATATGTACCTAGGTAGGTATGTATGTCCATGAAGCATTATAACTGCCGCGTAGAATCCGGGGTCTCCGCATTGATCCCCCCAAATTATTGGTGTACTATGTCCAGATTTGGAGCACAAGTGCCTGGCCCTTCTACAAATGTAGAATGGATCGATAGAGTTGATGTTACCTATGCCTGCGGGACACATGGATGGCCTATGCGTGCCAATGGTAGGTAGTAGGTAGGTAGGTATATATATATAGGTATATATATATATCAATCGTAATACCTACTACTACCTAAGGTAAGAATGAGCAATGATATTCAAGCAATTGCTATAACATACCTTCATCAAAAAGAAACATCCAAACGTCAAAGACTGGTTATCAGCCCGCTAGCCCCTTTCCTTCGAGACCCGTATTCCATTTACGACTATGGCCATGCCCACGGACGCGGAGAAGCAAGCGGCAGCTTTGGAAGATCAGAAATCAGGGACGCACGAGGAACTCGAGGTGGTCCCGGTCGATCAAGGGGGAAACCGCGAAGGCTACAATATTCATCTGAGTTGGAGATCATGGGTATGGACCATGTTGATTTTGCGTTGTGCTGAACTGTGTGTTGACAATCTGCTCAAATATGTAGCTAGTGGTGTTTATCACCTGCTTCGCGTAAGTTTGATAGTATATTCGTCCATCCGTAGACCTGTCTCTAACCACATCGAACAGCATCATGGCTCAAGTATTTGTGGTCGTGGCAGCGGGCTCAGTCATTGCGTTCATAGTCCGCGATCTTGGGGACGCTTCGATAGCCGGCTGGGTCATCCAGGTACCTTATCCATTGCTACTACGCTCTCCTAATAATGATAGAATTAACTAGGAGACTCTAGGGTCCCCTTCTCATGCAATCCGTACTATCGCCTATAGTTGGCCGTTTATCAGATGTATTGGATAGGAAATTCCTCGCGACAGTGCCGCCACTCATAGCATTCGTAGGCGCCGTTGTGTCTGCCAAGGCAACGTCGATGAGCATGCTAATCGGAGGCGGCATTCTCATTGGGACTTCGTTAGCTACGATATCTGTCGTACAGGCGATCCCTTCCGAGATATTGCCCTTGAAGTTCCGCCCTCTCGCTAATGGTTTCGCTTTTATTGGAGGTGCTGTAGGTGGATTGTGAGTATTTGCTAATCCTGTAGCTCTCCCACTGCCCCTATATTGTCCTTTGCAAGGCTAAATACATGAGGACAGGATAGGTTCACTCGGTGCTGGCGCAGTAACAAATGTCGATGCTGGCGGATGGAGATACATATTTTGGATGCAAGCCGCCTTTCATGGCATTACCGCATTAGGGCTCTTTTGTCTCTACTGGCCACCGAAACATACCGAATACCCTAAGATGTCGTTACGAGACTATATATGGGCTTGCGATCCTATCGGATCCGTACTCTTCGTCGGTAGCGCAACTCTTATGTTACTAGGACTTGATTGGGCCGGAGGAGCCTACGCTTGGTCGAATCCTCACGTCGCAGTCCCAGTTGGCTTGGGCCTGGCGCTACTAGTTAGCTTTGCTCTGTACGGTAAGTAGACAGCTAGTCTCTAGTTTCTGACGATATAATATGGGACGGGACCGAATCTTAACAATACCTATAGAATGAATTAGCTAACGATACTAGAATGGAGAGGGCGATCCGATGGCCTAGTTGCCCACGTCTTCTTTCGGAAGAATGCTAACTTCGTTTACTCGATCTTCGCCTTCGCTGTTGAAGGCTGGATCTTTTACAGCGCCGTGAACTCCGTCGTGCCTCAGATCGCGCTAAACTTAGGATTCGAAAGTAATTCTTGGCGAATCTCAGTCCGACAGCTCAGCTACCAGCTCCCTGTTTTGTTTGCCTCTGTGCCTATTACGTGGTACGCGACTAGATTCAAGGATTTACAAGCCCCCCTCCTTTTTACTTTTACAATATTTCTTATCGTGTAAGTTGAACTTAACTATATCGTATTTTTGGAGCTACTATAGCAATAAGATAGCGGACTAATAAGCAAATATGGAATAGAACTATCTGCTATGCCACTATACGGCCTTCGTGGAGCTCTGCGCAACTCGGCTTCAATGTGCTTGCTGGCATTGGCCAAGCAGGACCCCTGACGCTCCTCGTAGCCTGTATCCAGTTCACGGCGCCGCATGCCTTCTTATCGACGGCGACGGGCCTCGCTTTTTCTGCACGCGCTATTGGCGGTGCCTTCGGGTCCGCTGTTCTAAACGCTATTATCAATGGTCAGCTCGCTAGCCATTACGCAGCAGGTGTTGAAAGTGCAGCCGTAGATGCTGGTCTTGCTACAGACAAGGTACCAGCTTTGCTGGAAGCGCTGGCCGCCGGGCAGATAGGGTTAGGAGTCGACACGGCAACACCTGCGGTCTGGGCTGCAGCCGCTGAGGCTAGCAGGTGGCAATACGCGTATGCGTATCGACTGGCATGGGCAAGCGTGATCCCATTTGTTGTGCTAGCTATCGTGGCCGTAGCTCTGTTGAAAGGCGTAAAGGACTTGATGACGGAAGAGGTCGAGGCTACCGTGGAGCATGTTTGAATACGAAGGTTGGCTCATATACTCCCAACCTACCACATATCGGGCGGAAACTTTTAACACGAGAGATAGGGCCATGGAAATGGCAACTCTCTCAGTCATAATCAGAACATAGATTTGTTGCTTAGTTGGATAGTACTGTGTCGTGAAGTTCTCCTAAAATATAACTCCAGGTCCTATGTGCTGGAATATTCGGTATGGATCCTCTCATACGGCTTTTGGTAACCACGCTTTTGAAAAATTTACACGTAGGACTGCCGTTGCTAAACTAGGACGTATTGTATGTTCGGAATTCATGAACAACCAATATGTCTATTGTCAGCTGTTGCGCCCACGTTCAGTGTCTTCATGGGCACTTGACACATCTGGGCGTAGAATGGCTAAGACGAGGTGAGTCTGACTCTGATGGTTGTATGTTAGGCGGAGGCTAACGGGCATGTGGCAAGTAATTTGTGAGCTTCTCGGAACCCCCCCGTTCCGTACTCTTGTTTTCAAGGCCCTACAGATAGCGTACCGGTATATTCGTTCCGCGCTAATGCTCAAGGCTGCTTTTGTGGACGCCCATCAAGCCATTTACTCATGTAGGGCCCGTCTAACCAATACCCAAGCTTTTTATAATAGCTTCTCACCCCGACACCACTGATAACGCTGATCTTGTCGCTTCCGTGCTCATCACGAGCGATGCGTTCCGCCTCTTCCATCAGGAGGGTACCAAAGCCTTGATGTTGGAACTTTTTGGGGTCCCTAGCGTGTACTGGAACGGCAGTTCCGTACACGTGAAGCTCTCTGACAAGACTGGTTTGCTGGCCAGTCAATTCATCACGGTAAGTGTACTTTTCGGTGCATTTGCGCAAACGGAGCAATGCGACCAAGATATCTTGCTTGGGGTCCTCATAGGCTAGGAAGGTCTCCCATCCACCATTGGCTGTATAATCCCGACGAACGAGTTCGATCTGATTCGGCCGAATCTTGTGTTTGACTTCGTTAATGCCGACCTCGCGGGTTCGTACATCACGGCACGTTGTACCAAAATCCTTCATCCGAGCGAGCGCCAATTCTCGGAGATTTCCATTTTCAACACCCGAAGTGACCAGCGGCATCGGAATGTCCCTCTGAACCCGATAAATTCTAGTCCACGGCGGTACCAGTGCTAAAATCCTAGCAACAATGTCGATTAAATCGTTAGGGGTATAATTTTGGTAACGGCCTGTGCGCCATAACTCGTAAAGTCCCGTACCACGAATAACTAGCGTCGGATAGATCTTTAAGCCATCGGTTCGGAATGCTGGATTCTCGAAATACTCTCTAAACTGATCCAAATCTCGCTCCATGCCCACATTCGGTAAGTCGGGCATCATATGGGAGATAACTTTAAACCCGGCGTCTTTAGCAAGACAGAACGTTTCCGCGACAGATGCCACGGTATGCCCTCTGTTAGTATCTCGCGCGACATCCTCATACAACGATTGAACACCGATCTCCAGGCGCGTACATCCGTAACGGAGCATATCCGTTAGGTGTGGCTGCAAACAATAGTCCGGTCGAGTCTCAATGGTAATACCGACACATTTGACATTGCTCATCTCGCCAGCCTCAACCGCCTCGTCTACGTTTGTCGTTTGATAACCGCTCAGAGCGTTATGCAACTGCGAAATAAACTCTTCCCGGTATGGTACGGGCAACGACATGAATGTACCACCCATTATAATATATTCGACTTTGTCAACCGAGTGCCCGAGAGATTTGAGCTGGTCGACACGGCCGCGAGCTTGTTCGAAAGGATCATATCGAGCGCGAATAGCGCGCATGGATGTAGGTTCGTATCCCGTATAGGACTGGGTACTATATTCGAAGTCGGAGTCGGGTCCACCTGGGCAGTAGACGCAAATATTGCCAGTGTAGGCGATATGAGGGCATCTATGCGGCTTACACATAACAGCTACAACAGCAATTCCGGAGGAGGTGCCTGCATTTTAGTTAGCAGGAATCAAAATAGCATTCCTTAAATTTTTTATATAATAGAGGCGTACGAATAGGTTTTGCGATCAGTTTCGGTAAGATATATTTCTTGTAGTGTTCGGGGACGGCGGCGATTATGGCTGTGAGCGGGGGCATGCTGGCAATTTTGTGTTTTCTGGAGAATTTGGAGCGCAAGCTGTTGAGGTTGATATCTCGCTTAGGCTTCTTATGATCTTTAGAAGCTTCGTGGTCCTCTATAAGGGCGTTGGCAATATCAGCGCAGCAGCGCAAGAATCGCTCGTTCTCGGGCGGGAGGTTGGCATCCTTCTTCCGGACGGTTGCTGTTATCGTAGTCGTTGCCATGTTGGAGTTCGCACGTGTGGATTCCGTACCTGGATATATAAGCTGCTAGTCGTATATTGAGTAGAAATGAAACCAAATAGTTCAACCATACATGTAGGTACTTATTGTTAGTAAGTAGAAAAAAGATGTAGGTTAGACTGGCAGTAGCGAAAAGTGTAGATAGAGATGGTGGGGTTAGAAATCTGAAATTATATTCTGTCCAATCAGATTCAACGCAATGACTCTGGGGCCGTGGGCAGGTACGGAATACATATTTGCGCGTGTAACCCCGCCATGTCCGTGCTGAAAACAATACTTGTTATCTGCATACGCTACAATATTAGGTACATACCTAAATTGTACATGTATGACCTCAAAGGTTACCTAGGTGAAAAGCAGTCGCAGCGGGGGGTCGCGGGGTTCTGGCTACATAGGTACATGTACCTTGCAACTCCTCTTTGTAACTCGCCGTAACTTGTCGTAACTTATCAGTTTTGTCTCTAACTCGTCCCTCCCCATTTTCAACCTTTACACGAATATTGAAAGTCTCATGCGTTCTGAGCTGTCACAGTCAGGGCTGTCAGGTTCTGCAACCTTTTCATTTCACTTGCGGCCTGTACTGTCTTATATCCAATAGGGGTACTTATATTTGTTTCTCAAGAGTAAATAACTACCTAGTTAGAGCAAAACGTCCTCTTGGCTTGCTTCTAGCCCATTCCTCATCATTCTTCTTCCCGCAATCCCTCCATCCGCATCTCTATCACCCTCTCAGCCTCTCAGTCTCAACTACGTTGGTGACAAGTTTATCACATCATATTCTCAGCCGCCAGCTGCTGGAGCGCGCTTCCTTCTCTTTTTTATCTACTACCTTCGACTGGGCTACACCGGGGACTGGGCAAATATGGCAACGAGCAGGATGCGCAGGGTAGCTAAAGAGCTCTCCGACATAAAGGCCGATGCGGATCTATCCGGTATCACTGCCATGCCCGCCGACGGAGACGACGACTTTACGCACCTCAAGGCCCGGATACCTGGTCCTCCAGGTACTCCTTACGAAGGTGGGAGATTCATCGTGGATGTTAAGATCCCTAACGAATACCCCTTTCGCCCTCCTGTTATGAAGTTCGATACCAAAGTCTGGCATCCAAACATTAGCAGTCAAACTGTAGGTGCTCTTGCTCATTTAGATGTGCTACGGTGTGCTAATATATTGAACACGCAGGGTGCCATCTGCCTAGATACTATAAGCTCCGCCTGGTCTCCCGTCCTCACCATAAAGTCCACCCTTTTATCCTTGCAGGGCCTTTTCGAAAGTCCCGAACCCAAGGACCCGCAAGACGCCGAAGTAGCCAAGATGATGATAAACGACAGGGAAGCTTTCAACAATAAGGCGCATGACTGGGCTGTACGCCACGCCCGTGCCCCTCCAAATCCTAAATACCAATACGTGCAGCCGCGAACCGCCATTGCACCACAGCAGGTCGACGATAGCAGGTACGGTCTTAAGGAATATACAATGGGCATTGTGGCAATTAATTAGCTAACCGGCTACGTAGATACCAAGGCTACAACAAGGATCTTATCGATAGGTTCGTCAGTATGGGTTTCGATATCGAGCGGGTCGTAGAGGCTTTCCAATTTGTTGGCATCGACAGACTTGACGGTCAGGATTATGAGCTGGAGGAAGCGTACATGGGTGATATCACGGCTCGATTGTTGGGAGAACCTTAGTGCGACAAGACGGTTCGACGACACGCGTGCCCAAATCTCACTTTACCGCTATCATAAACTGGCTCAACTTTCTATTTGAGACCTCCTATGTTAACCCACATGAGATTCTCGAATATCAGCAGCAGAAGAGGGTCAAATTAGGTGTACTCAGTAGTCAGAAATGTCTTCACAGACTTGCATAAGGAATTAGGCGTCGGGGGTTCTCGGTTAGGGTGCGCTACGCTTGCATGAAATTAAATTACATGAAACTTCCTTAGGTACCTATGCTTCAGGGCTGTGTTGATATGTCTATTTAATTATATTCGTCTTGTGTCTGGTGTGTTACTTTATCTTATTTGCGATTGTAAGGATAGGTAGTCCGAAGTTTTCGTTTTCGTCGATAGGGATGGATCTAATAATTCCACCTTATAATCCAAATCGCTGTATATATAGCTCTTAGGAGTTACTTGCTATTCTCAAGTTACCTAAGATAATGACAACAACCACTGGGAGTATAAGGCCAATAATATCTGATGGTGATTTGGATGCCGAGGAACGGCCCGCAAAGCGCAACCAAGATGGCGGGCTGTGCGGGTACCTCCAGAAGTGTTAGTGGGTACGATCTGCCTACGATCCGAGCTTCCGAGCTAAGGTTTCCCGCTACTTTTTAGCTAACCAGAGCTAATTAAAGCTAACCTCTGAAATAACCACTTACAACGTCATTCTTTTACCTCCGACTCTCTCAGCTTCACCATTAGTTACTTCTACACTTTTCATATCTTGCATACTTCCACGCGCCATCATGTACGTCAAGTTCTAAGGTCTAGCCTAGGGTAGTACGACTTACATGTAGTAACATTTGAAAATTTAAACACCTCCCTTAGGTGCACATCTACATATTTCCCTGGCAGGTGCTTACCATCTTATGGCTCAATCTTAAATGTATCTGCCGACTCTTGGTCCCTTGGCCTCTTCTCTCCTGTCTTATTTTCTTCCCTTATCCTGTCTCGTATGCTATGTTCCCAAAGACGCAGTCGCAATAAGTTATCTCCATTAGCTAGACAACATTGGAGTTACCTGTCGAATCCACCATCAACTTTCCAACCCCCTGAGTTCACCATTCCAAGTCTCTTGCTTCGCTTTTTCATCTTCCAATCCAAATCCTCCAAGCGATCCAACTCGTGTAATCTTCTAGGCATCGCCCTTCGTAACCAAACACTATCCATTATCCGCTCTATATTGCCCACAGCTCTTCCGCAATGGCAGCCAACGACGTCTCCGTGAGCGCTAGGGCCAGGGCCAATAAATTGCTCGCCTATAGCCAACATCATGTCGATCGAGTCGTAAGCCCGCCTACACGACAGAAGGCCTACGACTGGGTTTACGACTTGGCAACCGAGAAACCTATTCTATTTGTAAGCTTTGTCTACCTAGGCACTTATTAACTTGTAAATAACTACGTTGACCCTCTCACACCCTCTTCAGTCTTTCGTCGCCTTTCAATTTACCCTCTGCCTCGCTCCTCTGCTCCTCTTTGCAGGCTTTGCCGCGACAACCATCGCTGTCTCTTTGATCTCCGCCATCCTGTTCTCGCTCTTTTGGATCGGTGTCGCCACGCTTTTTCTTGTGCCGACTCTCTGCCTCACCTTCACCATCGCCCTACTACTATGGGCATGGGCGGCCGCCACCTTCTTCGCTGGCCGCTGGGCCTACAATAGGCTACCCTTCAGCGTTGACGGGCATGGCAGAGTAGTGGCACACGAGAGCAGCGAAAAAAGAATTATCTTCGACAAGAAGGACGATATTGGCGCCGACTTGGACGTCAAGGCCGAGGTGGTCGAGGCCAAGGAATAGATTGCCGGCGAGGTTATATGGATGGCGATGGAGGCTGGCTGGTTCATGATACACCAGGGCACCGTGGCGCTGTTGAGACTCAAATTCTGGTTGTAGAATTGCATGAGTCGACTAAACCTTCTGTCAATAACGATTAATAGATCATTGTTATGTGTATTGGCGTTGGCGTTCGGTTCTAGTATAGATATCCCTAGCAATACGCAAGGGGACGGCTGATAATGACCAGTCGAGGATCGGTGGAATGGACCCGTTTCTAACACACGTAACCATCAGTATTGAAATCCGAAATTATCGATATTCATTGCGGCCTGGCTTAATCTTATGAGCAAAGCGGCTCATTTTCCCAGGATGTCTCATTTGTAGTTCTACAGCAATGTACTAGATATTGCTTTATTATCAAAGCATTTTGCTACTTATCTTCAAGATTGAAGACACTGCATATTTTACGACAACAGAACCCTAACTAGGTACTTAACCAGGGCTGGCGACGATGTGATCTATCAAATCTAAAGTTTATCTACACCCTTGATATAACCGTTTGTTATCTATTTCCCTTCTGAGAAGGACACAACAGCCCACTTGCCACTCCACGCCCATTTCCTAGCACCGCTATCTCCACCGCCGTCCTCCGTAGCCCGAAGTTCTTCGTCCTGTCCCGGCTTAAGCCCGACGACGACATCGGCTTTGCACGTTCGGAGGGCAAGGACGTTAACCCCCGAGCCGGGACCGAGGGGTCCAATGGCTTCGGTGAACGGGGCTGACGGGTCCCATGTAGCCTATTTTGAAATCAGTACGTTTAAGTGCCTTGGGTAATCATCAAAGGAGCAGCTAGACTTACATCGCCAGTTAACTTGCGGTAGTTCAAGTCGCCCTTGAATATAACCACCTCGCTGCTCTTCAAATCTTCGTATAGACTCTTCTCAGCCGACGGCAATCTCCAAAAACTACCGGGGTAAGTCCAGAAGCGGTTCGGCCTAAGAATAAGCTGCCCCTCGGCGTACATCTGAGACCATTCCTGGAAGAGGAAACCAAGATCCGCAACATCCTTGTCAGAGAGGGCAGAGGGGGTTTTGTCCTGCAGCTTGTCGTCGTCGGATGGGGTTTCGTAGAATTGCTTGGGGTTTACCAGGGCGTTGAGGAGAGCGGCAAAGTCTGCTGGCAAAACGTCTGATACAAACCAGGGAATCGACTTGGGATGAAGGACAACGAGCGTAGCTAGCCCCGACGACAAGAGGAACCCGGCGAGGATAAGATCGACGTATAATTCAAACCCAGCATTGTCCAGCACAATGTCTACGCGGCGCTCTTTTTTCCCTTCGGACTTGGCCTTTTTCAATACATCATACGTCGCACCTAAGTCATTGACAAGGATGTTCTTCTCGGAAGCCTTTCTGGCCTCGGAACCTTGCAGCTTCTGAATGTCCTCGTAGGTGAGACTAGTTAGGAGAGACAAATCCGTGGCGTTACCCCATAAGCAGATCTCGCACATCTCAAAGAATAAAATCTTTTCGGCCTCGTCGTGCTCAGCGCTAGTCGACTTCTCGTCATGTTTTATCTGCGTTACCAAGTCCTTGTACCGAGCAGCGAGCTCGATGACAGCGGGTCTCGATGATCGGAAGGTCTTGATCTTCTGCCGGTAGAATACATCGTAGGTCTTCCAGTGCTTGGAGAGGCTGAAGGATGTGTTGAGACGTCTATGTTTCTCGTCAGCGCCATTTATCACGATGCTTGACCGGCGTAAATGTAATCATTATACGTTATAGTACCTGTATAGATAGCATTCGGAAAATAGCCAAGGGATGTTGAACCAGCTAGGTGTTCCTAGCTGTTCCAACTCGCGGTTATATATGGCTACATCGGCGGCGCCATCGTCTCTTATCGGTCTAAGTCGCGAGTTAACATGATTTCGTCCCTGATAAATTAGTCCGCTTGTGCGCGTTGGGACGTACATGAGCTGTCGGTCGTGTTGGAGTTCGTATTTAAGGCGCGCGAGCTCTTCTATGATTTTCTTGCCCTCATTATGCTTTTCGGGTTCTTCACACTCGGATACCGAGCGATATAAATCGTCAATAGCTTGGGTCTTAGCAGTGCGAAGTTAGTTAAATGTCACCTAATAGCAAATAGGTTTCCTGTTTTTATAAACTGACTATTATAACAGGCCATCGATCTCGAGCGGATATGTAGGCGAACGAGGACTTGTCGCTTGTTAGATATGGAGCTAGTGGGGGGTTATGAAGGTTAGCTCGGTTGGCTATAGAGTATTATACAATATAGGAAGAGTTGATAAGAGAAAGTGATGGAGGTGCTTACGGGTCTTGGTGTCAAACTCCATTTTGAGAGTGGAATAGTTTGATATGTTCAGCGCGCGTCGGAAATATCGAGCATTATGTCACTTATAACGCGCATGCGCAGCATAAAGTTAGTTTAATGGCGGGGCATCCTGGCGGGGTACTAATATGTACCTAAGTACCCCTAACCTTATGTCTGTTAGAAAATGTTACTAAGATCCGACAACGCGGTTCCAACTCTATTTATAAATATTTGCTTTACATGTAAGCTGTAACTAGTGTAATGAAGGATGTACCTATACTTTATGCATTTGGACTATATATATTGGACTATATATTGGACTATATATATTGGACCCTCCTTAATGATATGGTTAAATACGAATAGTTAATCTTTCCGATAGTTAGTAAAGATATAACTCGAGGCTCAGATACGTTGTTGTATACTAATAATTCCAACTTCTCCCTTGGTTATGTCGTTAATTATCTCCCTAGGCACCTTAGGCTACCTACAATACAACATGTCCTCCACGGGCTTTAAGCGACTTCTTCTTGCCAAGATACCATCTTATAAGCATGAGAACATACAAAGACCAATGCAGAATAATCGCGTCTAGATGTCTTTAGTTTCGGATGAAGCCCCAGTTTAGGACTTACGCCACTCACCCGTTGGCTCTAATTACTATCGACGCGTCCTACAGTGCCTAATAGTTACCGTTATCGAAACTGAAGAGTCGATCTTGGTATTAGTGTATTGCCTCAGACCACGCAGCCAGCTCCACTAAACATTACCCTACCTCAACCATTACGATCCATATCACCTTAATAGATACCTAAGATCTGTAGTATATTAAACCAAGTAGTTAATAGGTATAACGGGCTTAGTAGCCCTTCAGTTTCGTAATTTTGTAGGTATAGGATGTCTAGGTAGTTTGACGTCGTAATTTACGAGCATACCACCCTTCTTCTTTAATGGGCAGTTCCAATAATTATATACCTGGCCCACACGAACGATGAGGCAACTGGAACTTGTGATGAGACATCTTATTGGTGATTTTACCTTCTAGTCATATTCTTACATACTGGATGATGAACACTGTAAATGGCTCGTCGAGGAATCGACAAGGCCGGATCTCGTTACCATTATGGAGCCATCCGAATTATTTCAAAACTAAGATCAAAACAAGCATTGGCTTCCCGTCTAGTATAGCTTATTATACGAGGCCGATTTAATCCATGTCTAATGTATTAAACCTGGTCCTTTAACACCGTATTTGCATTCTACGTTTATCGTTTATCATAGTAGTTAACTTTCTCAAAAGAAAATGCTATAGAACACAGGAGCAGTACGGAAGGCTGAGAGATTTGACTGTCTATTCTGCTACCGTCTAACAAATACAACCAACAGGCAACCCTCTCAATTGCTTCCCTTGTCGTCTAAAGGCATAATATTCGCTCAAATTTCGGGAAGGACTCCTTAGCATAAATGTCAAATCAAGCAAACTTGATGTTTGCCATATTTTAATGCCAATTATGACTAATGCCAAGATGGGTGCTAACGCAGCCAGAGGGGGAAAAATAGAGTGTAGGTGCTACTGTAGGACCGAGACCCGTACGGCGTGGCTACGGCGTCGAAGCGACGTGGAGCGGCGGGTAGATAATGCTACGTAGTATACGAATAACCAGGGCACAGACCAGACGTTAACCGTGATAGGTCACAGACGCCGCTTACTATCGTATGCAGCAAGGATTCTCCCGCTAGCCTCACACAAAGACCACTGGATAACCCCCACTCCCATCATCTTATCAGATGATCTGATAAAATTTGCAGGTTCTCGATCGTCGGGGACAGGTAGGAGGATTTCGGAAGGTGTCAAAAATATTCGTACGTTTCCCGGCTTTATTGCTTTTTCAGGGGAAGCGTCTTCGACAAAGTCGTCGTTTCGGATCCGTTCCTCGGCCGTCGGCCGCTTGCCAACATACTTGTCAAGCGTATTGTCATATGTTAGTTCTTTCAGCTGAGATCTAAGTAGCCATTCTAGACCCCAGGCAAAAGTATCTAAGGGAAGGGTAAAATTATATGGTGTTACGAGATCTGTATGTATAATCGTAGTTTGTATTAAGGACTAGGTATCTGGTTTAATAAATACCAATAGCCAGCCTCCCCCTCTTAATTTAAATCCTTTCCCTTCTGCGTCTGCGATTCTGGATAGGAAGATAACTAGGAACCTAACCTACCTACCTAACCTTGGTACGATTTAGAACGGCCCGGCTTGCAATGTCGACCATATCTCCTGCTGAGGCGCGTGCCTCTACCGGTCGCGATATCGAGAAAGACTCCTACCCGGTCCAACCTGCGACTGAGGTACCCGAAGGCTCCAAGACCGAGTCAGACGACGACTCGGCGCACGTACAAGAGGGTGTCAAACGGGTTGAAGCTATCACCACCGTGTGGTCGGATAAATCCTTATGGACTACTTTCGCTCTGTAAGCTATAAAATATCTACACACACACAAAATCACGCGATCGACCCCTATCTAACAATTATAGCCTTTGGCTTGTATCCTTCGTGTCCGCGCTTCTCTCGTCTATCGATACTTCCCTATCCCCATATGTCACGTCCTCCTTCTCCAGGCACGGCCTGCTAGCGGTCATCAACATCGCAGCCAGGGTGATTGGCGGCGTCGTCACACTCAGTCTTGGCAAACTTATCGACATTAGGGGGCGTATGGAGGGTTTCGTCGGGTCATTACTTCTAATCACCGTCGGCATGATCATGAAGGCGACCTGCCAGAACGTTGAGACATATGCCGCAGCCCAAGTTTTCACTTGGGTCGGCAAGGTCGCTCTCGGTTTTGTTATCGATGTCTTCGTGGCCGATATTACGACGCTGAAGAACCGAATGTTTATCTTCGCGCTCAACTCGACGCCTAACATTGCGACTACTTTTGCTGGTCCCCGAATTGCCGAGCTATTCTACAAGAATGTCAACTTCAGATGGGCATTCGGTGCCTTCACCATTATCTTACTCGTGGTATCTCTGCCGGTCGTTGCCATCCTTTACTATCACGAACGCAAAGCAAAGAAGATGGGCCTGCTGCGTCCGAAATCAGGTCGCACGATAATACAATCTATTCTACATTATATCATCGAGTTTGATAGTAAGTTACATAGGGATTTGGCAGGGGATGTTTTCACTACTAACTCGCCGTGTTCTATCTAGTTATCGGTGCGATTTTCGTGTCGGCGGGATTCACACTTATCCTCCTCCCATTCAGTCTTGTAAGCTCGGCTTCGCACTCATGGAAGAGCGCAAGCGTAATTGTCATGATTATCATGGGAGTGGTCAGCCTCGTCGCATTCGCGGTTTGGGAGAGGCTTTTCGCTCGTGTCAAGTTCTTCCCTTTCGAGTTTCTAAAGGACAGAACCTTCTTGGGCGCCGTGCTGTCGTATTTCATGGTTTTCATGACAACCTTGTTAGTTTCCCCCTTTATTATCCCCCGATTAACTAATCCGATCAACGCGATGCTAACACTTAGTACAGTATATGGGATGCTTATTATAGCTCTTACCTTCAAGTTGTCCACGGCCTCAGTATCAGCATTGCAAATTACGTGCTCAATGCTTACTCTCTTACTTCGTACTTCACCGGCCCGTTCATCGCCTTGTAAGAATACCAGAGCCCCTAGTTGTCAAGAAGCCTGCTAATGTTATCATATTCAGATATATTCGCTTCACCGGTCACGTCAAGTACCCTGCTCTGGCCGCCGTTCCCATATATCTATTAGGTACTGCCTTGATAATATACTTCCGAGTACCTGGCGCTCAGGTCGGCTACCTCGCGATGTGCCAAGTACTTGTCGGCTTCGGCGTGGGCATGATTAATCAGACGTCCCAGCTTATTACCATGGCATCCGTTAGGCACCAAGATGTTGCCGTCGCCCTTGCTATTTACGGCCTATTTGGCTCCGTCGGTTCTTCTGTCGGTTACGCTGTTGCGGGTGGCCTTTGGACGAATATTCTTCCGGTCAAGCTACACGAATACCTCCCCGAGGATAGCAAGAATATGACTGCTGCGATTTACGGAGACATCAATAAGCAAATGGAGTATCCGATCGGCACACCAATCCGAGACGCCGTCATTGAAGCATATGGCGATGTAATGAGGAGGATGGTAATCGTCGGCTCTGCACTTATTCCTCTAACGATTATCTGTGTTATCGTTTGGAGGAACATTAATGTTAGGAAGCTTGAGACGGTTGAGAAGCGATCCAGGGGTAATGTGTTCTAAGGCGTGGAGTTATAAACGTGATATCACGGTTTATATCTTTTATATTTATTTTTACAGGTCCTTGCCACACGCGCAACGCCCATTTCCGGCATCATATAATTCACATGTCGTCTTGAGATGCAAAGACTAGATAGATACATAGACTCCTTGTCTAATAGATATACAATACAATGCCTCTAAGTTGCCCCCTAATATCAAGTGAGATTTGGCGTCAACACAAGGATGGATCTGTGGTTAAGATACAGCATCTATTATGCCAAATTTTATGTCATGATTATAGAAGAGGCTTGTTAATTTGCTGATTCTTAGACTGGTAGCTGTTCCCAGTATATGACTGTAGGCTGTTCGGAAAAAGAAGTATTTATGACAAAGAAAATCTATCCGAAACATCGCCGGTTCCGTGACTATTGGGTAGTCCATAAATTCAATGACTTCATTTTGTATTATATCACTGAATTAAGGACACATGGTCATAACACGGGCTCGCGGCTTCAAGCATTGTATGATAGAGCATGCGTTCCGTTATAGCACTAAATATCAAACGTAATATCCATCATACACGGCGTTTCCAGGGTATGTCAGTGGTAGATAACAACGTGTAACCATTACATGATCACGGCGAGATACTGTGATGTTTCACGTTGATGTGTTCACCTGAATATAGCTTAAGTTGGTCGCAAGGGGGTCACTCTATATCAACTGTCTTTAGGTTATAGCAACACATACAATTCGAAATACGGAATAACTCGGTGGCTACAAAGATTCAAGTATCACTAGTCATTTATGACTCAGCTAATGAAGCAAGACAGTAAGTATTACATAAATAGCCACTTTCCTGCTTCCTTGGATCTCAAGAAATGAGCCTCCATCCTAGTAAGCCTACCTACCCAAGGTGTGCTCTTGGAAATTATTCGTTCCCTAGGGTTGAACATTTTATTTAAACGGTCTAGTGGTTATTTGTGTAATGCTGCCGCTAATATATTTATCGAATATTCAACTATACCTTGGAAAGTCCAATCAGTTGGAGGTCGCAGACATGGTGACCGATGCCCTCAGAAATTTATTTTTATCTTCATTTCCTAGATGCTTCCGGATCACGATCTATGAATGTCTTACGTTTGTCTCGGGCTTCATGTCTATAATAGCAATGGCTCCTTATTACACAAGCTCCCATGAGAAACTACCCCATATGTATATCCGCCGCGGCCAGAAACAATATGTTGGACAGTAGTTGACAGTTATTCAGATAACATGCGAGTTTTTGGAAATGTATCATGTGAATACCATCGTATGGGATGATGTTGGCCTTGGCTACTATATGGGAAGTCTGGGAGTTTCATCACATGAGGCCGAAATGGGTACACGAACAACTCAGCCCTTGAGAGAGATTCAACCGACAAGAAGTCGGGCTAGGTACCCAGATATCAATCTAAAGCCGTACAATCCTATAAAACCTCCTTGGTGACCACGATGAGGTTCTAGCTACCCAAACTCTTCAATACGATTGCCATCTTATCCCCTTTCCCCATTGTTAAACAATCTACGCAGGGCAAGCCATTGAGGCAAGCCACCGTCTTTGTGTATCACCACTTCCTGATAATCTATATCGTGATCTTATAATTTTTGACATCTCATTTCGACGCTAAGAGCCTCAAAGACCGGCCCAGAGCGTCCAAGTATCCAAGCCGTATTTCGGTGTCATGCAATAGTTTTAACCGCCAAAGGACCAAGAATTGGTCCTAGAGGGAGCCTTCTTGACCTGGTCTTTACTCGCGGTCTGACATATCCGTACGCTAATCTGAACTGGGATTGACGTTAAGCAACCCAAGCAAATATGTGTACATATTATTACCTCCACTATCATCACTTGGCCCCTTGCACCCGGGACATCGAGTACGCACTACATTACTCCTTCTGTCCAAATTCAGCGCCCGTTACCTTGATTTTGAGCGCCCCGAGTCCTGTTGGCACTACCACTGTCGAAAATGGCGAGCGGTGGATCCAACAGCCATGCGAGGCGCTTACTTACGCCCCGGAGTACAACTCCATTGAGGGCCTAGACTACAATAACCCTTGCCTTACTGGGGGTTGCCTCATCTCGCAAAAGTGCAGCACTGGTAGCTGCAGGCTGGAGGACGTCGGTGGGTGTTGGATTTGTTGCCAGTGTAATCGCGGAGGGAACACCCTGAGGTGGTGCATCCGTCCAATGAAGAAGATCCCCGATGCCCTTTGCTATCATTCCATATGTCAGAACTGTCGTCCGGATCATGAATAGAGGGTATGCGTGCAAGAGGGAGTTTGGTGACTTAGACGGAGAGCCTATCGTTTCGCTTGTTATAAACCTCTTGCGGTACCTACCCTCTTCTACCACTTGCAAGATCTTCTTGAGTCTTTCTCCCCTTCTTATCGGGAAGTTGGGATAGAAAAGCCAAGATGAGCCTCCCTAATCCTAAGAGCTAGGAGAGTGAGACCCGTGTCGAATTTAGGAAGTCATGCTAGATTATATTGGTTGCATTATTGGGTTCTCATTACGAGATCGGCGACTTCGCCACGTGGTAGCTGGATCTTATGTATGACAGCTTTTGATAGTTGCGCTCGCCTTGTAGAGCCCCATGAAGAATAATTTTGCTTTTCTAGAAGTAATCTGTCTTTCCACACAACTGTGGCTTCCCGAGCGATCCTACATCATCTTGCGTGTACCCCAAGCGCCCCTGGATATTGGTACCGCGCGGATGGTTGCTTCGCCCAGGTCTCTGGATCATCCGCCGCGTGGACCAGAGCGTCGGGACGTGATTCGACTACGGTACGCGAGCACACAACGCTATGAGCAATGATCGCAATTTACACGTGGGTTTTACTTCAATAATTCCAGATCCATAGAATAGATGGGCACGCTAGATTTGGTCGCCGACGTCTGAAAACAAACTTCGACCGATCTACAGGTATATTCTAAGAAGCAGATACAACGAGAGTAAGGCACGTTCCATTGTACACTGCGCAGAAACTAGGACAGAGCACAGGTAGTCCCGGAAGATAAGAACCACGCGTGTGCCGGCCGTCCAAGTACCAAACAAGACTCGACGTAAACAATATGACCTAGTTCTACTCCATTCTCCCCTTTCTGTCTAGTATCCCAAGATTCCTTCCAAGAAACCGCATCATCACATCATGTGTACCGAAACAGCCTACACGCTCCGGTGCGAGCACGTCGTTACCCGAACCCTCTACTGCTCGGATGCTCCCCCGCCGTCTCGGCAGTCACGCAAGGAACGGAGGACCTGTAACAGGGTCATTCGAAATGCCGTGCCTTGGCCACCCCCACCCCAGTTTGGGACACAGGCCACATGCCCTCTGACAAACTGCCCCTTCGAGGAACGAGGAGGTTGTTGGAACTGCTGCTGGTGTGGCAAGGAGTGGAATGACCAAGGCAAGTCGACACCGTAGTTCCATTTAAGAATCAAGGCTTTCTGCCGTTTCTAACTTTGCCTTAGGTCGTTGTGGTTGCGTGATGATTATTGATAGACAGGAGTATCGCTGTGGACATATTTGCTGTGAAACATGCGAAGCGGCTACTGAGGCTTAGTAGGGAGGAGGGCTACAGCAGTAGAAAGGCTGCGTATTAGCGAATCTTGGAAGGAAAAGTTCACTGTTTGGGAATCAGGCCTCGATATTCAACTCTACGAATAGGGGGGAGGCCATCTTTGCATAAAAAAAGACGACTTCAATTCGTGGATTAGTTTCGGCATATCTTCATTGAAGCTGTGTAAGATACGATGATTAAATGTGGCGGACCTGAATGAAAGGTTAATACTTTGTTACGGGAGCCACAGAGAACAGAATAGGAAGGTAATCTAAAAGCAATAACATCACACTCTAATGGCCGTGCTGGAGAAGAAAAAAGGAGAGAGAAAAGGGGGACCCGAGTGTTAGGAGATGACGGAGATGTTGTTCATAGCTCACGATGGCCTTCAGTACCCGCAAGGGGGTTTAATAAAACTAAAGATATCGATCCGGAAGGGAGTTGAGAGTTGAAGAGAAGGTCTATTTAGGAAGTGGTAGATGTGGAAGATTGCCAGGCAGCGAGCGAAAAAAGTAATGATCCTCGGGCCAGCCTAATCCGGCTCCCTGGTTGATGGTCGATCGAAGAACCGTACATGACGCCACAGTAACTAGAACACCTTCCGGGTCTCAGTCGTGAAAAGCAATTAGCTGGGTGACCCAGATCGTGTGAGATCTATACCCAGTAAGGCCCACCCGCTCGGCAATATACGGTGTCGTACATGATGCACATGTGTGTCAAGTAACCAATAGTGAGTCCGGCTAAGGGGGAGGAAGAATAAGCATAGATGGGCTGACCTAGTAGGAGCGCGAATATCGCGATTGGGCTGTAGGCTGCTGCTGGCGGCGTCATAGTCGCACTAATTCACACTGCTACCCGAGACAAAGATCTGTACCTCGCCCAGGTCGCTGCCATCACTCCTGGATCAAGGGAACACGCTCGCCAATACGAAGGAACGAGGTGCTGATCCTTACCCCCGGAAATCTTATTCACTCGACATGTTGCAGAGCTGGGGCGTCCTGCTTGTGACGCACCAGATAGGGGGAGACGTGTGTCTTCTTCATTATCGACACAAGGATGATCGAGGCTGGAACTTGTGCGTGGAAGCAAAAAGACCCAACAGGATACCAGGACTCACATCGCTCCCGGAGAAATACATAGGTTCCTGAGAGTACAGGTAAGCATATATAAAAGGTTGAAGATGTCCGGATCTTGGGTGGAAACCGACCAACTTCATGCTCTCCGCCAAAACACCAGCCTCGGAATCGTATGCCGCCATATTTTAAGTCTTCCCACCAAAAACCGGCAAAAAATGTGCCACGGACACCCTCACTATCACCCCTGCTCTCACACGTCGGTCAAATGGCTGTACTGTCCGGAAGCCACATTCGATATGGACACGGGATATGAGACACCCTGCCCGAACCCGATCTACTCAACACCGCAGCCAACCAACATGGACTGTCCCCTGCAGAACTGCAACTTCAAGACCCTGAGGGGGAGCTGGATTTGCTGCGTCTGCGGAAAAGGCCCCAATACTCAGGGGTGGTGCACCTCATTAGGCCGTAGGACGGACTGGAATCCCCTAACGAGAAAGGTTGAGGAAATGGAAATGCCTTGTGGGCATGGCTGTTGCAGCTCATGCAGCCCATCCAGTAAGGATATGAAAAACATTGTTATGCCATGGGAATAGATCCCCCCCTAACTATTCATAGCGACGTCGCGAGGCGTGAGTCCGGAAATATCGTTCGCGGAAGTTCGTAAAGGGAAGAGCGGCCGCAAGGCTCATAATACCGCACGAAGCTCCGTACACAAGCGAGGAACAGCGTTTGACTTCAGCCATAACAACGTGAGTCGTCCCGCCGTGCCGGAGGAGAGCGATCCAGTCACTTCGTCAACAACTTCGAGCTCTCGAGGGTCCCGTCGACCAAGCCACGACACGAGCGCCGAATACTCGAAGAAGCCAAAAACAACGAGCGGGAAGAAGAAATCACACAGCAAGGGCCGCATCCACCATTGAATCTGTATACGCGAATCTATACCAACGAGGAAAAGAAAAGGACGATAGTCTCTACTGGCTTGGGGGTTGACAGTAGGCCACACTCACTCGGTATAACAGTCAGTTACGGATGGGAGCGTTGTCGAAAGATAGTACACTCATATAGGGCTATGTCGTATCCATAGCATACATGCGGAGAGGGGGAGATAACTATCTGTGAAACGTACCTTATACATTACTTCATCCTCCTAGCATGCTTGATCGGGTTGATATCTTGCCGCTCTCGGACTTCAACAAGAGTCATACTGGACAGACGTACGATGAGTCAGTGACGGCATTAATTTTGGTGGCTGAACTCATCGCTTTAGCGATCCCAAAATGTATCATGTCTCCTCGCCGTCCTCGCCTGGTTTTAGAGAGTACCCCATTCGTAGAGATGCCGTTAATTAGCAGAGTGGATGCATGTGTGTGGCCAGCTTCTTTCTTTCTTAGCATTACCCCCGTTCTATGCGAGATATGGCCACCACCGAACTGCCCTCGATTCTCGCTAATTTGAACCAGGTACGGCCAAGGAACCCGTGTCGGTTTCAACGTGAGGTACTGCCTTTCCTTTAATATTCACCAGCTGAGACAGTAATTCGGCTTTGATAAAGGAGAACCCTTATTCGTTCCAAGTAGCGGGTTGCCACCGACTGCAACCGGCTCACCGGTAGCAGAGTGAGACCAGATGAAACTGGGGCTGTTGCCAGCTACTCGGGTCTATTATGAAGAGTGAAAACTCATTGGCTTCTGCAACATCGAGGCAAATGTCTGGTATATGAGAAACTGCGCTAGAATGCAATATCTAGCAACGCGCAAGGAATTACATTGCCTGCGTGGGATACTGCACGCTACCTAGTCTTAACAGGTACGTTTGGCAGCGGTCCAATTTAGAATTACAGCTTTGCTCCTAGTTCTCAGCAGCCGGTTATGGGCTTAATATGAATAACCGAATTATATATCTGGTCTGAGCCTCGCGGTGGAGCTGACTGCCTACTTCACGGGTAGCTTCAATACATTAGGTACATTACGAACGTTTATTAACATACATGGCGGGTCGAGGCATTATTGGAAGCGGGTAAGTCAGTCCGGGTAACTGTATATAGTAGTGTATGTAAAGAGAGGCTGTCTTATGTATGTACAAGTAATGTAAGATAAAAATGTGTGAAATGAAAATATGTGAAATGAAAATATGACTGCATACCTCATCTCCTATTGCGCGATGTGTACCTACCTAGGTAGGTAGGTATGTATGTATAAAATACTTACCCTTGCCATCCGGAGGCTGTCAATAATACCCCAGGGTTACATTCAGCTTACCTTACCGCCACGTGCGCAACACATGCAGGTCTGACGAAAGCTGTGAGATAGGCTGGACCAGACAGGGATCCCTTGGCCGTATGTTTTGTAATTAGCAACGATCCAAACTTTTGATAGCGAAATATGGCTATTCCTTAAGCCTGGTTGGCGGGTTGGCGGGTTGGCGAAGTGATAACTCTCTCCCTGCATGCGGTCTGCAAGTGTGATACATTACATATTCACATATTCGGTATCATTTCCGTCGTGAGAAGCGCAAGCCGCATATCATCACCTATCCCGCGATAGGGCCCCCTCAATTAGGATTGGGTTAGAGCGTCGGTTACAAAGAGTCGAGTCTAGGTCGACGGAGGAGGTCCTTCATTACCTAGGTTGGAAAGGTAGATAGTGTACGGATTAGAGAAACGGGATTGCTTGGCAGATCGACATGATGATCATTGGGCCACGTGCTGGTCTCCATGGAACTCCTCGCCAACAAAAGATAACGAGGGGGAAGAACCTTGTAGACACAAGTTGCCAAGCAAAAGTACGTCCGGGCGTCAAGGCTATAAATCTGCCTTGGCCTGTCGGTACGAATGATCCTAGATTAGGTAGTACCTAAACTTGCTAAGAGGTAACTTTAGGTATGCTAGTATAAGAGGTAAAATAGGTAGCTGTATTAAATATCTACCTCACTGTAAGATGACTCACGACGATAGTTGATATTCTGGGTAACTATAAGTAATGAACACACTAGTTATAAGTAATGAACACCTCTTACTTTAAGGTAGGTGTATTTTCACGCGTGTAGCAGTAACCGCAGGATCTAACAGTGCAGTCGTCATGTTGCATGATCAGCAGAATCCGAGCTCAAGAGAGACCTTGGGCGGAGTCAACCAGGTACCATTTTATCTGAACTTCCATTTCTGTACCGGAATCCGCGGGGGTATTGTGGCAAGAATACATATATTATGAGGTAGTATACATTACCTATGCATGTAGAATGAAAAACGGCACGCGAGGCCACGACATTCTTGAAACAAGAGAGCAGTTGTAAGGCTCCTGATATCATCTATTGCTATCACCGTGTAAGTATTTTCTCATCCATAACGCCTACCAACCTAGATAGATAGCCTAGCCATAAATCAGTGAGCCCCCCTGGCTACCTGGTAGCTGACTGCATGCATGCAAACATGTGGCCGAGCGGCGGGTTCAGAGCCATGTGGCCGCCATTACTCCTAGCGGGACAGGCTGGAAGACGGGACACATAACTCCAACGACTTGAAATCTTACATACATACCTAACCTAGGTACCTGTATATTTTATTCAAATATATACATAGTAACAATGTGATAAGAAGTAGTAGTAATAATAATAAAATTAATCAATGCAATACGCTTAGGTCTACGTCAATTAATACCTAACTACCTGATATTAAGAGGTGTTTACAAGTTCGTATTGTGACGCAAGGTGTTACTGTTATTATTATTATTATTATTATTATGATATAATACCGCTCTGATCGCTTTATGATGATCTATCAGCTTTGCCTCGCAGGGTTTCCTTAGGCTGGACAATAACCTTGCAGCCCTCGTAGTACATACAATTTTACTACCTAACATAGCACACTTACATAGTAGCATTCCCACGGCTCCCACGAGTAATTTGCACTTTAACGAACTTATACAGGTAGGTACCTAACAGGTAACTAACACACCACCATCATCTCCCTTCCCCCCTTTTTGTCTCTGTGTGTGTGTGTGTGTGTGTGTAGTATATGTTCCCCGTTTGGATTCTGTATGTTTTTTTTTTCTTACTGCTTAGCACCCCTATTTCATATTTCTGTTTTTTTGTTTTTGTTCGTAACTATTTCTATCGTGGGATATTTACATACGTACATAGTTGCATACCAATTTATTTCCCCTCTTACAACGAAACTACCCCCAATTGAGATCCAATTGAGAAGCATCAGATCATTCATATCGATTCAATTCCGTCTTCATCCGTCCCATCCCTGCATAGCGCCGTTTCGAACCTCGAATCCACCACACCACTACCACCACTACCACCACTACTACCACTTTATCACTCTATTATTCTACTACTCTGCCACTACTCCCAGACGAACGCTACTTTTCAGTCAGCATTCGCAGTTAAATCTGTCATAAAAACCCGCCTGTCGTAACCAACCCATCACAAAGAGAATTCGATATTTTAGTATATACCTTAGGTAGACCTCCCAGAAACAATGCCTACTTCTTTAGATTCATCGCGCCCTATCATGGCGCCTTCTACTGTACGTAATAAAATCTCTTTTTATTTCTTTATTTCTTTCTTTATTTATTTCTTTATCTATTATTTTTATACTGTCTCATCCCAATCATGCCTGGCTTGCATTTCGCCAGCCTAATCTATTAATTTACTTCGTAGTTTGATCATCAGTCTTGTGCTTTTATTATTTCATAACAACTATAGAAAAAGAAACCAAAAAAGCACTCGTGAGACACGAAAAGCTAACACGCGCCATTCGAAATATAGGTCGGCTCCCCCCGCGCATCGATGCGCTACAGCACATACAGCACAGCACCGTCGTTGACGGCAACAGTAGGAACGACCGATTCGGCGCACGCCGAGATCCGCGAAATCGAAACCGGGCTTGCGCGCATGGAGAATAGAGCTCTCTCAAGTCAGCGCGTCGTCCTGTCTGAAGAGAAGTCGGCCAACCTTAACAAGCTCGCCCTCGGTGCTAAGCTCGACCGTGCGCTCGAGCGTCGCATGACCAGTCAAGATGCCGTTATGAGGCCAAGGAACCGAAGCGTCCGCGAGAAGGATCCGGAAAAGCAAAACTAGAGGCTACAGGCTACTGTAAATCGAGGAAACGAAATAACCCGAAACGAAACCCAAGTAATTAAAGGACGTCGGAGGATGATACCAGGCGAGCGACAGCTATAGCTCTAAAGCATTTCCTGTTTTTTATTATCATGTTGTCGTTGTTTTATCTCATTGTTAGTCGGTCTCAAAAGATGAATTCGAGAGGCCGACATATCATTTTCATTCAAATATTTACCCAAGGGCCGGGCCACGTAGGCTGATCTAGCATCTGGCCTAAGAGGAATGGAGTCTACGACGGAGTCACGTCCTTTCACAAATCCAAAGTCAGCCTACTAGTTGTCTATGACGGATACGATAGACGAGGCATATCTGGGGGGGTTCGACCGGAGCTCGATATCAAATGGTAATATCAGAAGTCCTAGGAATCATCTTCCTATGTTGCAGCCATCACTAGATGGTTAGGAAGCATGCGTAGGGTAGATTGTGGAAGAGGCTAGAAAGGGAGATACAAGCTAGAGACTGGCATATTTTATCCATATATCAGCAGGCAATCCACTTGCATGTCAAATTTACCCTTTCTTTGACCCCTCGTGTGATCCCGTCCGTTAGGTATTGGCAAGGCTCAACCAAGTTCAAGGCCGATGAGGGACGATATAACAAAGTCTGAAGGAATGATATATACATAGGTAGCCTACCAACCAACTCCCTAGACGCCTCCAGAGTGAATACCTGATGTAGAAACATGACCCAATCTTCATACATAAGTCGGAACGTAAAACCTCAAGAAAAGCAACGCCAGTGTACACTTTACGAATTACTCTTCTCTCCTAACTTTGCGTTGATGTCCTTCAATAAGGCGACCAGCTCGCCCTCGTCGCCTTCCATCTCCAAGCCCCTACGAACCCAATCCTTAGCCTCGATCAGCCGTCCCATCTCCATCAAACACTTGCCCCGCCTCCACCAGGCCTTCGAGTTACCAACGCGCTTGGCCTCGACGCTGGCCTCGGCATCGGAAGCGCCCTCAGCCCAGTTCTGCAGGCCCATGTGGGCCTGGGCGCGGTTGGCGTAGAGGGCAGCGACCTCCTCGCGCACCAGCTGCTGGGGCTCCCACAGCGGCCGCGTCAGGGCCATCTGCAAGCCCAAGGTGTAGAATTTGACGGCCTCGGGGTGCTTGCCCTTGCGGTACTCGGCATTGCCGCTATCCCGTAGCTTGCTGATGTTGGCCGACCGCTTCGGGTTCACGGGGAGGGGCGGGGGCGGCACTTGGTTCGGCGTGTCGAGCGCGAGGAGAGAGCGGTGCAAGGCGTTGAGCGAGGCTAGCTCGGATTGAAGAGCGCGCGAGCTGGATGTTGCTGTTAGTGCCTTGGTCTGCGGGTCGATCTGCAGGGGCAGCATGGTGAAGGTGTCGAGATCCGAAGACATGTTGACGTTGCGGGTTTCGAGGAATCGAGGATGGACTAGTTATTCGGTACAAACGTGGGAAGTGTAAAGGTATAAATTATAGAACTCTCAAACTCGGATCGAAGATGGTAAAAGTGAGAGCGGCGAGAGGAATTGCCAAAAAGTGGTGGTTGTCGGTTGGGCAGAGACGACGACGAATTGGCGATATTCTTAAAATGCGATCTGGCGACTTTTACAATTGCGTCGCTGCAGGTGCTTGCTTAGATACTTAGGTACCTCAGGTAGGTACCTACGGTATGACAGATCCACCTTGCAAGATAAGACCTATTGTACATGTTGTGGCAATCGTGGCTTAGCTCTACCTATGGATATGAGGTACCTATGTACCTAGGTAGGTACCCCTTACACCAATTATATAAGGTACGTAGGTACCTACATATGTGCAACCCGCAGACCGCATTTTAATTAACAAGCTGCATCTTTTCTTCTACACTTTATTTTATTTACTTCTTCACATGTTCAATGCAATTTATCCCCTGGCCGTCAGAGAGTGCTCGGACTTATTTAAGACATGCAGTCAATATAATTTGTATGATTCCTGGAAACCCCGGCTGCTAAGTCCATGTCAAAGTCTGCCAGTAGCAACTATCGTCACATTTGCCCCCCCTTGTTTCGAGAGCGCATCAATACCCAAGGGGGTATATATAAGTGTAGGGTCCATTCCTCCCTATTCCTATCGACTAAACGTCTCATGTGGATGCCAGTCTTCTTCAAACATCTGCGATACAAAGTAAAGGTCGTGTTCCCATTCCAAATGCTTTCCTGCCACTGTATATTATTCGTCAGTCAGCACGAAGATGCAGGCACCTAAATCACTAGGGGGTGGAGTAGCTGTCTCTGAAGCTAGAGGACTTAGACGCTCACATTTTCTATAGGCCTCGTGCGTTTCGATAAGTAGTTTCGCCTCGCCGGAGTCCAAAGTTCCCCAGACCGCGTTCTTCCTGTCCTCGGATTCTATTTCCATCATCAATGTGTTGACATCTCGTTTATAATAATGCCAGTGGCTAAGGATATTATTCGCCCCCTCTTGGAGCCCTTCCATAAACTTCGCCAGATCGTATCGGTATTTCTAGGTGCATATTGGATTAGCCAAGCCGGTTATGAGTTGTCATCGCTTAGCACTCACGGTATACTTATTGTCCTTAGCTCGGCGTAGCCTATCAGCAGAGGTGAACGAAACCTCGTGGAGAAGCATGAATACGATCAGGTAAACCAAGTAAAAGTGATGCGGGTTCTTGCCCGCCATTACCTTCCATAAACCCTCAAGCACAAGCTTTCTTGATCGTACAAGTACGCGGTGTCCGAGGGAGTCGAACTGCGCCGGGATCATCCGCGGTATTGGTACTGTCCCACAGTATGGACATTCGCGGTCATCTATTGCCTTCATGTCCAGCATTTCTTCTCCCACGATGAACGCTGATCTCAGAGTATTCCCTGCTCCTCCAGGTCAGCCATCTCACCAGGCGCAGAGAGACTATCCATAGGATACTGACTGGTCGCAAACCATAAGTAAAAATACTGTTCAAGTAGAACCGCATTCTTCATGCTTTCCGATTCCGATCCAACCGTGGTATTCTAAGAGCATCTCCTTAGTAGAATGTTGCGCGACTTGGGTGTATAACCTTACTTTACAGATCTGAGCATATTCTATCCTGTGGGGACACCTTGTAAGATTTGATTCCATTTGGCGGAATCCATGACGGTGAAAAGTGAAATTATCCGGACACTGGGGGATTGGTTACTTACGCCGCCCGGTATGTCCTTCGCACCAAACCATCGACCTCGCGATCTTGAGCGTACTCTCGTACAGCCGGATGCGCATAATCATATATATATTCCTCGTATCTTTTAGCAGTTTCCCAGATGCTTGCGAGGGCATATGGCTCGATATCGATTCTTTGCTTGTTTCCCTTCGTATCAACCCAGTATTTACAAGTGACATCCCCATCGATAGGTGTGAACTTCTTGACCTTTAATTCCATTGGGCGGCGGCTTCCCATGACCATCTTGATCGTGCGGACGTCGCTGCTGTTAACCCAGTCTCGCGGCCCAAGATCTTTCATTTTGGTTCCATCCCATCGTTTCGTTAAATCAAGACCACCCTCGCGGAAAAGAGCGACTTCGGCAAGCTTCCATCGCAGGCATGGAAGTCTATGGATCACTTTCTTGGACTCCAATTTGATGTCACGGCAAGTCAAGCAGTCAACCCCTCGCGGGTCTTCCGGATCTGCTTTGCACTGGGATAGGTGTGAGTAGATAATACTTCGCAGCATCACATACGCTTTAATGGTTGGTCTACCTACTCTTATTTTCTGCATACGACATCGAATGCAGGCCCGTAAACACGTCAGCTAATGGCAAGACGCTACCATAGTACGGTGTGTAAGAAAGGGGTGGTTTAAGAGAAAAACAATCTACCTTCAACTTTCGGGTGTTCCCCGTCTCCTTACGGTTCAGATCACTCAGGTGTGACCGGGAACGCCTCTCGGAGTGAGACACTAGACAGTTTCCATCAATGGTAGCGTCGTCTTCAATGACGTTTTCCCACAATTCATCCTCGATTATAGGAGTACTTTTACCTGAGAGGTCGGAAGCCTGTGGGGAACCGTCGTGATGACTATCACTGTCCTTCTCTATTGAAAGTCCCAAATCTATCCACCCTTCATCTATAGGCTCGGCTGGCTTCTTTTCATCACGCCCCTCCAGGAGTAAGGGGCTGGGCCCAAGTGGCCGTCGCTCCGGAACAGAGGAGACATTATTAGGACGGGGTCGATATTCGACGAGCATGCCTGGCGTCTTCACCGGGTTCCAAGGGGGAAGGAAAGAATAGACCGGATAATTGCGCGTCGCTGGACCTGAGTAGTCTGGCAAATAATGTCCTGGGAAATTATAGTACGATGTAGATTCTTGTGTAGTTAGATAAGGAAGCAACGGGGATGATACTGAAGGCAGGCTGCTGCTACTTGAGGTCAACTGAACTGAATTGTTGTCAGGCCAGTCATACCTTTCCGGACCTTGCTCCTGTGTGAGGGTAGTAGAGGACAGGCTAAAGTGGTTTCTCGTTGCATTTGATACGATGGGCTCTACACCGTAATTAAGAGCCCCCGGCGGAATGGGATGGCCCCAGTTAGTATTAGAAGAAGGGTGGTGCCTAAGATCGTCTGATGTCGCGGTGACGGCGGCAGCAACTGAAGTCACTACACCGGCAGCTGTTCTTCTTCGCTTCTTGGGTGACGGTTTAGTCAGCGCTGAGGGTGACAGCTTAGACCCATATTCCTTAGAGTTATTGGTTTTCGTGATCCGCGAGGAAGGGGGAGGAGGACTGGGGTTATAGTTGGCTGAGGGAGGGGAGGAAGTGATCCGAGACCGTTTCCCAGGTTTCCATGACGTCCGATCAATTGGCGTAACCCCGGTAGAGGTCGGGCGGTGGGCTGAAGAGGAGTTTACAAGTGTGGGAACAGGCTGGACCATGGAGACAGCGCTTCCATCCATCATGGGCTCTCTATCTAGTGATCTGATCTCATTTCTTAGCTGACAGCGACAATGACCCTGACCCTAGGGTGTGTGCATATGTGCGCGTATGCGCGTATCAAAACTGCCCGGTTACTCAAAGATTTGTCGTACGTCACATCCACCGTCGTCGGCCGGTGAAATAATAGCAAGGTGGCGCAGGGGGGGGGTGCTAATCGTTGCTCTCAATGCTTCTAAATTCGAAACCGGCGAAAATACTGTGTAGCAAAGAACCATGAGTGGATAACTGCTGGTCTCGTAATACGCAATATAGGTACGAGTTTCTTCCCCGGTCAGCTTGTTCTCGTGGCAGGACGGGATGCAGCACGACGGGGTATCTCAAATTCAGGAGTTTCTCGCCGGATGAAAAATGAAAAATGAAAAATAGCAATAAAGGGACAGCTACTTTGGGACGATCATCAAGCCGGAAAGTTATGCAAAGTTCTCCCCGCGATAAGCTCTAAAAGCTGTGTGATGGTGATCTGTGGCAAGACGTTGTAGAAAGGTAAGCTTACGCATTTGCCTGTACGTTTATGGTATACACACGACGCCCGACCAGAGAGCCGACCCCTCAATGGCAGAGACTAACACGTTATTCGCACCACACCGAGACCGAGATAAAGCAAAAGTCAAGCCACTGCTTAATGCCAGCCACTTACACATGTGCAGTCTTTTTCGAGTCGACGGAGAAATAAAAAGTAGATAAAGAGATAAAATAAAATAAAAATAAAATAGAATACCTAGAATAGAATAGAATGGAGTAGGACCCTTGTCCTCTCAGTCTCAAACTGACTATTATCATAATCATTATAATCATTATTACCATTATTACCATTATCAATATCAATATCATTATAATTATTATACGTTTATACTAGCTCCGTGCTTTCTCTCTCCTTCCCCCCCCTCTCCCATCTATGCGTATATATAGATATAAGGTAGATAGGTATATATATTTAATAAGGTACCCAACTTATATAATTAACAATACACTTGCAACAATATACACTTACACATGCCAGAAACAGACGGAGAAGTAATAATGCAGGGCCAGCCCGCGTCCTCTTGTACCGCATACCGCATACAGCCTGCAATATTGTCTTGGACTGTACGTTACATAAGGAATAATGACAAGGGTGAGGATTGAAACCTGCATGAGGGCCTCCAGCCTGACTTCTCAACAGCCGCCGGTCGAGTTTTGCGGGCCACAGTCATAGAACTGCGTGGTTATATTCCACTTACGACATGCACTTACAACATGAATGCCTACCTACCTACATAGGTGCCGGCCTAAGGTACCTACCCAAGGTAGATTATAAAAACCCAAAACGGTCGTATAGTAAAAAACTATCTTCATCTTCATCCCACAACTCTATAATGATTCGTGCGGACTTGTCGCCGTATTATGCCGTACTTACGCGATCCTAAAGACCCAGGCTTAGGTGCCATATGCGTTCCCTCACCGGTCTCAATCCCTGCTCGTCGAAATGCTGGACCGCAATTCCCCTTCGACGACAGCCTCATACGCGATCGACAAAAGGGAACAAATATGAGCCAATCGCCACTGTGGCCCTACTAGACCCTTCCTTTGGAAACTCTTCCGAGAGGTGCGTTGCCAATAAATAGAGCCTTTGTGGGAAGAAAAAAAAACCCTTTGTCCCATCTTAGTCTTGCCTTACAGCGAGGGCGTCCGTTCCGTTTTTTCCGGTCGCCACGTCAGGCACAATGTCTCCTGAGGTTCGTGGGGAGGGGGGACGCGGGAGTGTGGCCCCGGGGAGGCGGTTGCTCACATCATCAAGCGGGAATATCGTACTACATGAACTCGATGCTGTCCCTTAATAACTTAAAGGATGCCAATGTTCTGTGGCCCTGACCCATACATACCTGTTGTAGTCCACACACCATACACCATTAAAGGCTTCATCTTCATTAGCATAAGGGAATTGGCAGGCTGTAAATTTGGGCGGCTCTGGCGCACAGCAGACGAGACGTTACCTACTCGATGAACGGGCTTAGAGTTTAGTAACGAAAGCTTCTGGCGGCTTTTTCTCCTTTTTTCTCCTTTGCTTTTTTTTCTTTTTTTCCTTGTGAAAATGCCAAACCGTCCTTCAACTCTGGTATCAGGCTTCACTATACCCACCATCCCGCTTACCGCGGCGAAGGCCTTCCTTTCTCGAAGGAATGGCAGTCAACCTTTACAGCGATGCAGCTTCTTCCCGGGAACCCAACCGGATGAGACCTCAAGAACTCCCCGTGTCTCTTATAGTGTTACCACATCTATTGGCGTCTCGTTGATATGGCCATTAAGGGGTCTCGTGTAAGGTCAATGCGATTAGTTTCTCGGTTTGTAGCTTGATTCTAAATGCTCTATTTTTATTCCAGGAAAAGAGGAGCTAGCCCGAGCCAATGATAGGTAGCATGGAACACAAAATTTGTGTCATAGTTGAGTCAGTCGTTCTGAGCTGGTATTCTGAGGAAAACGCCTTAAGTAGATGCCACTATAAGTCGCCAAAGTGATGACGGGTTTTCATCATCAGAAACAACTCTCAAAGCTCCTTTAAACGCACAAGTATACGAACGAAAATGACAACTCACACAGTCCCGCACACCTCTGAAAATCCCGTCAGCCTGCAGCCTTGGATGCATCGTGAGGACCATAGTCTTGCCATGGATGTTTTGTCCCGGCAGCAAAACAGCGTCTCCCAGCCGCCCACGGGGTTTCCACCCATTATCGACGGACCAACGAAGTGGTCCGGAGTAGATCCTGACAAAATACAGCCACATAGACTCGACCTAGATAGCCTTGATGTAGCGGCGATAGGGGAGACTTTGAAGTCGTTCCATGGTAAGCTCCTACCAAACTTTGCGTCCCTGATCTACGTGATTTAACTAGGATCCGCATAGAGCTCGAGCTGGATGGTGACGAGGTGACGCAGGAATGTTTCCCTCTTGAAAGCCTCCAAGATAGGCTTGAAAAATGTGCCTTTGAAGTCCACCGCGGCTGCGGGATATGCATTATTCGAGGACTAAACCCCGATAATTATACTATAGAGGATAATATTGTCCTCTTTCTTGCAATTGCAAGCTATATTGGAGACGAAAGGGGTCTTCAAAATGCCAAAGGCGATATGTTATGTAAGTTTGTATGCGTCTTATTTGTTTCTGCCGCTTGCTAATCCATAGGGAAAGCCCACGTTACCGAGTCCAAGTCCTGGACGGTACCCAAGGAGAAACGTCACGGGATACATACTAACTCTAGTTTGGTATGTAACTACTTCATCTTATTAGAATATACGAAGACAATTTGCGGTCCGAGCTAACAGTCTTAGCCATTCCACAATGATATGGGATGCGAAATACTGTCTATCCAAGTGCGAGACCGAGCCGATGAGGGTGGACGTACCTGCGTAGCGCCCATAGCTTCTATTTACAACGACCTAGTACAGACGAAGCCTTGGGTTCTCCATGCCCTGGCGAAGCACGAATGGCCGATTCAAGCGTAAGTCGAACCTGGAATCCGTACCTAGGAATAGTCAGACAAGTTATGGCTGACACTACCCAAGAAGCTCTAGGAGAGAGCCTCCCTTTGTTCTATGCCCGTTAATAGAGTACCATGCCGGGAACCTATTAATATCGATGGATCCTTCTCGTATAGGACCGCATCCCCTAATTCGCAACAGCTCGATTCCGAATCTTACGCCAGAGCAGCAGGAGGCACTCGAGGTGCTCGAAGCGACGGCGCAAAAGCACCAGATACAGCTCGATGCCCAGCCTGGGGACTTGATATTTATAAATAACTTTGCCCTTTTACACGGTAGAGAGTCATACCTAGATAGCAATACTTCATCGAGACATCTAGTACGACTATGGCTACGCAATACGCAGCTGGGCTGGCCCATCCCCCCGTCGATGAACATGCCGTGGGACGCCGCCTTTGGAGAAAGAGCTAAGAAAATTATCGATACATACTATCCCATAATGCCAATGCCCAAGTATATAGAGTGCAAGTACTCTAACGGGACAGCGGCGTTCGTCGCCGATGATGCTGATAATGCTGGTGATGCTGGTGTTGATGTTGATAATAATATTGACCACGGGAGTGGCTCTGGCTCGAAGTACGCAGAGGGAGATATTTCTGCTAGTCGACCTCTCGGATAATTCAGAACGATGGAGGATACTCTGAAATTTACGTTGGGTCATACTGTTATGACACGATCTGACCATCACTTTATGGTTCATGACATACGATGTCGACAAGATAAAACGTTTTTGAACTGGTTTAGCGACCGAGGTGTCGATCTGTTGCGAATACATGCAGATACGCTTTTTAGTCAAATCACTACTCTTGATGCCAATTTCATATTGATAATGCATGTTGTATGCTGTAGCTTTTAATGAAGTCTTGACTGTGCTTTGTAGGATCTTGATTTTGTCACCCGTCCGTTCGGTCATGGTTGGATATCGCACCTAGGTTAGGAGGCACTTACCTTAAGACAGGTAGGCAAAGACGTGTGAACTAAAGGGAATAGTAAGTGTTATTTGCGATGTATCAGTCCATGGACTTACCACCTACCTTAGGTACCTTAGTGTATATGAAGTAGGTTAGGTAGATGATTATAGAAACCGCGGAATTAATGAATGAGCGTCCAGTGCGTGATGTACCGTCGCCAACACTACCAATGGGTTGAGTCTGATACACAGCCTCCAGACTATGGGTGGCTCATTTATAATGAGAATAATGCAGCTATCTAGGTACCAAGGCATTTACCTATGCTCGTAAAGGCCAGTGGCTGTACAGACTTGGCCTTGACACTACGGTGATACTCGTTCCTATGATGAGCAACTACGACGCGTTATATATGTATAACTAATAACGAGAACAATCGATCCAATTTTAAGACGTACATATAAATGTGGTGCTTTAAAAGCTTGATCGCGATACGAAGGGTTAGGGATCAAGGGATATAATCAAACATACTGGGCCATCAACTAAATTGGTTGTGGGTTATGAGGTAAATATCAACCGTATCACCGAGATGAAGACGAGTAGTTATTTTAATGCGACCGGGGGACGGATATCACCGTGTATCGACTCAACTGAAAACACGATGTATAAACGATCATCGGCGGTTCCACAATATCTAGAACGGAGACGTGGTGTACACTAGGCCGTATAGATGTAACAAGACGTGATGGATTGCTGTTCGGGTTCGGAGGGCGGCTGTGGTTGAAGATCTTGCCGCGTACGGAATGAAATCCCGGGAAACATTTATCGGGGCAGTGCGATATCAATCTATTGGCGACGAGACTGGATGAGTAACAGTCTCTTATGTCATATGTAAAGCGAGCGGGTAGGGACAGTGAGATGACCTACCTACATGCAGCTAGCTATGTAGGTACTAACAACTATTAATAGTTGCGCTGGTAGGTTTGCAGGTTTGCAGGTTTGCCACTTATACTTAGGTAGTTATCTCTTTAACTGGTTCTACCGCTTTTGCCTCGTTCTTACCTACACGAGGTCAGAGGCGGGACGATTCCAACTGATATCGCCTCTTTCATGAAGAGAAATATTGTGGATATATACAGCACGCCGTAAAATAAAAACAAAAAATAGAAAGACAAAAGGGAAACAGGCTTGGGCCGATACGCTCTCGAAACAATCCTAAGCTTGGCGTATGCACTGCCTATTCGGTTTCCCCCTATGTATGTAGTTTACGATACATGATATCTGACTACCTAGTTGCGCATTTAACATAATGAAAAATGTGTGTTGGGTGTTATGTGTGGTGTGTAAGGGGAGCTGACGATCATGCCGACCAGATAAAAGGAGAAATGTAAATCGTGGAAGATCGCTATCATCTCGTGCCGTTCGTTACCTAGAAGAGATAAAAGCAGCTAATGACTGACGTGACCTATTGTCCTGCAAAGTACCTCGGTACCTATCTATGTACCTATATACATGACTTCCATAGCTTGTGGTACCTACATATAACTGGAGAATATGTAGGTTGGCCACAAGGAATGACAAGGCTTGGCGGTTTGAAGATAGGAGTACTAAAAGCGATCGGAAGCAATCAACCAATGTAATGACCTGGGATAGGCTATTACATAGTCGCAAGTACACATGTTAATGTTCGCACTTGCATTTCTGTAGCAGACACTAAAGGATTTATATAAGCAGGATCCAGTTGAACAAGTAAGACAAAGACATTCACTCAAGGGGGAAACAAGTGGCAAAATAGGTGAATATGTTGCTAATAACAGAACCCGAGTTGAACAAAATAAGTAGGTGTTAATGTCTCACTATTGGCTGCTGCGCCTCGCTTGGAGATGGGACTAGCAAACCGTCAAGGCCCATTTTGAGTCTCGGCATGCTGCCGACTAGTGTTAGGTACAGTGAAGATGGGTCGCGGTTAATTGGTTAAACGGTCCTGGCAGTTCCCCTAAGATCGACAGGTACAGCGCGATAGAGTGCATTGTAGCGCCAATCTACATAATGCTTGTGTTAGGTACCTAAACATGTATGTACATGTTTCCCGGTACATTGGTACCTCATACCTGTATTTTACGAAAAGGCTTCGAGAGTTCCAATTGAAGACTTCTAACAGGAAGCCACCGGGAGGAATATCACATGCCTCGTGTAAAGTAGTAGGCTTTATCAAAAATAGGTGACAACATGTGCAACACCTTCCTTTGGCAAAAATCTGGATTCAGGAGAGCTGGAAAGGAGAAACTTCCCCTGCATCCCCCCTTCCCTAGCTGTGGACCCCCCTGTTCATCTATTCATCTACCCGCAAAAGCCCCAGTATTTCACTAATCTACATCGGTCTTTTTAACTGTGGTCCCAGCCAATCAGAATCAATTAACTGAACAGCCCCATTGGCTTGAACCAGTTTTAATCTCTCCTGTTGAACCGGGGTCCCTTCTCCTTTACTGATATCTCGTACTACTTTTTTGCTTCTCTTCCCTTTTTTATGAGACCAGGCCTTTCGTTTTTATGCCATATTTTTCCTCCCTTACACCCTCTCTCCGTCTCTAAATATTTCTCATTTTTCTAGCCTTTGTAATTAATCGGCACGCGCAGAAGGATAAGAGGTATCCGGTTATTCCAACTACGCACATTCATTGACGCGTTATTCGTACACTCCTTACTACATCGTTCAGTCCCAAACTAGAAAAAGAGAAGCAAGAAGGCTTATACCGAGATTATCTCTACGTCATTCGTTAATCGTCACAAGGCATATCAGCGCAACTCGAGATCCCGGAGATCAAGAAATAATTAGCAGATCAAGATGGGTTTCTTACAATCCGCTCTCACAGCGTCATTGCTGCTTGCCAGCAATGCTGCTGCCTTGGACCCTATCGTCATGAAGGTATGTAATGCTATTGGCTCCCGAGAAGTCGCCAGCGGTTTAGCGCAAGAGCAAGATGACTAATATGTCTGGTTCGGATAGGGAAATAAGTTCTTCACCAAGAAAGGCGACCAGTTCTTTATCAAGGGTGTTGCCTACCAACAAGAAGCCGGCGGTGGGCCTGGCGGTAGCAAGGACTCCAAGACTAAGTATGTGGATCCTCTCGCCGACGAGAAGACCTGTGAGCGTGATGTGCCATTACTTGAGAAGCTGGGAGTCAACACCATCCGAACATACGCCATCGACCCTAAGGCAGACCACAGCGCGTGCATGAGCCTGTTGGAGAAGGCTGGTATCTACGTCGTTGCCGACTTGGGTGAACCGGCTCTTTCCATTAACCGTGAATCTCCCGCCTGGAATGTCGACCTGTTCGAGCGTTACAAGGGTGTCGTCGACAACCTTGGAAAGTATGACAACGTCATTGGTTTCTTCTCCGGAAACGAGGTTACCAACAACAACACCAACAGTAAGTAGATGTGCTATGACAGTGTTTGGGTCTATTGGCGGATCTAGGTGATGCTAACTTGAGTCATTACAGCTGATGCTTCGGCCTACGTCAAGGCTGCTACCCGAGATGTTAAGAAGTACATCTCTGATAAGACAGCTAAGGGTGGACGATGGATGGGTGTTGGCTATGCCGCGAACGACGACGCCGATATTCGTGCTAATATGGCTCAATACTTCAACTGTGGTGAACAGGAGAGTGCGATTGACTTCTGGGGTTACAATATCTACTCCTGGTGCGGCAAGAGCAGTTTCACCGAGTCTGGTTACGATGTCCAGGTCAAGTTCTTCTCGAACTTCTCCGTTCCCGTCTTCTTCGCCGAGTATGGTTGCAACACTGTTAACGGCGCCGAAGGCCGTCTCTGGGATGACACCACTGCTATTTACTCTGACCAAATGACCGGTGTCTTCAGCGGTGGTATCGTCTACATGTTCCATGAGGAAGAGAACGACTATGGTAAGTTGTTGATTAGTTAATCACCTGTGTCTTCGGTGTCTAATGGTTGTTTAGGTCTGGTTAAGGTCAAGGGCGACACCGCGACCCCCATGAAGAACTACAAGGTTTTACAGTCGAAGCTTGCTGATGTCAAGCCTTCGTCTACATCTATGGCTTCTTTCGACCCTACCAACTCTCCCGCCGCGTGCCCCGCCATCTCTAAGAACTGGAAGGCCGCTGAGGCTCTCCCTCCTACTCCTGACAGCTCCCTTTGCGACTGCATGTACAAGTCCCTCTCTTGTGTTCCTTCCGACGATCTTGACGAGAAGGACTTTGGCGACATCTTTGGTTACATCTGCGAGAACGACGCGGCCGCTTGTGCCGGTATCAAGCACGATACTGAGACCGGTGTCTACGGCCCTTACGGCATGTGCAATGCTAAGGAACAGCTCGGACACGTGCTCAACGCCTACTACACCAACCAGAACAGCGCGTCCACTGCTTGCAGCTTCAAGGGTGCCGCTCAGCTTGTTGATGGTTCTAAAGACTCTACGTAAGTAATGATTCCGATATTGTATCTATACCGATAAGCTAACATGTATTAGGTGTGAGGCATCTTTGGCCAAGGCCAGCTCTGCTATCGCCGTTGCCGCCACTGCTACTGCCGCTTCCGGTACCTCCTCCACCGGTGAGAGCAGTGAGAACGCCGCTGCGCCCGCCTCCGTCCGCATGACCCCTCTTATGACCATGGGTGATATGGTTGTTAGCCTGTACGTGTTGGTGGCCATGGGTGTTGGTGCCGGTATGGTTATGCTATAAAGGAGTTAATATCACGCGGTTGAATATGGCTTTTGTATGGTATTTTCTGTCCCTGTATTCTGGCGTAGTTCGGCCGATCTGTTTTCATCGAAGAGATTTATACGTAGTGGCTACGTTGTATAGCATTTAAGAGATGCTATGCTTTTTTTCCCGTATTAGACTCGGAATAACTAATTGCAATTATCAGTATTGATGAGTCGGTGTCGTAAATATTTTGGTAGAAATGTTTGGTGTTATAGATTCCTTTGTCTTGTGTAACATGTTCGATTGTGTCGTTGGGGTCAATGTTTGAACCCGGTTTGTTAGTCTTTCTTGTCACGATAGATGTGAGTTATGTCGGACTGGGTTTGTATTCAAGTCTAAGTACTTCATATTGACAGATGCGTCTTTCGTAATGCCTGATTTTAGGTGCTGAGTAAGAGCTAACATTCTTAACCGTGGTATATTATGTACTGAAAGATGCCTCTATTAGTCTATTCCATTTACTTTCTTCCCGCAATATGACGGATGCTTTCTCTATCAGCCTAGTTGTTCCATGATGTAGTAGTCATATCTAGTTCTGTTTCCCAGCTATGCCGGACTGTATATCTGGTTAATCCACAAACTCACTTTTTCAGCGACGACTTCACTATGTCCTGTGATTTATTTTAGCCGCCTTCTCAGTCCCCAGTCGATTTTGATTCACTTACTTATGCAAAAGGCATGGGGGATGTTTCCTTCATCTACTATGAGTCTTGTGCGTTCGACTTGCTTCTGCCTCTTCTGAATGAAGTCGTCCCTGTAGTGATTCGCAACCCAATGGTCGTGCTGGCCAAAGAAGAAAAAGAACTTCGGTATGACTTTGTCATGCGTCTCTGCTTCGTGAGCGATCTCCCACAGTTCTTCGTCCCATTGGTCCTCTCCGATCACTTTCATCTCGTCCATACCCATGTGCAGCGCCTGCCACACCCCATCCCGGCTCTTGAGCCATTGTGTTGTTACTTCTGCGCCGTGGGCGGGGAATCCCATTACACTGCTCACGATCCATCGGAGGGCGCCTTGGGGGACTAGGTGCAGGAATGCCTGCGCGATTCGGTAGGCGTTGTCGCCTAATATGGGCGTCCGGCGGAGCAAGTCAAGTTTCTTCCCACTTGAAGAGCGAGATATGTGGTGGATGGTTGGGAACAAGAGGATCCCGGAACCAAGATTTAAATGCGGAGCTAGATCCGGGTCGCGCAAGAGCTGATGGAAGAGCTCGAGGGCAATATAGCTGCCTACAGAATGTCCAATGAGTAGGACCTCGTCGTACGGAAGACCACTGCGTGGCCCTAGGCCGACGCGTATCTTTTTTAGGGCTGCGAGCGTATGCTGGATCTGGTCTTGGAGGTTATACGGTGTCCTCTGGGAAGTGAAAGGTTCGTGGTCATCGTCACGGAATCCGGCGAGATTCTGGCCGTAGATGTGAAAGCGGATATGTCCAAGTGAATTTGCCTCGTCTAGGAGCTCCCGAAGAGTCGATAGGAAGGGCTCGTAGTAGTCAATGAGTCCTGGATTCCCGGGGATGAAGAATATGAGGATGTCACGGGATTGAGAGCCCTCGGGCCCGTTGTCCAGCAGACTCGGGGGGAAGGCTAGGGAGTGGGTAGTGGCCATTAAAGTAGTGGTTTGAGTTGGTGTTATATACGGACGGTTATATTTATGGTGTATGTATTTATGGATTTTCCATTGGTCCCTATTTATTCATGGTATAATGCCTACCTATAATATAACCTTACCATAAGTGCTGTACCAACTGGTGTTCATGGATGGATGTACGGTAACCTCCCAGATAATACCTATGTGTAGCCACAGAAATGATTCCAGCCACAAGGGATTGTGGCTTGGTTCTAGTTGCGTCCACCTTTTAAGTCGTTAATATTAATAATTGGTCATTGGTCTGATATGGGAGGTGATTGGTCTGGTAACCTTATGCGAAATACACTAGGCAGCCCTAGAAGAATACACTACAGTATAGGTACTTCAGGTACATACATGGGGACAGGGTCTCTTACCTTTATTCACATGCTCACATGTGCACTTTGGAAGACGGGAGTTACGGACTTGGACCTGCCTTAAACGAAATAGAGGCACGTGTCGTCATTGCCAGCCTAATTGTAGACCTACATCAATATAGATAGTCCGACGCAACCGTAACTGCAACCATAATTGCAACCATAATTGCAACCGCACACCACTATGTAACTTTCATGTACCTGCCTGCTTGGCCCTATCTGCTTACCTATCTGCCTACGTGACCTAAATTGAATTAAGCTCGACCAGTCAAATCTTCTTCTCTTCTTAGTGCGAATCCCACCTCTTACTCTTAAGCCACGATGTTCTTGTTATAAACCCACTTCGTGTATTCATCCACGTAGGTACATGTTCTTATCGAATGCCCTCTACTTTAAAGGGAAAAAAAGTGGCATAATACTTGCGATAATTTCAATATGGATCTTAGAGTCTGATACCGCATCATTTATTCCTCGGAATTGTCGGTAAGTGCCGCGCCAGGTAGATACGTACACCTACAAGGCAGATATAATCACACATATTCCGTCTTCCTCCAACCTTCACGATGGCTCCAGTCTCTCGGTGTCGACTACTGCATTCTAACCTCCCCGGCTTGTCACTAGCCATCTTTATCCACTTCCCTTCTCTTGCGTTTATGCACTCATCGCCTCGGCTCTAATCTAACTAGACTTCTACTTTCCTAGGATGTCGATGCGACCCCACACACGTTTACTCGTGATAGTCGACCGCGGCGTTTGAGGTCCTACCATCTGCTACAATTCTTAATCCGCCTAAGTTCTAGGCCCTTCGCTATTCCCTCCTACAACAACCTCCTCCCCTCGCATACTACTGAACTCTTCTCTACCTTTGTACGCTGTCGCATTGTATCGCCATGAACTCAGTGGAGCTACGGCGACGTCCATCATTACCCGGCGATGCCTCGAACCCGAACCCGAACCCGAAATTGACGGCCGGCATTCCGGGACCGATCCTCGATCCAAATATTGCTCACCCTGCGGGCAAGGCTAAGTACGGCCGCTTCAGAGCATTTCTGCGTGCTGTCTCCGTCTTTGTCTATTTCGCAAGTGGCTGCTTGACGTATGGCCCCTCCTTGTATAGCTCGGGTAGGAAGAGGAATCTTTCTAATATGTACCTATATAGTATACACCTTACTCAAATCGTCGGCTCCCCGTTGTACTACGTCAACCGCGACCTCTACTATGCGTATATGTCCTTGACCAAGGCATCTTTCGGCCTATTGATAACCACCATGACCCAGTGGTGGGCGCCTACGGTGATAAGGATGAGCGGCGATTCTTCCGTCGCTGGGCAGCTCAGCTTAGCGCCCGATGGCAGGGTCCAATGCGCTTTTCCGGAGCGCATGGTCATGATCGCGAACCACCAGGTCTGGGACCAAATTGATGACCTGCGCCAAAGAACGTGAATGGCTGACAAGTACGTTGTCGCAGATTTATACCGACTGGCTATATCTGTGGTGGGTTGGATACACGAACAACCCCCACATGCACGGACATATCTACATCATCCTAAAAGAGTCCTTGAAGCGGATTCCTATCCTTGGGCCGGGCTGCATGTTTCTCGGCTTCATCTTTATGTCGCGCAAGATGGCCGTCGATCAACCCCGTCTAGCCCACAGGCTTGGGAAGCTAAAAACCAAGCACACGGACCCTGACGGCAATAGCTATTTGAACCCAATGTGGCTACTTCTTTTCCCTGAAGGGACTAACCTATCTTCGAACGGCCGAATTAAATCAGCTCAATGGGCCGCCAAGATGGGGGTCCAAGATACCCAACATTTGATGTTACCTCGAAGTACCGGCATGTTCTTCTCCCTTAACGAACTTAGGGGGTCCGTGGAGTACGTGTACGATTGCACCGTAGCCTACGAAGGTGTTCCGTATGTGCTACCCTCTACTATGCTATATCTGGTCCTTCATGGTTGTAAGTAACTGACATACCACTTAGCCGCGGACAATTCGGGGAAAATTATTTTACTCTATCGAGTACCTATTTTCAGGGGCGGCCCCCTAAATCGGTCAATTTCTATTGGAGGCGGTTTGCCTTAGCAGACATGCCTTTGGATAGCCAGGAGGATTTTGATAAATGGCTTCGTGAGCGATGGTATGAGAAGGACGCTCTGCTCGAGCAGTACGTTTCCACAGGCCGATTTCCGGCAAATGAGGCCGGCGTTAAAAGTCATATCGAGACGGAAGTTCGAACGCAGTACTGGTGGGAATTCATCAAAATATTCGCCATTCTTGGTTCCTTTGGGTTGATATTTAGTTTCTTTTTGAGAACTATGCGTGCCCTCGCACGTCGTTAGTCGATCGATAGCAGGCCCTTGGTCGCTGCTAGATGATTTGTGCGGGTGCTGCATAAGCGATGGTAAGAGGAACGAAGAGAATAATCGTTAGATACCAGAGACAACATACATCAATGATACCATGAAGAATATGTAACATAGGGGATGGGAGTTTCGGATTGGGTGGGCAAATGCATAGCTCTAAACTTTTCATAGCCTGATGCTCTAAACCATGCTGATCAATGGTCTGGAGCATGACACTTTATAAGGAATAGGTAAATATATAGGATGTACCTATCGTGTAGGGTTACATTCCCTCGCCACCAGCGTGCAGTACCTGCGAAGCAAGAACATTTAGGTAAGTACGTCGATGATCACGTAAAACGTGCTGCGACATGGGCAATCTACGAGAAGGCGAGAATAAGCAAGAGCGCTTTCACGTGAATTACGAGTAAATATATAGAGCAGCCTTTAGAAACGATGATTGTCGATGATGAGAATTGATGATATACTTTATTATTTCGTTATGAACAAAGGGTGTATGCAACCTAGACTTTAAGTGGGTTTACTAAGAGAGTTGAATCTGGCGCTGGCTTCTTGCGCTCTCTTTGGTCGCCTCGATGATTCGTAGGACATCTCTCGCTTGCGATGCCGGAACTGGCAGATCTTCCTCGCGATTTCGAACAAGGGCCTGGCCAAAGAGTTCGAAAAGCTTGCTGTAGGTTTCAGGCTCCACATTCGGGCAGTCCTGCAGGCGAAAGCTACCATCCTCGCCGACAAGAGTAAGCTTCCCATTCCACTCCGGGTCCTCCCGTCCAAAACTAGCATCGTCCGTCTTCAAGCCCGACCGCAGCTGGGGCTCTTGCGTGTCGAGCCCGTCCTTGCGGTAGCTGCCCTTGGTACCCCTGATCCAGAACCTGGGCTGGCGCGTCTCGACGCTCACGCCGGCGATGCGCACGAAAACGACCAGGCCGTCGTCGTAGAATAGCTGCGCGGTGACGCTGTCGGGCTCTAGATCCGGGTTCTGCGGCCCGAGCAGGAGCCCGTCCCGCTGGCTGGCCAGGACGCCGAAAACGCCCCGCGGCATCCCGAAGAGCACGTACACCTGGTCGATCAGGTGGGTGCCCAGGTCGTAGAGCGCCGAGCCGCCTTGGTCCATGCCAAGCGTGCCCTTCCACGTCGACGGCCTCTCCAGCCGGAAGCGGTCGAAGTGCGTCTCGAACTCGACGATCCGGCCGAGCGTGCCGTCGCCGAGCAGCTTCCGCACCGTGAGGAAGTCGCTGTCCCACCGCCGGTTCTGGTACACGCAGATCAAGCGGCCCCTTTCTGCGGCGAGCTTGATCAGGGCGTCTGCCTGCGACACGCTCGGGACGAAGGGCTTCTCGACGAGGACGTGCTTTCCTGCCTGCAGGGCCTGCTGGGCGAAGGAGAAGTGCGTCTCGGGGGGCGTGGTGATGACGGCTACGTCGAGGGCTGCGTCGGCGAGGAATTGGTCTAGGGAGGTGAAGTGCTTCGCGTCGGGATGGTCGTGCGGAGCTGACTTTCCGGACTGGCTGGGGTTGCGCTGGAGGATGGAATGGAGCTTTAGGGTTGGGGTGGTTGTGATGAAGGGGATGTGGAAGATGGTGGCGGATAGTCTGGGTGAGGGTAAGTAAGAGAGAGATATATAAGATGGGATGGGATGGGATGAGATGAGTGAATGTCTTACCCGTAGCCGATGACGCCGACGTTGAGCGGTTGGTTGGTGGTTGAGTTGGCCATGATGTTTCCCTTTTGAAGATATATATATATATTATATATATATATATTTGTTTATATATTGCTTTTCAAGAAAGATGAACGAATACCTCCTGAGAACATGGACATCTAACTTTAGGAAGAGTCGAGTCACTTAAATAGAGATATATTCCTATCTAACCCAGTGACCTTCCGTCATCTATGTCAAAACTATTCGCTAGAGACGTTATAAAAACTTACATGTTGCGTGATGCTTTTCACCATGTCTTCCAACTGGTCAACTGTTAAAGTTTCCTATTTCAATCGTTAGCGTGTCGAATGGTTCCATTTTACGTCCTGCTTCGGCGTTAATTTGGTACTGGATATATCAATATATTCTGTGCACGAAGTTAGTGAACATTGAGATCACAGTGCGAGGGTTAACAGAAGAAACTGTTCGGTACTCGGGTCTTATCCCTTTCCCCATTCTTTTCTTTTTCTTCCCTTTTTTCCCCCTGCGACTAATACATTATACATTATACATGCCTCATACATCATCGACAGACATCCCTGCCTTCTTTTTTCCTCAGGACGACAATCATAACCATGCTATTAGGAGGTACAGCAATATAATTTTGACATGGTATAATCGCACGTCTACTATTTGCACCACGACTGTGAGCTATATCGTGTAAAAAAAGGGGGGGGATCTCGGCTGCTCGATCATGGGGTGAATTGGTAGATGAGTTGTTATTCGCAAGACTTCCTCTACCTACTAAATCTCCGTTCTAGTCCTTCACTCTAGACCACCAGAAGAACGACTAGTAATTTCTAAAGCGCTATATGTGCTCTATTCGGTATTATTGTATCCACTTTGTATAGCCGTTTGGCGCAAACCATGCCACTCTTGCGACTATCATATTTTGTTCGGTTGTCGTTGCGTTTACTTTGGCAACGTGAATCGCGACGGACGATAGTTGTAGCGGCTGAGGAATTATAAAGTTGGAGAAGGAGAAAAGGAGGAAATAGTAAAAGAGGAAAAGAAGAAAAGAAGAAAAGACGGGCCGTGAGTGTTCAGTCCTCGGTCTAGGCAAAGACCCAACTTGAAGATGATGTTCAGACAGAGCATTTCCCGTGTCCGCCAAGGTCTGCTCGTACGACGCTGTCAGACCGTGAGATCTTTTTCTCTCACCTCCTGCCGCCGAGAGATTCTCGATGCCTCTGTACTTCCCGAGCGCATTCTGCCCGAGTATAAGGAGAGCTCAACCTCTTCTCTGCTGTCTCTACATTGGCCAGAACCGCCGCGGAATGTCCTGATCATTCCAAAGCTACATGCTCCCAAGGTGACCGCGTCCGCCATCTCATTCGCGAACCATATCCACAGCGAATACCCCGATCTGAACCTCGTGTTCGAACGGCGGATTGCCTCTACTATGCACGAGTCCCTGTCTTTTCCCATATACGCCTCTGATCCAAGCCTGTTCCCTTGCAAGGTCGATCTCGTGACCACCCTGGGTGGCGATGGAACCATTCTACGTGCAGCTAGTCTTTTCAGTCTTCATGCGTCCGTGCCTCCCATCTTATCATTTAGCATGGGGTCGCTAGGCTTTCTGGGCGAGTGGAAGTTTGACGAATTCAAACGCGCTTGGCGTGAGGTATACATGAGCGGAAGCCGTGTTGCCGTATCCGACTTGCAGGGCCCTCATACGCAGGCTGCTACCAACGGCCGGCCTGATGGGGACGAGGGTCGTCTTCACCGTAACTGGGAAGGCCTCCGCGGAAAGAGCATGGGTCTTACTCGGTCTAGCAAAATCCTTCTGCGCCATCGGTTGAAGGTTGGAGTTTATGACGCCGCGGGTAACAATATAAACGAGAAACTCATACCCGCCCCGACCGCCGAGCCACAGCAGCAGTCCACCTCGGGGACACCTACTGATTCAAATCAACTAGGGACGAACGAGGGACAAGCCGGGTCGCGACCATTCCACGCCGTAAACGAACTTGTCATCCATCGTGGCCCAAACACGCACCTTGCCATCATCGACGTCTATGTGAATAATCACTTCCTAACAGAGGCAGTGGCCGATGGAATCTTAATCAGCACGCCAACAGGGTCCACAGCTTACTCGCTATCCGCCGGCGGTAGTATCATGCACCCCCTAGTCAAAACGCTCTTGATCACTCCAATATGCGCCCGCAGTCTCAGCTTCCGGCCTCTCGGCCTCCCCCTGAACACCAAGGTAGTCCTGAAGCTGAGCGAGAAGAACCGCGGACGCGAGCTCGAAGTCAGCATCGACGGCAAGCGGAGGGCTGCTGTTACCGTGGGTATGGAGATCCGCGTCGAAGGCGAGACTGTCGGCCGTACTGCTGCTGGCAGCTGGGCTGGGGGCGTGCCTAGTGTTATTAGGTCCTCTATCAAGGGGGATGGCGAGAGAGATGGGATTGCGGAGGATGATGACGGGTGGGTTGGTGGATTGATCGGGCTGCTCAAATTTAACTATCCGTTTGGCGAGGGTCACTGAAATTCATGTTATTGTTTGTCTACCCTCCCCCATCCCCCCTTTTCGTCCTATTTGCTAGTAATTCGTCAGCTACCTCTTGGATGCCTTAAGCATCTTTCGTAGTATTGCAGATACCTGAAAAGAAATCAAGTCTTTCATCTCATCTCAGGATCGCATTCGCATTGTAGCATTACTATTGTCGGACCGTCTACGTGAGATGCATTCATTCATTCATTTCCTTGATTGCCATAAGCTGTGTGCAATTTAGCAGCTACCTAGCTAGCTACCGAAGAGCACCTAATTTACAAAGCTAGAATGTATAATTATCGCTGTACTTGATCTATGCTGATCTGCATCCGAATAGCAGGCAGGCAAGCAAAGCTTACCATGCCTGCTCATGGATATTTGTACCTTGATAGCGTTGACTTAATCTCTCAACTAACCTAGTCGATCCCTAGGGAGTACGAAAATCTCAGTACTCTACCTCCCGCTGCCGGGGCTAGGCCTTCGTGCCAGTATTTGCGACTGTCAAGTCAACACCAAAAGCCTGTATGCCTTTTTGTCTTCTCCTCCCTTCCTGTTTGCTAAATACGAGCGGGCCGAAAAGTCCCGCCTCATCAAAGCATTTTCCTAAACCCTTCACCATAAAACCGTCCGCCTCCCCGTGGCGATACTCTCAGATCTCTTAATCTATATAGCCGCTGGCCTTGAGCGCGACCTTGAGGGTCCTTGCTGTATTTTCTAGGTTGAAGACATTGGCCTTGGATACTTTCTTAGCCAAATCCAAGATCTCCTTCGTGTTTGCGCGCAGGTAGAGCCGCGCTGTTTCCTGCCACAGTGAAACCATGCTGGGTCCGGAGGCCACGTCTTGGGTTGCATCCTTCGCGCCGACTGCCTTGATCCAGGGTAGCTGGGCATGCTGTATTGTCATACCTCGGACTTGGTTATTGTAGTTGTCCGACTCCCCCTTCTCTTTATAGGACTCCCGACCGGGCTCGTTGTACCACGGCTCCTCACAGAAAATCATGGCCTGTATACTGACAAGCACCTGGAGTAGAGTGGACTGATCTACTCTCCACGGCTCCCCAGGCCACGTCCCGAGCAACGAAAGGCAAACTATGAACCTCTAGCGTTAGCAACTATCTCGTCGCAATCTTTCTCTGCAAGCTTGAAATGTCCAAGAATATCACTTACCTTTGCCATCGTGGTATAAATTTGGGTTGAAGCGCGATCTGCTGCTATTCGGAGTCTTGAAAAGTATCTTCGGCGGGGACCGGGGGTAGTCTAGGGGACAGTACAAGTCAAACTCGAACAGCCCGTGCTCGTAGGGTGTATCCCGAGGACCGATGATCAAAACTTTCATAATATCAAGCCGGGAGGATCCGTGGCATATGAAGATGCCTTCTGGCAGTGAGCTTTGTAGTGTAGATATCTCTGTAATCAATCTCTTCATACGCCCACGCCCAACTACTGGCCATGGGGAAGCTTCCCTGCTTGCCTCCCGAGCGTAAGCGAAGTTACGCAGGACCGCCTCGTCGGGGACGTCTCTGACACAGTTTTCGCGGTGCCACTCAGAAAAGTCAATGTCCGATTTGTCTTTAGTGACATCCATGGCTGTTTGAAGTTGTTGCATACTTGCGGTGTGCCGAGTAGATACCTCGCTTAGGCGCCGGCCAAGCTTCAATAACATCTGTCCTTCGAAAGTCTGGAACTCGATAGGATTGCTCTGAGAATACCGAAGTAGTGTTTCTGATTGAGCGGCCAAACCGCCTAGCAATTCGACAAGAGGCTTTCCCGTGTCCCTCGGAACAATTCTATCTTTGCTCTTCTCGGGGCTGAGCGAGGCTTCCAGAAGATGACCCCCGTTTTCGTAATAAATGTCACGGTTGGCGTATATTAAGCTTGAGGTTGCTGGATGGTTTCCTAGGGCCTCGAAGAAGTCCAACGCCGAATCGTAAAGTTGACTTCTAGATGATATTTCATCAATGGAGCCGTTAGTAAGCATCATTGCAGAGTCTTCCAGTAAGGGGCTGCGCGGGAGTATGTGTGATAAAAGGCTAGGCGGCGAGACGTCAAATGGTGATGCTCTTTTGGGAGATGGAAGTAAGAGAGCTAAGAGTCTGAAATAAATTTCATGCGCGAGGTCGTCTTTAGTGTCTATAGAAGGCTTTGGCGCGGCACGCTTAGGGTGATGTGTATACTGACCAAAGTAGTAAGCATGGGACATATTCTCGTCGCCGTAACCAATTCCTTTCCTAATGGCCGGTGGGTGATATCCTCGTAGCTCGTCGAACATCATAGCTCTCTTGATCTTAACCTTTCCGCGAACCTTTGTGATCATAGAACCAGCTCGAGACTTCGAGCTTGGGACCTTCCAACCACAAGCGAGAGCCCAGATTGCGGCCAGTCTGCCATCATTACAGCACCACTGCATAGTGGTATTCACCCCGGCGGCCTTGAGGATAACGGTTGACCGGCTTAACATAGTGAAATGAATTGCTTTCCCACAACCGAGACATGTGACCACTTGGCAGCGCTTGTCCTGGCACTTCAGACCAAGGCCGACTTTCCCTACGTCACGTTAGAATGGATATTAATGCGCTAAAAGGATCATATCAAAGAGAAAGGATATAGCTATACAATAGATAGAGTACCTTGTACTCTGCTCACGCCAATGTATCATAGATAGCAAAGGGGAATATTAACAGAGGAGGGTTAGAAGGAAATACAATTGTATCAGAAAAAACTCACCCTTATCACTAATCCATGTCGCCGTCATATTTATAATATCTTCAGGACCCATGGCCTTCTTTTTACGGCATCCGGCGCAGGCATAATCAAGGAGCCCTTGGACAAATGATACCAGGGGTTTCAAGTCTGCCAGACCAGCCTCGATCACGGCTACAATTTCGGGAGGTTGCTCTATGCTTGTCGGTTCGGTGCTGCCTTCGGCGTTGTCTTCGAGGCTTAATCCGTCTATGTCCATCTTGTCGTCTTGAGGTCCCTGGCCTGGCTGTAGAAAGGGAGAGAACATCTCAAACCCATTTACTGGCAAGGATCCCGGCGTATTGGCATGTTTACTAATATAGCTATTCCACAATTGCTGCTCGTAGGTCAGCCCAGGTTGGCCATTCAATCCTGGAGTTTGTTCGGGCCAGGCTCCTAAATGAGGAGGATGTAGGTGGCCAGGTGAGGGCTCTTCTGAGTCGTCATCTTCTGGAGAAAGAGCATGCATGGGGTACAGAGGGTGTATAAATGAATGCTCTGCGAAGGGTAATGGCTGACCCCATAGCGGATCTATGGCATCATGGGAGGCCAAGGGAGGAGCAGGTTGTGTGTGTATATGAGGAAGGCCCTCTGGGTATGGTGGGAACCATGAGATAGACCCGGGATGATTCTTGGCCGACGTGCCTGGTACTTGAGATGATCCGGAAGGGTCGTGCGATGCCATAGAGCTATAGCCCTTATGAGGATGTACGCTACTGGATGAGTTGGTCGGAGTGAAAGAGCTTCCAAGGTTTTGGTTATTTGTTGACTTCTTACCCGCCAAGGGGTATCCAGGCGACATTGCCTGATATGAAATTCCAGTTGCGGGTGGTTGTGCAACAAGGTATGGATTCACTAACTGTGCGGATGGCTTGATGGAGGATGTTGGTATGTTTTCTTTTTTAGGAAACATGGCATGCTGTGTATTGCGTTGCCCATGCGACTTGGGCTGAAATGGATTTGATGGTGTTTTCGCCATAGTTGAATTGGGAATCTGAGACGGCTTGTCGTTATCAATCGAACCTTGGTCTTTGTGGTTTCGCCCGAAACAGCTAATCCGGGCAGAGATATCCTTGATCGCGTTTAAGTTAGGAGCCATTACGAATATGTTCCGTAGGTAGGTAGGTATGGTTGTTAGGTTGTAACGGGATTCATCCAGTTGGTGAATGCAAGTATCCGTATCCGTGTTACCAGCTGGTCACATAGGTAGGTACCTGGAATATCAGACACTTGAGAAATAATATGGTTTAGGCACTGAGAAATGCGGAGGTTTGTTCGCTCCCTTTGAGGTGACGACCTCGTTGCGGTATCTCAAAGCACGGACACAAACGCAAGTGCAGGCGCAGACACCGTGTAAAATGTTATGGTGGGGGAGACAGTAAACACAAATAAAGCTACCTGAGTAGGATAAGTCGCGTTAGTACAAACGAGAAGATGCTTGCTGGTCTGTGAACACGCGTGAGTTTAATATAAACGGTTCGTGTCGACTTCCACTTTCTGCCTTGGTGATTAAGACAGGTATATTTGATGGTTCTGGCACTGGATTTGGCCTTTGTAGGAGGGGTACAGTGTAGTCTGTGAGCATGTAAATTAACATATTCCATCCCTTGGACGCCAACGAGCAAAACTATCTCTCAGATTGATAATGTGCACATACCTTTAGTACCGTCCCTATGGTGTCCCTATGGTGTCCCTATGGTGGCCCTAGAGAGGGAAGGGAGAGGAGTCAAACCGTAAGGCTGTAAGTACTGTGCTCCTTGAAATGTAAAAATGTAAAAGGGGAAGAGGAATAGGCAAGGTCTGCAGCTTTGTGCTTTCGCAGTCTTTGGTAAGGGATGTGAAAATATGAAAATGCGGTCTTCACAAAGCTAATTGTGTTTATTTATCAGACGAAAATAAAATGAAATAAAATAAGAGCTCGAGTCATCTACACTTGTGTTGTTACAGATTTGGGATCTTAGAATATGTACCTTTCATACCTACCTACCTAAGGTCTACCTACCTTACCTATGACTGGACCTTAGTAGGTATGTGAATATTATGTGACGCATGTATTTGGTTTGCTCTGCGTGTAAGTATGGTGTTTGTCTACCTAAAATACCTAATGAATAGCACCTGTCTCCTTGTTTGCATTTTATGTTATTTATTTTAATTGTACTGTGTTAAAAGAGGATATGTGTACCTAGGTATTTTCCAAGCAGTGTGTCTAGGTAGGTTAAGGTAGCTGTAGAATAGCACTTGCGCTTTTCAAGATATATTTTTCAGGTTGTTATTGTAGATGTAAAGAAGTGATTAATATGATACCTAGGTAGTTATGTCCATGTATTTTTTACGTTACGTTACGTGGTACTTAGTACCTACCTCAGCCGCAGCGGGGTAGATGATTTACCCCAAGGCCATGTGAGGGGCATGTACCTGTGTACCGTATTTGCCGACCTAAATAGGTCATGGCCCCATTTCATGGCCCCATTGATGAATTTGTGCTAATCAACTCCATCAAAACCAACTTTATCGAATTATTAAACTGACTGTGAAGAATCACCCATCATTCGCAGACCGTATTCCTAGTGCGATCGAATGAAGCTGCCAAGAATTTGCTCCCCTTGCTTTTACAGGTGACATCACTCTTTCTAGCGCCACTTACGTTGCCATACCTGAGCCGACACATATTTCTTGCTTTACATTTGATTGACTACCTACGTGTCAATTCTCTGTCCTTCTAACCTTTAATTAATAAAGACCTTTCGTATATTTTAATAAGCACCGTAGCCTGTCTCTTCAAATACCTCTACTTTTGACTCTAGAGTTTATCACTGTTTCATCTCATCATGGATTTCATCAATAAGATCACAGGGAGCAAAGACGAAAAGGACGAGAAAACCCAAGAGGATGGGCAGCAGAAGCCCAACACCGGCATCATGGACAAACTCAACTCCATGGCCGGCGGTGGTAAAGACAGCGAAAAGAATGAAGACGCCCTTGATAAAGGTACGTGGGTTTATGATTGTCTGAACTATCATTTCACCCAATTTAAATGTCTACCTGGATCTTTCATTATGCCTGACATACGTCACATGTAGGGGTCGATTGGGTACAGGAGCACATACTAGGTCAAGGCGACCAGAGTAACGAGAGTGCTGTTGAGCAAGCCAAGGATGAGCAGATCTCGGACTATATTCGCAACCAATACAAGAAGACGACGGGGTCAGACGTTCCAATCAAGGACAAGGAACGCTTTTGAATACCTCGCGCATTGTGAGCTATAGGCACAGTCGGATTGAGAAGGCCATGTGGAGCACTAAGTGTGTATTGTGAATTTATTACGACGTTTATTTTATCTTACTGGGCGGATCCCACACAATTGATCAGGGCATAATGGTAGAGAAGTTGCAGAACTGATGAAACAAGTCTCTAACCCATTCTCTCATTTTTTCTAGTGATTTACCTTACCAAGGTTCTTGGTATGATATAGTTCCAATACATATATGTCTTAGGTACCTCAGGTAGATACCTATCTACCTAGGTAGGTACCCAAGCTGGATGGGTGACTTAATGCACTCGAAGCGAAAATGTGCGGTTTACACTAGTTTTACCAAGAACACCCAGCCTCACTATAGCTCAGGCTACGACTTAGCTTCTTGGACTGCTATGAAACTACCTGATCTACACGAGATAAGCTAACTCACTGTAAATAGACTAGCAAGGCCTCGCTAGCTTTTAACGTGATAGTTGCCTGCCCATTAGAAACAGATAGGGACTCGGTGCTCTCAGTCCCGGCAACTTTGCAGTTGCCGTCAGTAAATGTCTGCCCCCCGAAAGTGACCTTACCACCTTGGTCTACTCTAGACATGGCACTCTCCGCCGTTAGTCTTTTGGCCTTGAGCGAGCTTCCCGACAACCCGCCAATGTTAAATGTTTGGCTGGAACGGCTCCCGCTCCCGCTAAAGTAGTCGGAGTTATATAACAGCGCTCGTAGAGGCGTGCCGTCGGAGCCAAATGAGACGTACGCTGCGTAGTTGTTGGTCCCGTCGTCAAGAGCGGTGAGATAAGATGCCTTGGCTAATAACGCGGTCGCCGCGTACGCACCATAGTAGGGCGCTCCCATACTATATCTTCCCCAGAAGCAGTACTGGCAGTTCCCAACGGTTCCGTGGTGGAAGTACGTCCTTGATATGTTGCTGTAGCTGGCCCGGAGAACATAATCCATGGTCCATAGCGCTGCTCCGAAGGTGGGTGATACCCCAGCGGCTCCTCCACCGGATACTATAGGATATTTAATTAATATCGTATAAAATAACTTTGGTAACTAGTTGGGATGATATATAGTTACCTGAGTTAGTTTCGCCGAAAACATACGGCTTGCCCTCTCTCAACGCGGCCGCCACATCGGCGTCGAAGACGTGCAGATTGCTGGAGATACCTTTATGGCTCATCAGCGAGGTTACGCTGCCCCCCGGATAATTGTGATGGGCATATGTCTTGACGTAGCTCTTGACGGTTGCGTTTTCTGTTGCGATCAATTCCGCCGCGCCCCACGTGGGGGGAGAATCGTTGGAGTTGCCAGCTTGAATGATTGGCGACTTTTGGACGGCTGACCCAACTGATAACGCCCAATTATTCTGCGAGGCGGCATCGATAGACGGAGACCAGCCGCCGGAAGCAATAGGCTGGCCGTTTCTGGAATAGTCTGTAGGGGGATTAGCTCTCGTAATAAATCATTGAGTAGATCGAGGCAAGGTATGTGGACGTACACTCTGGCTCATTGCCCAGTTCGATGGCAAGCAAGTTCTTCACCTCAGATATCGCAATCTTTGCCGCATCGATCGTGTTCTGGATCTTGTTTTTACCCCTATTCAACCCCACTACCACGCTTCCCGCGTAGGATCCTGCGAGAGTCAAGAAGCTCGAGCCAAATGTTAAACTTGCAGGCGCGTCAGCCGGACTGGAAACACTATATACGACGTAGGCCGAGGTTGCCGAGTCATATTGGGCTCTGTCTTGCGTGGTTCCTCCAATGCGTATCGGTGGCCAAACTCCCGTCAAGTCTTTCCAGTTGGAGAGACACTGGTTTGTGGCGGTCACATTGGAGAAATAGGATGGAAAGGCGAAGAACTCGAAACTAATAGGGGGGTTGGTAAGTACACAGCAGTGCTAGATTTCTTTCCTCTCTCTCTCTCTCTCCTTCTCTCTTTAACTTACGATATGCCAACTGGTGCAGGGTCTAGAGGGGCGTATCTATACCCCCCTGTATGTGCCTGCTTGGGAACGGTAAAAGTCACGGCTGCGATCGCGCTGTGGATCGCAGCGAGGAAGAGTATCGAAATTCCGAAATAAGAAGCCATTGTGCTGATAGAAAATATGGACCGTGTCGATCATACTTATACCCCGAGCAACTATTAGCCTATTTAGATACGTCGAGCGTTCAAATGTGAGGTTGGCCTGATTAGGTGACGGGTGGTGACGGATCCTACATCGCGTGCGCTAGCTCTGGATGAATTTAGAAGCAGACTGGGGATGCTACACGCGCGCTTCTCTGTATAGCTGCACTGCTACATAGGTATTCAAGGGTTTAACCGAGAGCTGCAGGGGCATGCGGAAGGAAAACGTGAGAGTATAGATCTTGGTGGTGATAAATTTCCACCAATAAACAATCACCTGATGATGAAATTGAACAGCATCCAACCTTTACGTACAATCTAATGAGACAATACCTTGGTATATTTGCAGTTTACATCCAAGAAGGCAATCCATTGGTATTCTGTTATAACGGAGATTTCGCTATTGGTATAGGTGCTTCATAATAGTTAAGATAGCCGGCTAGCGGTAGCAGCATGATCAATCTCAATAGTTGATTAGATACCAATAATAGACTACTTATTGCCCTAGGATGCCCTATGACTTATACTTGAGTATAAAGGGCACAGTCTCTACGATATCCCAGTCGTCCTCCTTCGCAGCGTCGCCAAATACTCTAACAGCACTAGTGACGAATTTATACGTGCCTTCTGGGACGATGGTTCCGTCGTCCAATACACCACTAAAATAGCTTCCTGCTCCATTCCTGGCGACTAGCGATAATGGGTAACCTGGCAGAGAACCAATAATATCGTAACCTTTCCACTTAGTCGTCGGTAGGCTAGTGGCAGTTACGGATACTACATCAGCGCGGAGCTCTGGCACGCCTAGGGTCGGATTTATCACGAGCTTTGGGTAGACGATACCACTGGAGCTGCTGTTGCTCCTGGGGCGATTAAGTGTAAATGTGGTGTTTGCGTAAACCGGAATATTGAAGTGTCCTTCGGTATTGGTGAGATAAACTCCTCCGTCGTAGCCGGGCTGGACGACGGGAGTATCGTATAGGCTACCTACGACACCTAAATATGGCAGCACTAATGATTCTGATTTAGTACTGTTGATGGTTATATAGCCGCTGTAAATAGGTAGCAATGTTGCGTTCAAATTCTGCGGAGGCGAGAGTATAACCGTGACCTCAGAAGTTCCACCCGCAGGCACGGTGATCTCGTCGGAGGCGAATTTCACTTCAGCCCAATCGTCTGCGGTAGGGTTTGGGAATGAAGCCCTGGCCAGGACGGGACCGGAATTATCTGCAAAAGTGTACATTGTCAAAGCCTTTGCGTGTCCAAGAACATATGTCACATCTTCGCTAGCGGTATTCTGAATCGTGAAAGTTCTCTCGCTGACGAAGTGGTCGCTGTCGTTGAACGAAATGCTGCTTTCGCCCAGGATCGTATATGTATGTGCAGCATCCCACGCCTGGACAATGCCCGCCCCCTGCTGTGCGACTGGCGCAAGGATATCGGTATGCGCAGTCTCGCCGTCAAACCAGACGTTGGGCTTCGCAGTAGCAGAAACTAGACTACGGAGGATTTGAGGGTCTCGCGTCCCGCGGGCTTCGGATATGAGTGCAAAAATAGCCGCGAGCAGAGGAGTCGCCATTGAGGTTCCCGATAGAACGGCATAGCCACCCAAGACTAAGGGATAAGTCGACAGGATATCGCCACCTGGGGTCGTGACCTGAGGTTTGACTTGGATCTCCTGGGTTGGACCCCAACTACTTGATCTGCTCGTATATCCACCAGTGGTTGGGTTATCCAGATCGTAGACATATAGTTCTGCAGAACTCCAGTCGTTGATATCCACAACGATAACTTTTCCCTGGTTTAGCAGTGTTATAAATTCGGAACCCTGACTAGCGGATATAGCCCCGACGCCCTTTATAGTTTCATCAGAGATCCAGATGTCTGGAATTTCCCTAGTTGCAGTTTAGCTATAAGATACTCTCCTTAGGAAAGAATCGGAGATCAAACCCCCTATGTACTTACCTGTTCGACTGGCTATACCATAATAAATACTGGCTTCCCTTTGCCGCAAGATTCGCAGCCTGGATTTCCGTAGTGCATTCTGAACCTCGAGTTGGCATGCGAAGTAAAGCAACCGTTCCAGATAGATCCGGAGTATCATCAGACAATGGCTGACACGCGTCTGTTTCTGAAGCTGTATTGTTGCTTGCAGGCCATAATCGTAAAGTAATGTTCGTCTCATAAGAAGGGCTTCCAAACCTGACGCCAAAACGTTCGGATCGAGATGAATTACCAATAGTGAAGGTAGCTGCCTTTAGTAACGACGGGAGAACGATATTCTCAACAGAGCCAACGGCCGTGACATTAACACCGGATGCTGGTGTGGACGGGTACCATAGACCCAGATGTCCCGAATTCCCCGGGGCCACAACAACAGGAACACCAGCAGCAGCAATGCGTGAAGCGACGATGGCCCAGGGGTCCGAAGCCCAACCAGAATCGTCACCGGCCGAGCAGGAGATGATGTCACTTCCAGCCTCGAATGCGGCGTTGAATCCAGCAATCAGCATCTCGTTAGTTGTCTCTCCTCCGCAGCCCGTCGCCTTATACATGCCAAGCTTGACTCCAGGCGCGGCCCCTGTAAAGTTATGCTCATTAAGCTGAGCAGCAATGATTCCCGCAACATGAGTTCCGTGCCCAACGCAGTCGTCGTACGGATCCGGGTCCGGGATTGGGACAGGCGACGTGTCGTTATCTCCATTAAAGTCGTAGCCATATTCAACGAGACATCCTTCACCAAAACAACCGCCAAGGGCTGGGTGTTTATAGTCGACGCCTGTATCAACTAGCCCGATCCGTAAACCTTTACCCGTGTAGCCTTCGGCAAGGAGCTTATCAACCTGGGTCATGAGATGCGGAGCGAATACTCCATCCGCGACTTCTCGCCGTTTAACACGTCGGAGAAACTCCGTCACGTTGCTTCCGGTTAACTTCGTGTCAGGCTTTGGAAATGCGATCTTTCTAACCGGCCAGACGTTTTTGACTTGCGGTTTTGAGGCGATTTTTATCGTATCGGCTTCGATCCCCGCGACATCGCCCCTGAGGTGGAACGATGCACCTTTAAAGAGCTGGAATTTTAAGTCCATCCGGTGCTCGACCTCAATGCCGTCAGCTTTGAGGGATCGATATAATGCATCTAAATCCTCATTGTCATCGAATTCGACAATGTACGACCCCTTTACAATAGACTCATCCGATAAAGCTGTTCCGTCAGGGGCCTCGACAGCGCCAGCAACGAAAGCTTGGGCCCATAGAAGGGCCGCCAATGCGGGTTGTACTCTCATCGCGAGTAGGACTGAGAACACCGATTGTCCTGCTGTGGCACGGCAAACAAAAGGGGCAGCATTGCAGAGAAGCTTGCCAACGAGGACTATTTAACCTGGGTTCCTGAATAGCACCTCGAGATCGGACGACTGCGAATTCTTAGTATTCCGCCGTCAAGCGAGAGCTCACCGGACCCGGCCTTCACGGTATTGACATGGGTAAGCGGAGGATGTCCTTGTTCTGTGCGAAGGACCGAGAATAATTCCCCACAAATCAGCAGCTATTCTCTCTCCAGGTTGGAATTTCTCGTATATACTCTACGCCAAGACTCTTCACGAGATGTCTATAGAATAGAACCTTGCGGCTCCTTGTGAATCGCGCAACCTCCTGGTGACGACTTTCCGGTTTGGGATATTGATGCCCGAGAGCCTATGAATCGTAATTCTTCGTGTCTATTACTCCATCAATCATTGAATGAGAGTAGCTGCTTGCCGTGATAGTTCACGATGGTAATGCATTAGTTTACATATTGCCTGGTATTCTCAACCGGAGATATTGCCGGGTGGACCGGAACCCCCCGAACCAACAAAAAGATTTATGGCCACCTCGTACATCATTAACAGAAGCTTATTTTCGGTCAAGTTGACTGCATCTTCACGCACCACTGATAGGGATTAAAAAGAATATATGAAACAAGATATACGGATAGATGTTAGTTGGGTGGGTTGGTGGGATAACGTGAATAGGAGGGTAAATTAGCTAGAAAGGGATTTGTGTAATATTGCGACAAGAGTCTAGGTTAGGTAACTTATAAAGACCAAGATATTTGACAAGGCACGCGAGTTTCGTAGAATGAGCGGAAGGACAGTGTTGAGCTTTTGACTACAGATACGATGAAGCTCCTCTAGTCCTCTTTCTAACTGACGGATAACCACGCCGCAAAGTGGGTAAAGGGCCATGGTGCGGGGTATAAAGGATGAAGGATCATTAAGGCCTAGTTATATAAGCGGGTATACGGTTGACCGGATAGAGTACTGTGCCAAAATGAAAAAGATATGCAAACTAAGCTTAAACGGGTAGTCAGCCACAGATATATCCAATTAGCTCGGTACTTTACACACTTATATGGGATAAATGCTTATCCTTTTTTATTATAAGTTTATAGCTTTATACATAACTTGTATGATTAAATTTAATAATCCCAGAATTATACATATACAGGTACTTAGGTAAGTATACACATACATAAATATATAAATTCAACAATAGATCTATGAATATTAATATTGAAATGCTGTATATGGAATCATTTTATAGCCCTGAATGATGCGAAAATAATGATCCCGATTACAGCGTTTCATGAAACGAATTGGGTATAATATAAGTAGTTTACTTAGGTAGGTAATATGTTGAAGATTGTCACGTTAAAGGGTATCACGTGACATCCACACACGTAATTTTTTCAGCCTTCCAAAATCCCCTATATACACACATACACATACACAATAAATAATCAAATAACTTAATGCTAACACAGTTTCAAATAATATAATTACTATTATTCAATAATGCGAACTAATGCGAAAACAATAATCAAGGTTGCATGTCATTTAAAAATTTTTAAAATAAGATATCATTGAATCAAAGCCATTGCCTTGCAAGTAAGCACGTGATATCTATAAAAAAGACTTTTGATTCAATTAAGGTAATCCGTACCTAGGTAGCTACCTAAGTTACAGTATATTTCAACAACGTATTGTAAGCCCAGTTTCAATCTCAACATACTGCATTCTATATTATTACATTCGCATTGATTTGGGCTATAAGATAATATAAGTTATATCATTTTAGGATCAATATTCATGGGGTTACTAGGTAGGTAAACGCCTGTTTTGACTAATTGAATATGTAGCAGTATTATAATAACCATATGAGGCTTGAAAGTATATATTGAATTGTGGCATATAACTTTCTACCGACTTTAGCTTAGCGCGCAATCTTTTATTTCATTTTGGCACAGTACTCTATCCGGTCAACCGTAGGGTAACTTGTCGTGATAGTCTTTAGAACTATCTTGCGCTTTTTGAATGTGTCGGATTATGGAGCATGAATTAACCCTCACTACCGTTAGACCGGAGGGAGCTTTACTCTTTCCCCTCTGATTGTCCTCTGCCGTTCTGCGACGAGCTATCGTAAATATTGTGACCGTCTTCGTCGTCCTCTTTTTCGGGATCCTAATGGTGTACGGCTCCAGCATAGTCGACAGAGAATAATTTATGTTTCCATCGTCCCCAACCCAAAACAATCTCGAAATGAAACTCCGTTCGTCCGTCTTGGGTAATTGGGCTTGTCTCGCTGTTGACTTTCCAGTTTTCTACGATCTCCCACTCTTGGGTATCAGTAGCGCCGATACCGTTGGAGATGGTGCGGAAAGGGGTTGAATCTTGTGGTATTGCCTCATTTCCTATTGTTATTAGAAGTGCATCGTAGAGGCTGAGCATGTATATAAGTTATAGAAAGTACCTGCTGATTTATGTTCAATCTTCTCTTTCTCTTGTACCCCGGTTAGAGTTACATCTTCGCAAAGCTGATTCTCCTTTTCTGTGGTTGCTGACATTTGCGCGAAAGAAGCTGCCTTTCTAATATTGTAGTTGATGAAATAGCGGTTATTATCTGAGATGCTAATCAAGATGGAGGGGTATATACGGAAGTCCCTATCAAAATGGCTGTCTACCTATAGGTACTTCATGAATGTTGTTGTATTGGATACTTTATAGGATGAGATGTTACGGTACAGGATGTATTAATACTTCCACATGTCATGTGACCGTGACACTTACGGAGCAGCTGCAGGAGCCTTGACACCACCCGGCAGTCAAAAGTTAAATGTATATAAGAATATATTCTTTGTTTAACAACTATGTACGCCTTCAATGATTAATATAAAAAATGGACATTACGGCTATTATAAAGAAAAAACACTTGTTATATTTATGTATAAACATTTTAATGTGAAAGTAAAGAATACAATATTTAAAAATAAAACAAGAATAGTGCTTATTATATGATAAATATACCATTAGATCTTGCAACTATTGCCAAGCCATATCGGCGGTGGTCAAAACTAACAAAAGCCGGCTTATGAATAAAACTTTTGATGGGGACTTCCGTATGCAAATCGTATAACTCAGAAATGCCTAAATATACCCTCTACGCTAGAACATAAGACTACGATCGTAGAGCATAGCTTCGTAGGACTTTATGATTGGATATAAATAAATATCTCGGAAGGAGAGTAGCTACGGCTTAGGGGATATATTCCCTGTATTATGAAATGGAGTGGTGAGCTGGTTAAATCTATCTCTAATATCTTCCCTTATATCCTTTAAAGATATCTCTATCCTTATGGGCTAGTCTAACAACCCCGTAGCAGCCAGAACCTCCCTCTCAACACTCTTCTATTCTATGGTGAGACTGCCGATCAAAATAAGCCCCCAGGTGCACAAGCCGCTGTAAAGACTTTGGTCAGAGCATTGTTGTAGGCTACCAAGACTGTCTGTAGGTATTGCGCCAGTGTAACAGACCACAATTGGGTTGCTCCAATGTTCGCGAGATTTGGTAGATCAACACTGCCACAAATCTTTTATCAACTTATGTTGGAGCACAGATTGACCAACGAAAACGAAGATCGCGCCGCTGATTGTCTGTACCAGTAAAACAACAGATGTGCCCAAAGGTATATCTGCCTTAGGTAGGACTGTCTGTATTGCCATATAGGGTTGTTGCTGGTCCTAGCATAAGCCCATGCCTAACAGCGCCTAGTAGCCAACCCACTGAGAGAAGGTCACGTTCACCGTCCAGGTGGTCAGAAGGCCTACTCCGACTAGGGTGATAATAGAGGCAAATATCATCATCGGAGCATCTAACGAGAGTTAATCCTTTACATGCTATAATTCAACATTGAGCGTGATATGATTATGACTTACAGTATCCGAATTTGGAGACTAATGCTCCCGACATCAAAGCCAAGATAACCACTCCCAATATGAATGGAGGTATCTCGACGCCGCCATCGACAGCGCTGACACCACGAATGACCTGATGCCAGAAATGAATGTAACAGATAAACGTGGGTAATATTCCAAGTGGGAACGTAGCTTCAACACCCTTCCAATATTCCAATTTCAGAAACACAGCCCCTAATAAGGCGAAAATATCCCGCCGAGTATGGACCCTAAGACTGATGCTGGGTATGATATTAGCTACTATTGTCTGACCCTAAGTATTTTACTATAGGTAGTCTACTAAAGGGGTAGTGATATGGAGAGAACCAGTAGTGAAGCCGGGGTCATACCAATGAAACTGAGAACACGGCAAACCATAAACCCACGCTGACAGCTATAATGTTTACCAATGACAAAGGCTCCTCAGCATGGATACTCCGCTCCTGGTCTTGTTCGTGTTTATTTTCTGTATATCGATCTGGGTTATCCGTAACTTGGACGGGCTTCTCTTCCAATGCCATCTTTTGTGATTAAAAGCAAGATAGTGCCATATATTAAGTAATAGAGGAAGAGCTATTATTGCAAGATCCCCTTTGGTTATGTGATCGATCTGACAGATAGTGGCAAGTTGTAGTTGATCATAAACTCCTGAAGAAAAGTAAGGAGGTAGATAGTCAATCAAGTAATACGTAAAAAGGAGGAAGGAAAGGAATAATCTTAAAGAATATATTTTAAAGTAATGCTATTTCTAGATTACCTTACCGGACCTATAATGTAGATTATTTTATAAAATAGGTATATACATTTAGCTATAAAAATTATTATAAATTAATATCTTTTTAATTTACCTTAATATTTTTATAAAACGTTAATATTTTTTAATAATAATAATTAATATTTATAAATTTTTTAATATCTTTTAATTATTTATAATTTAATTAATTAATTAATGTTAAATTTAAAAGAATATAACTGTATTTTATAATATAATTAAAAAAATAATTTACGGATAAAAAGTATTAATTTATAAATAAAGTTATATTAATTTACAAATAGTAATAAATAATTTATATATAATAATATTTATATTTAATTTTCTTATTAATAATAACATTTTTACTAAAAGATATTTATATTAAAATAATTAGTTTAAATAAACAAATTTATTAATATAATTTTATACGTTACTTTTTTTCGATATAATAAAATAAAGCCGTTATAAACGTTTTAATAAACGTAATTTAATATAAAAAAGCATAAATAACCTTATTATAATAATATAATCGGTTACAAACGTTTTTAAAACGTTTAAAAAGGTTTATAATAGCTTAATTTAACCAAATATTACTATTATATTTATATTTAAATTTATACATTAACGAATATTACGCTTATTTTTAATATTTTTTAATTTTCTTTTTAATACAATAAATTTTATTATTACAACGGCGTAAAATTTTTTTCCCGTTTATTAGCTCGGTTTTACGTTAATTTAATAGTTTGTTTAATAGCTTAATTTATTGTTACAACCGTTCCCGTAACCGGTTTTCCACATGTTACAACTATAAAAAAATTTAATATTATTAAATTTAACATATCTTTTAATAACTTATTTTTTATATATTAAAAAAAGTTAACGTTTTATAATTTTAACAGTATTATTTTAAGGTTATCTTTAATAATATAAATCTTAAAGTATATTTTATAATAATAAAATAAATTTAAATATAATTTTATATCCATATTTTTATAATAGCAATTTGAAATTATTAAAACGTTTTACCAAATATAAATAAGTATAAAACTACTAATTAATAAAAATTTGTTATTAATAAAATTTAAAGCTTTTTTAATAATTTAATTAAATAAATTACTAAAATAACGCCTTTTTATTTATTAATTTTTAATTTTTAACATATTATTAAATAATTATAATTTGTAATTTTTTTACTAAACTTTTAATAATTTTTTAATACTTATTTAAAGTTTTAATAAATCAGCGTTTCTATTTAATACGTAATTTTTTAAAGTTTTATAATTAATTTTAATTGGTAACGTTATTTTTACCCTATAATTTTTATAACAATTAATATAGTATATAATCTATTGTTTTTACATTATTATATACGTTTTATATAAGTAATTTATTACCTTTTATTAAATTACTTATAAACGTTTATATATGTAATTTTAAGTATTTATATATAACAATTTACGCGACATATATATTATAATAATTTATAATTTAAAAAAATCTTATTTAATAATTGAAATAAATTAAATAATTGTTTTAATAAACGGTAATAAGGTTATAATATCGACGTAAGATTTATTAACGTATTTATTAAATTTTTATAAGAAATTTTAACCTTTTTAAAATAATATAGCTTTATTAATAGTTTTATTAATAAGTACTCCCTCACTTATTAAGCTATTTTCGTAATCTTTTTAAAAACGTGGGACGTTAACAACAACGTTTTTATTAATATAAAAAATATAAATTTATTACTAGATTTTAAAATAAACGAACATAACAACCGCTTTAAATTTATTATTAAAATTTGTAATAATAATTTAAAGCTTTAACGCTTTAATTTTATTTTGTAATATAAATAAATATTATAATACCTAATTATAACTTTTTATTTTTTTATTTATTATAAATGTAAAAGTTTTATTAAAAATTAAACCCGTTATTATTTAATTTATATAATTAAAAAAAAATATTTTAAATTAATTAATTTTATAAATATTATTTATATTAAATACTTAAAAATATAATTACTATATTTTAATATAATAAGGTATGGTTTAAAAAAAAAATACTAATTAATTGGTAAATTTATTATTATTTTTTTAATATAGCCTAAAATAAAAAACGTTTTTTTTAATATAATATATAAAAGTTTAAGTTAAAATAAAATTTTTTTATGTACAGCGTTTAATTTTTTAACGTATGTTATTAATATCTTTTAAATTAAACCTTTTTTTACTTTTAGTAATTTTACGTATTAAAGTTTATAAAGTTAATAATTATAACATATTATCTCGTATTAAAATTTTAACGAATTGTAAAGAATTTTACCGAAAGTAACAATATTTTATATAAAATTTAATTAATTGCGAAAGGTTATAATTATATTATAAAGGTTTTTTATTTTTATTTAAATAAATTTTAAAAAATTATAACTAATTAATTACTTTAAAATAAATTAGTTTAATTTTTTAAAAATAATTATTTACTTTTTTTATATAATTAACACATATACTTATGTTTTAAAAAGTTTACTTAAAACTTTAATTATAAGTTATATCGATTTTTATTAAAAAATTATTATCGTTTTTACTTTTACGCCTATTAAAAGTATTGTTACGATAGAAATCGAAATAATTATCTTTTAAATAAGTTTATAATTTAATTTTAAAAGTTTTAAAAATTATAAATAACTTTTAATATTTATTAAAAAGATTTAAAATGCGATTTACGCATATCTTAAAATTATCCAATAATAAAATAAACTTGTAACAATTTAAAGTTAAGTTAATTAAAGATATCGTAATAAAATTAATTATATTTTGTTATTATTATTTATTTTTTAAAAAATCGTAAGATTTTTTTACAAAAATAAAATTTTTTTTAAAACGGTTATAAATCCAAATGAAGCCATATCATTTTACTAATAATTTTAATTATTAATTATTTACACCTATTTTATGGGGTAATTTATTTGGAAAGGCTATTATAGTAATTTAGAAATAGTATTATTTATATTTTATATGCTGTTAAAGAAAAGGGAAAGGCACGTTAGCTACCTATATAAATCTTGTACACTTATCTATCATTCTTATACGTCAGTCCCGCGTTTTCCCACCAAAAGTCATCAATTTCGCAAGGCTTTTAAACCATGAATAAAAACGGGAAAATTACGATTTAAATTTTAATAAAGTTAAAATTACTTAAGATTTATTTTTTATATTTCATCCTTTTTTTATTCTTTTCTTTAACATTTATATATAAGAATAAAGTTGTTAATATTGTGATCTCCATTAAAACGTAATATATTTATTAAAGATGTTATAATTTCTCACTTTACTTATGATTTTTCTACTTTAAAAATAGATTTTGTTACATAAAACTAATATCGGCTATTAAATCCTTTAATTATATATCAAAATCAAAAGTATTTATATTTATATATATTTTATTGGATTTATAATGGCCTGGTAAACATGGTGAGTTTTGGTGGGAAAATGCGGGACTGACGCATAAGAATGGTAGCTGATTGTAAGTGGGATGGGAACTTGACCAAAAGCCTTCTAAGTTGTGACACGACCATCTGCGAAACCCCACTGACAGTCTGGCTTTTGAACCACCAAAATACAAGTGCTGGTTCTGGCCTACAGCGGAAATAAGATCTCCAATACGTTGTCGACACCGTTCTTTCATTCCGCTCGATGAGGGACTACCAAATCTTCACCCTCCAATGCTCAACTGCCATGTTCCTTAAGAGTGTTTATATTTCTAGGTAGGTAAGTATCCTTTACAATGCATTTAAGCCCGGCCGACCATCAGCCCTATCCTCCCGCTCAGAGCACAACCCCAACCCTCCCCCCCCGGGCAGCATCACGCCTTCTCCTTCCCCAGCGCTTCGAGAAACTGAGCAGCAACATCGACCACGGCACTCTCAAACGACCTCAACTTCCCCCCCAGCAGCGCCTCCACATCGCCCGAGTCGTACTCAACCGGCAGCGTCGGGACCGTGCCCCTCTTGAAGACGCCGTCCGCAACAGCCTTGGGGAACGCCTTAGCAGCGTGGTCGAATATCGTGGCGTAGTCGACCTTGGTGGCGATGCCGAAGTCCTTGGGCCCGCCGGGCTGCGGGTCGAGGAAGGCCACGCGCAGGTGGGCGTCGGCCACGTCGTCGATGTGCGCGAAGCCGCCGTGGATCGGGAACGGCAGCTCCCCGCCGACCAGGCCGACCATCAGGAAGTTGTTGGAGCTGTTCTGCGTCTGCACCATCGCGGCGTCCAGGGCGAGCTCGTTGCGCCCGAACACGTACCCGGGCACCACGTGGGATACGGTGAAGTGGGGGCTGTGCGTCTTGACGAACTCGTCCGAGTTGTGCAGCTCGACTATCTTGCCCAGCACGTACGCTTCGAAGACGTTGTCGAAGGTGGTGGGGACCGGGCTGGGCAGCGGGACGCGCGTTTTCGCCGAGACGGCGGTGGGGGGCGGCACGGCGCCGAGGTTCGCGACGATGGATGAAGTTATGATGACGCGCTTCACGGACGGTGTTTTGAGCGCGGACGAGAGCAGGCCGGAGGATATCTTTATCGTCGGCTGGAAGATCTCCGTCGTCGGCTCGTAGCTCGGCACGGGCACGGGCGAGCCGGCGTGGATGACGTGTGTGACACCTTGCAGGGCCGAATCAAAAGCGCCCTCGACGGTGAAGTCGGGTATGATGGCGGGAGAGAGGCGTTCGCCAGGCGCGAGTTTCTGAACGGCGGGGTTTGAAGAGACTACCTTGGCTTTGTCTTCCGATCTAACCGTATAACGCACATTGTGGCCGGCGGCGAGAGCGGCGAGAAGGATGCGAAACCCAATCAGGCCTGTCGACCCCGTGATAAGAATTGTTGCTGCCATCGCGTCTTGTCTCGTGCTTGGAGTATATATCTGATATGTAGGTAGGTACCTAGGTAGGCAGTTTGGATATACTGAGCTCTTTACCACGGCGGTAGCAGTCAAATCCTGTTCTGCTGGAAATGGTTCGTTATTAGTCTAGATTGATACCCCGGATATCGCCAGCTCCTTTACTTTAGGAATACGAATAAGGGAAGATAGGACTTGAAAAAAAGGGGGAACGATAACGAGGAGGCAGAAGGAGAACCTCAGACATATTGGTGTGCAATTGCAACGCTTTTAATGACTCCTTGTTTAGGAAATATTGAATATCCTACCGTACTGCTCTTCCTTTTTTCCCTAGGGGACCGCTCGGCAGCAGCATCTGACGGCGCAGCTATGTAGTGTAGGTAGCTATGCAGCTATGGCATATCGATCGAGGGGTCCGGCACATGCATCAAGGATGATGAGGTGCTGTGCCGAGTACGGGCATCATGCTTCATTGGGCTGATTTGATTGAACGATATAGTGGGTGGGTGGATGGATGGGTGGATGGGTGGCTTACATGGTCCTACATACATAGTATATTGTAGTATCCAGCTACCTGAAGGAGTTTAACTTGGTCGTATTGTAATTATAAATTTATGTAACACCTCATTCCTATAGGGACTTGTCGATTAGAACGAAATCCACAAGGTTCAATTTCATCAAAACAAGTTAATCAATCGTTTATTTTTACATTTATTATCCGAGTTTTTATGTTTCAAATAACTCATGTGAAGCTATAATAGGAAAACCACGTTTCGTCCCCACGTCCCCTCTCCTATTCCTTGGCCCTTACCCCTGTCCCCTGTCCCCTGCTCACTCTCCCCTCTCCCCTCTCCCTTGTCTTCGCCACTCTAGACTTTCCCTCTTCGACTCGTCTCCATCCCCCACCTAATTTTAGCGACCTTGAGCCACCCTTAGCTATAAGCGCTGCAACGCCGAGTAGCATTATCACGCTCGAAGGATTCCCTATCCTATGCGTGCCTAAAGGCATTGGAGGAGTCTGGCCGACCTGTATCATCGCATCAGAAGGATTAACTTGTGACGTTGCATACCATGTCATCTAACGCGAAAAGGACATGAAAGGATTGGCTTAGATGTTCGTAGATGTTCTTAGCTAGCCATCTCGAATATCACTTTCGCCTTTTAAAATGCTTCAGCGTAGCTTACGCAATCTCGATCCGTCCTCTCCTCCTCGGGGGTCTATTCAGCCGTTTTTCTTTTTCTTTTTTGCTATACCTACGTGTAGTCGTGTACCTATTAATCAAGCCGTCGGCCTGCTAGTAGAACATCTGTCAGCATAGCCCATTGGTTTTATTAAGACGTACAGGTGTTACGGTAGTTGGTCGAAAAACTCTAGAAGCCTTACACAAAGTTCCAACCAAACTGTTGTGTCATCACCAACAAATTAAAAAACACAATCGAGAGCCTTCCGGGACCAGGTAACAATGGCGGCGCCACCACCATCGCTAGACCAATTTCCACCTGGGTATCTAGAAGAGGACCACGGCGGGCGAGTGATTGCTGCCGTAACCACCATTCTTGTCATAACCACAGTCCTTTTCGCGCTACGACTCTGGGCGAGAAGCTTGACGACAGCACAGCGAGGATGGGACGATCATGTGTTAATTCCAGCTTATATATTCCTATTGGCATTGCTAGGAAGTCTATATGGTAAGTTTGAAACTTGACTCCTTTCTGAGCTACATGCATATTTCACCTTATGGTTATAATGCTAACTGCTCTATGACAGCCGAAGTAAACCAGGCTGGGCTTGGTAGACATACGGTGGCGGTGGTGATGGAGGACCCCAACAAAGTGACTAAATATCTCCTGCTGCTGTATCTCTTGGATTGGTTCTACGTCCCTTCCAACATGCTATCGCGAATCTCCGTAGTCATCTTGTACCTGCGCATCTTCACCGATAAATGGGCACGAGCTGCTTGCTGGGGGGTCATAGGATTCCTAGTCGCGAATTGCCTCGCTACCATCATCGCCGCCCAGCTCGAATGCACGCCTCTTGCATTTACCTGGGACAAGAGCATCCAGGGCGGCACATGCTTCAACCAGATACTATGGTATCAGCTCACCAACTTCCCAAACATCATAGGCGACGTGATGATTATGATTCTACCCATTAGAACCGTCTGGGGATTAAAAGCCTCCGTCGCGCGAAAGGCTGGTATCGCAACCGTCTGCCTGACGGGTAGTATGTAAGTGAAAGCTCTCCCCTTCGTCCGTCGGCATCTTGCTTACATCTTCTCCAGCGGCATGATAGCCTCATGCGTGCGTACCAGCGTGTTCTATATCCACGGGGATGTAATTCTGAACGACCCAACATGTAAGGAGACCTAACCCTATCTCTAACCCACCCCCGCCCACTAACCTCTCGCAGTCGCCGACGAGGCATTCTCATGGACGGCAATCGAATGTGGCATGTACTTCTCAGCCGCGTGTCTAATAGGATTGCGACCACTCCTCTCCCGCCTGCCGCACTTCGTCAAAGCGCGCGTCCTAAATGCCTCCGACAACGCCGGAGGCACCTACGCGCACCAAACCGATAAGTTGCGTCTGGGCAGGTACTACAACAGCCAGTATGCCAGCATCGTGGGCGACGACGAGTTGGGACCACGGAGCCGAAGCGAGATTCCTCTTCGACCTACGGTACCGCCCGCGCACTTCGCCCACGATCCTTACGGGAAGGATCTGAGCAAGAGCGAAATTCGCGTAGAGACGAATATCGAGATTAGGAGGGACTTTGACCGGTCTTATCCCTGATGTGGTCTCGGGCGGGAATTGGGTCTTTTATTTATTTATTTGTTTTATTTTCAGTTTTACTGGCACTTTTAGCGGACTGGGAGATCGTGACATCTCTATATGTATAACATTAAAATGTATATAAAGAAATATCTAGCAGGATATTAATTTAGAGTGGACTTCCAAACACAACCAAGTTCATTTCAAGACCTCTCCAACATATTTTATTCAAGTTTATGCCTAGGACCAACCTATGGTTTAAATGAAGCATCGCTATTTACTTGGGATCTGATATGAGAGGTTTATACTGGGAAAGTCGAAATATTTAGAAAGAACAAAGATAGGTGCCAAAGGTATACGACTAGTTAGACATTCTATAATTTACTGTCTATCCTCATGAGCTCTCTGCCGCCGCCTGCACCACCATCTTCGCCTCTTCCGGCCCCGGCTTATCAGTCGGCGCCGTGACAGCCAATTTTTCCTGACGGTGCAACACTCTTGGCGGCATACTCCCGCTCTTATTGAGCGATCCGTTCCGCTTCCACCGACTGTCCCACGGGCCGTCGTCGCTCCGCCGGATGTAATATCCCAGGTCGGCCGTGGGATCCCATTCCGTCTGGGAAATCCCGTTGCCCAACCAACTGAACCTGTTCCCGGCATACTTGACCTCCCAGTCGTCCCAGCGAGGCTCGCGGATCGCTTCAAGGTAGTGCAGCGTGCTCCCGGGCCAGGTGGTCGGCACGCGGCCACCTACCTCGTGGTTATTGTGCGAGTTGCGGCAGTTATCCGACCACACGGCTTTATCCATGAAGCTAGCGACGTGTGCTTTGAAATCGGCACAGGCGGCGGCTTTTGGTGCCATGCTGTGGATCGGCTCTGTCTGGTAGCGATCGATGAAGGAGCAGATGTAATCTGCTTGGGCTTCGATGGCAATAAGCGTGGGACCGTTAGAGACCGGTGTGTAAGGGCCTAGGAGCGTGAATGTGTTGGGAAACTCGGATGCGCCCACACCCATGTATCCCGTGATGGACTCAGCCCACTCCGTCTGTAGGTTTCGTCCTTCGGGGCCATAGATGGGATAATGGGATATATACGACGTGTCGAAGCCTGTGGCGCAGATGATCACATCACCGTCGTAGCTAGACCCGTCGCTGCTGATAACACCGGAAGATGTAAAGGATTCAACACTGCCGTATACAGCTGTCACGTTTCTTTCTTTGAGGGCCTTGTGTAAATGACTTTAGCAGGATCTCCTTGAAAAGCAGTACGCAAGTAACTTACTCTAAGATATCTGAAGCCAGAAGGGATCACTCGCTTGCAACCGACCGCGAAGTCGGGTATCAATTTCCTCCGAGACTCCTCGTCGTCGAATATCTTCTCCATCTCGCCTTTAAGCAAAGTCTTGCACTGCTCCTGCAACACTGTACCTTTAAGGTAAAGACCTACTCTCATGGTTATTATTGATGAGCACTATCATTCACGTAAAGACGACATACTAAAAATGCTATTCATGGTCCTTTCGTTGGTTCGTCGCAGCTCCAAGACGGTCTCCGGCTCCTTCTTGAACCTCTCGATCTCCTCCGGAGTGAACTGTCCAGCCTCGATAGAAATGTCTGGGAGTACCCACGTGGGAGATCTAATAAAGATGGTGACATTTTTAACAGTAGGTTGAATGGTAGGCAGTATTTGCACGGCCGAGGACCCAGCCCCGATGAGCAGCACGTTTTTACCCTCGAGCGGTATACTCCTATCATAGTCCGCGCTATGGACCTTGACACCTTTATAATCGTCGATTCCGGGGAGCTCCGGCCAGGATGGCTTGTTAAGGTAGCCACAGGCGTGGATCAGGATGTGGCAGGAATCGTGGATGACCTCTCCAGTGTTCAAGTTCTTGACTTCAACCTGCCACCGTCCCGTATCCTCTACCCACGTAGTCTTCTGGACGGCATGGGATAGCTCAATGTGCTTCTTCAGGTCGTACTTATTCGCAAACTCTTCGAAGTACCCTTGGATCTCATCCGAACCGGCGTAAACGGAGGAGAAGTCGGGCTTCTGTTCGAAAGAGTATACGTAGTTGTGCGAAGGGACATCACAGGCACATCCCGGGTACCTGTTCTCGTACCATGTGCCCCCTATGCTCGGGTTCTTCTCGTATATCTAAAAATTTGTTAGACTCTTGATGTGATTCTCGCATTTGCATCATGTTTCAAACCGTTAGAGAATAAGATCTAAACGATCGTTGAAGCTTGTATGCCAAACATAGCCCTGATGCGCCTGCTCCGACGCATATTATTTTAACATGGCGTTCGTTGTAAATAGCTTCCTCGCGTAATGGATCCATGATTATGGCGTATAGGCTAGAGCTGACGAATGAATACCTCGGTAGGTAAGTACTTACTTACACCATTTACGAACCGGTTTATACAAGTTGGTTATGTGGTATCAAAATTTAAACCTTACAAATACCTACTCAAGATGGCGTAGCAATTTGATATACATATCGCAACCAAGCCCTTTAGTGGTGTACGGGATTAGATCCATATTGATGGCGCCAGTTTACGATCCATGTCCTGGGTAGGTACCTAGGAAGGATTCGACAAGGTAGGCAATCCTCATAGTATACGTCCCCATCTAGGTACAGGTCAACATGATGATAACTACACTAGTAACGTGGCGTTAAGTGGGGGAGTTTAACTACCTAAACATGGCTTGCAGGTACATAGTATTAGGTAGGAATTTATATGCAAAAGTACAAAATATCAACGATTTAACCTTGAAATGCTTTTTTGAAAGATGTGGTATTGGTGATGGTTATTATATTTAGGGGTGTGTAAGACGCTCGTTAAAGAATAGATATTTTATGCCTTCACATACAAATTCATAACTAACGCTGCCTGCTAATCATCCTGGTGCCCCGCGTACCTACATGAAGAAAATGACCCGGAATCCTGGAATCTAAGCGGGTCGTTCGTTAATCACGCGGGATAGTTCCATAAAATTTCAGCAACGGACAGTATGTAGAAGCTTATAATGCTACATAGGTGATCATTGTCTGATAATATCCCACCTTCCTAAATTTAATACGCGATATGTAGAGGTAGAATACCTAGGTATCTTCGTGGGGAATTATGAAAGCCAAACCCGTAGCTGAACCCGAAGCTAAACCCGTAGCTAAACCCGTTATTCCTTGCCTTCTATTGTTGGTTCCAACTCCCCATGTCAGCCCACGTGAAAAGGGCCTAGACCACGTAGGTACTATGCCGTGTAATGCATAGCGTAGTAAGACCATGTAAAGAAGGTGACACGGCAGATGGAAACCCGTAGGGCTGAGAGCTCAGGGGGACATCCTTGGTTGTTTGATGTATGCAGGGGACAGGGGTAAACCAGGCCGTTGAATCCATCGTTAGTCAGTGTTGCATCTGATGGAGACCCTTGCAAGGATGATGAAAATAGAAGCAACCCAATCCCTATAATCCAATTGGGCAACTCAAGTCTATGTATGTACATATGTACATATGTACATGCACTAGATATCCTCGGGCGCATGGGCGAACTTCAATTGGCGAGGATTGATGTACGAAACAAGGCGTAGCTCACCACCTGCCTCTACCGAACATCCGATGTAGGTATGCAGTCCGCTACGCGCCTTCAGTGCCTCTCGCGAGCTGCTATTGTTAGCGACGAGGGCAGCGGAGAATAGGGACGAGAAAGGAAAAAGAAAGCGACGAGGTATGTAAGGCATGTAAAGTAGCTGGTACGGCACTTACAATATCGTCCCCATGGCACTCCGATAGTTAACCATGTTGGCTTTGGACAGGGGGTTGGCTCCACGCAGATGCGCATCGACCGCCGACATGATGGCTTCCTCGCTTCGTGCGTAGTGCCGGACAGGCAAGTAAGCCTTAACCTTGGGACTTTTGCTCCCGTACTTGAACTCCACATTGTAGAGGATCCCAGCCGTGCGATGATCCTTGGCGGGGAGTTGTACGTCATCACCGCCATCTTGATTCGTACCCTGGCCCAATAATCCGTGGTATATCGTCCGCAAATCCTCTAGCCCTCGCTCCATGTCCGGCATCCGAACACGACCCCCCAAGGTCATGGCAGCCCTGACAGAGGCGAAGCTGGTATCGCGGATCCGAAAGTAGATCTTGAAGCGGGACTCGGCTGGGTCCACGAGATCTATGGCTAGCATGTCCATCTCCAGCTGCGGGCTCGACGGATCGCTGACATACTCCTGGAACACCTTCAGTGCTTGAAGCTTGTCCGGCGAGCATCCAGGCGCCGTCTGGATGGTGTCGGATATGACGTGGAAGTTGGATTGTCGCGTTGCCCTTGCCTTGAATCCGGGGAAGAAGTATGCTTTGCTTATGACGCCCTCCTCCCCTAAGTCAAAGGCATAGAATTCCTTCGACTGGTGGCCTTCTACTGAACCTATTGCCTCTTCGCCGCTCAATCTCAGCCGGAAGTGGGCAAGCCACTCCATGTTTGCTTCAGGGAGCAGCTGCACCATCGACTCCAGAAGTCTAGAGGCGGCGTGCTGGTTATTAGGGTCGAGATGAGTCCCCGCGTGAACCCCTACAGGTTCGATCGAAAACCGTATCTTGGGCGATTTCCCACCCGTGCGCCAATCCCAGCTCAGCTCTATGGGGCTGTGGTCGTCCGTCATGAAGCTCTTCCATCGCTGTCTCCCAGACACATAAGCTGCGCCTAGGCTGGGTGTAATCGCCTTGACGAATTTTAATACGTCGTACTGCGCATGGCTAGAGTATCCCGCTTTTTCGAGCAGAATGGCCAGTGCGTATCCTGAAGATCTCCACCAAGACCGTGCATGGTAGTCCAGGTCAAGTTGGGCTTCCGAGTCCACCCTCCGGAACGCTGTAGTTGTCGGATATGAGGGTTTCGTAACTATCTGAGTCTGCTTTTGACCGTTGATCCGTAATATGAGGTTATGAAGATAGAAGAAATAGGAAAGGAATGGATGGATAATCCCTTTTAATGGACTGCTCCTCATAGAGACGTGTATATGAGCCATTGTTGTGAAACTAAAACTAAACTAGGGAGAGTGAATAAGAAGATGATCGTTAACTTGCACCGCAACGGGTAGAATATGCTCATAGATATCTCAAAGCCAGAGCCACTGCCGTCATTACCTCCAAATCCCGCCCGTTGGGGCAGAGATGGGTAAGTTATACGCATCATCAGGTCTTATTTACGGCGCAAGGACTGGATGCGCTACCGCGTACCTAAGACATGGCTCCTACTACTACGTAGTGCGTTCAAGATCGGATACATGAAGAGAGATTGGTTAGAATAGCTGAGCCACAGGCGAAGGAGGCTAAAAATAAACCCATATGATATCCACAACCGTTACCATTACCATTACCAGTCGCGCCTATAGTGAATACGGTAGTGCTCCGCATCCTGGTTACATGCGACAAGGTATCTCGCCGAAGGATCGTGGCAGTCGGCATATAAGATGGCATTACGGCTAGGGATCCTGCCGTGAGAAGTAGGTAGGAACCTAGGTAGGTAAGTATTATTTAATAGTCTCCGGACATGTTAAAGGAGCTCTACACTCGCACACGCTAACTACCTCCCTACCTAACCTACGAGCCTCGGCCCTCCGTAGTAAAAAAATAAAAATAAAAACAAAAATAAAAATAAAAATAAAAATAAAAATGGCTCTCGTTTCATTTGCCCTCGCGGCGATCGTTTTGGCCGTTTACCTTCAACTCCTGTATACGCGATACCGAAAACAGCTAAACTCCATCCCCGGACCCTTCGTCGCAAGCTTTAGTAATCTTTGGAAACTTGCCGCCGTCTACCATGAAGATATGCCCGGCTGGAATATGAGCCTGCATGAGAAATACGGCCCTGTCGTACGCATTGGCCCCAGCCACGTATCGTTTGCCAGCCCGGACGCCTTCCAGATAATTCATGCCTCGCGGCAGGCATTCGCAAAGGTGAGAAATGTGCTTGTCTCTTGCTATCAACATGAGCTAATCATGGCCTACGGCGAGTAAGTCGGACTTCTACGAAGTAGGAGCTCCTGTCTACCGTGGGGAACCGCTTGAGAACCTGTTCTCGCTCAGAGACGTGCAGCGCCACGCCACTCTGAGGAGGAATATCGGGGGGCTATATACGAAAGCTGCAGTCAAGGATTTCGAACCTCAGGTAGACAGCTGCATCGACTTGTTTATGAGGCAGCTAGCAGACAAAACTCGAGATGGGCCTGTAACTCTCGATATGTCGGTATGGCTGCATCTGTTTGCCTATGACTGCCTTAGTGAAGTCAACGTCTCAAAGAAGCTGGGGTTTTTAGAGAGGGGCCAAGATGTTGGCGGTACCATCGAGTCTGCCGACAAGATATTCTTCATGGTCGGATTGGTATGTCTCTAGTAGCCCATGCTCTTGCTATTGCGTCTTACCAATATGACTACCTACCTACTTACCTACCGTCTAGTTTACCCAAGCACCCATGCTCCAATGGCTGTTGGGATTCCTCAGATCGCTTGTGCCAGCGGAAGAGGCGGAGCCAGTATTAAAAGTAAGTCTTCTTGGTCCTACAACTGGCACACCGGAGCTAGCGCTTATTGACGTACCCCAGTTTACGCTCAACGAGGTAGAGGCTAGGAGGAAGACACCTCAGGCGCAGACGGACATGCTAGGCAGACTGCTCGACCTTCATCTAGAGCAGCCAGACAAGGTCTCCTTAAAAGATCTCACAGCCGCGATATTCATCAACCTGTACGTACTAAAGCATGGTCTCGTAGTCAGGTACTTACTTACACGTCGTCAGCACGGCAGGACATGATGTTTTAGCAATCACCATCCGCGCAATATGGTATTACCTTGCTCAAAACCCCCGCGTCCTGAGCAAGGTCCGCGCGGAAATAAAGTCCGCCAGTGACGAGCACTCGGCCTCTTCTATAATCCCCTTCCCCATCGTCGCCAAACTCCCATATCTGTAAGCCATCATCATCATCATCATCATCATCATCATCATCATCATCATCATCATCCTTACTCCCCACCTACCCACGACGCTTTGGAATGCTAACCACCGGGACGTAACTTGAAGAAACGCCGTCATACAGGAAACACTACGTGTCCATCCTAACACCGGCACGATCATCGAGCGTAAAGCACCGCGAGAGGGAGCCGTTATAGACGGGTATCACATCCCCGGGGGCACCACCGTCGGCGTCAACGCTTGGGTGCTTCACAATAATAAAGAAGTGTACGGCGAGGATGCCGAGCAGTTTCGGCCCGAGAGATGGATAGAGGCTACCGAAGAGAAGAGCCTGGAGATGAGCCGGTGTCTATTCTCTGTAAGCCTAAACCAATCCTGATGCTTATCTTTTCCAACTTATTATCACTTATGGGGTTGAGCTAACTCGACCGTTCGCGAATAGTTCGGGGCGGGTACGCATACTTGCATCGGGAAGAACATAGCTATCTTGATGATAAGTAAGTTGGTGGTGGAGTTCTATCGACGATACGATGCCACGTTGGCACATCCAGACCAGGGATGGAAAGTCCACGGTAGCTGGGTCACCAAACAGACGGGGATGGATATGGTGATCAGTAGGTTATAATGGACCTAGAGCCCGAGAATATGTATAGGTAGGTACCTAGGTAGTTACGTGTAACGGATGATTGGTTACATCTTAGTTCTATCCAAGGGGAACTCAGGAAGGGTATCTCGGAATCGTGTTAGCCCTATAGTACCGTGCCTGTCTGGACCTTTTTAAATTCTTCAAATCCATATCCTGGAGTGACGCCATGCTCTTCATTACAATATCCATCAGTACAAGTTACTTAATTTCTTTACCCCCTTCGTATATTTTTAGTTACTCGTCATCTCCCAATCCCTCGTCGCCTTCACGTCATTCCTCGATCGATCGATACTCGCTGTAGCACTTCCGCAAGTCTTGTCTTGTCCGAACATCTTCGGCAAATATACCGAAGTGGCCAATTGCAGTGACGATTGAGAAACATGTATCGCTGAGAACAGAGCTGAAGACAGAGACCGGACTTGAGGAGCACGAAGAAACTTCTAGAAACCTCGACGATGCTAAGGAAAGGGGCCCTTATTAACGTATTGGCTCGCTCAATAATTACCTCTGAGGTAAGGAACTGGCCACTTCTGTTTACCTCAGACACCTATATTCTTCAATCTCAGCATTGATAAAAAGAAGCGATGAAGTAAGTCATAAAGAGCACTTCAAATAGCGTGGCTATTTTACATACGTGTAATCCGTTTATGAGCTACCTTCCAAATGTCCCAGCCCAAACGCCCGTGGCCTATGCAGTAACCAGAATAATATATATCTCCTTTTTAGCCAGCTGTCATTATAATCGTAGATCCTCCCACTCGACTGAGTCCGTCAACGATCAGTGGACAGCCCCATCACTGTTTTTGCCAACAGTGCTTGGGCTGTTCAAGTCGATGTCTTCATCTCTCAGTTGTCTCGCATCATCGTCCTCATCATCACTCATTAAACCTTCCAACTCAAACTCCTGGGCATCCCTCACTGGTATATTGCCATTTACTCGGGGCCCTAATCTATCATTTGCTACTTCCTTATTCGGGAGCGCCGGAGCATTGGTCCGGTCGTAGACACCGATAAGGACATTTACGAATAGGAAGAGTAGGAAGGCGAGTGAATACAATATTAAGATATAGGCAACATGGTCCATGCCTGAAGAAGCGACCAAAGTCATCTGCTCCTCTGTAGCACCCATGAATAAAAACCCGGAGGCGTAAAGCAACTTGAACACATGTTAGTAAGGCAAAACACCCATTATAGTGAACCGAGAGACTCACAAACACGGGGACGTATTGGAAACTGGTTGTTTCGCGACCATCCTCGGATGAGCCAGGTCGATCTCGAAGCACAAAGGATATCTCAATGACACGCGTGACGCCAGCCGCCATGAGGGTATATCCGAACATCTTATGGGTTTCGGCGCTGATCATCAACTCTTGGGGATGAGCACTCATTGCCCATCCGGTGATCAAAAGGACGAAACCTGGGATGAAGTTGCGCTGAGGTCGGCCATCGCGGTCTTTGCTCAACCAAACTCCAGCTAATCCTGCGGACCACCAGACTATACCCATTGCAGTATGCTGCCAGTCGTTCTTGACCCACGCCGTCCCCCATCGGTGCTCGGTAAAGGTATTAACTACACCCCAAGCAGCGATGACAGCACTGTCGAAGAACTCTTGAGAACGCCCAGTACGTCGTAGCCAAAGCTGCCCAACCAGCAATAGCAACGTTAAGAGGATCCCGTAAGCAATGAAAGCGCTTCCCATAATAAAATGTGCTAGGCATTGGCCGACGTGATCGCCCTGGCAAAACCCGAGAGCTGTAATACCGCCGAAAAGCATCTGCGTCCATGCGAGGACGGGCAATCCCTTACCAACTATTCCATGCCCAATCTTCACGAACCGTCTTATCTTCCCGTTTATACCCTTCTCGAGGTGCAGCTTCAAGTAGATACCCATGAGGATTTGGAAGAAGAGTAGTAGCGAAATCGGCGATGCGAACTTGGAGTGGACGTTGGAATGCCGAAACTCGCGGCCGCCGTGCATATGACCCAGGGCATATCCGACAATCGCCAGTGCTGTACCGAGTACCTGGACAGGGACGTGCCATCGGGACTTGACGATCTAAAAATGGAGAATTTAGTCAGAATTGAAGTCGATGGGCGGCGAGGGAAGTTGGAGTATATGGATGCATACCCCAAGAACCATCCCTAAGGGGAAGATGATGCCCCAAGCAAACATCTGTATGAAGATATGAATCCATAGCGTCGTGTCCTATATGAGCCATCAGTTTCCGGTGCTTCCGCTGCAGCCAAATCGACTTTAAGCTAGTTGACAGGACGTACAATCGGATCAACCGAAATGGCCTGGCCATCCTCAATATGCGTGGAGCTGTGATCGTGTGCGGAAGCCATAGGTAATACAGCTAAAGCAAGCAAAAATGTAGGTAAAGGAGAAGATGAAGCCATCTTCGCTTTCTGAAGGAGCCACAGTCCTGACATGATGGGTTTCGGAGCCCACAGTCTGGGTCCAAGGCTGGTCTGGATCAAACCCCTGGAGGGAACCGTGTTTCGACTATGAGGACAAGGGGGTTCACATATGTACACTACATAAAACGATAGCTAGCTACCTAGGTTAGACTCTAAATGATACTTGGACAGCGGTAAGAGGCCGTAAGTAGCTTAAATCAGCCTCCCATTGTTGGATTCCCAAGGATGGGTCACAGTCGTTCGAGATGTTAGGTAGCTCAAGATGTTGAAGAGGGGGAGAAGTTGCTGACATTGTTGATCGCAACATTGATTTCCGGATCGCGACAGAATAGCTGCGCAAGTGCTAACAGGTACCTAAGGTACTCCGCTGCACCCGAGACCCCACCCCTGGACGATTTAGCCTAGAGCTTGTGTAGTGTATTGGCTTGTATGTGTCTTACGTAACCTTTGCTGCTGGAATGCACGCATGTACATGTGCAGTACTCGTAATGCGGGTAATCCATCGGTAAGTGCCGCATCTCCACAGAGCCTAAGTCAAATGCCGGTAATCTGATTGGCCAAGAGCTTGCCTTTCTGCGCAAGTATTTTGATGTATCGAAGTACCTAACCTCCGACATACCGGAGCTCAGTGCATTTATCACTTCCATGATAATGGATTCTTATATTACGAAGCCGCAAATTGAGTTCTATGCGCTGGCTTTACACTTGCAACTCTTCTTATATATCCCCCAAAAGGCTTATGTGATTCTTCAATTCGAATTATTCTATATGCTACCAGCTATAGGTAAAAGGATAGTGTAAATAGCAACAGCATTCTTATACTTAACATTTACAACGTACCTCCTGGTAGACAAGTAGGTAGCTACTTATACGCCGCATCTGCTTACTTTTTTATTTTATGTTTAGGTACCTATCTATGGGATTTGCGATGTATTAATGACGCCAGCAGGTTTGGAATCATTCCCAGAAGCGCTAACGGAGTAGGCGTTATATCAATCAATCAATAAAATAAATCAATGTTCAAAAGAACTAATAAATGCCAAGTCCAATATTTACCATATGTCTCTTGAAATTGATAGTGTATTTTAAGTGCTAACACCACCGCGCTACAGCAGTGCAAACCGTCCAGATTCCTTGTGTTCCAAGATAAGTCGGCGCTAATCATAATATAGCAAGGAACTCGTCTTAGAATTAAGATAACCATTCCGGACCGGAGTCTTTTGTGGTCTCCAAAACTGTTAGCTTCTCTTAAAAAACAGCCAAACTCCTACCCGCAATATTCCCAAAAGCATATAATTATACCTAGATACAACGCTCACAGGTATCACCACCACTTATATTTGACACCACCAAATTCCAACCCAATGTACAAAGACTAACTGCATATACACCCTCCCTACGGGGCTTCGTTCCTCTTCATGTCTAGGCAGATGCACATTGCAACAACGATAGCCATGTCGACGTTCGGCGCGATGGCAACGTTATAAGTCTGCTGGTCGGCTAGGAACTCGCGCGCGTTCCAGCGGTCACGATAGACAGACGCGACGGTTTGGCCGGTTGCCTCGTCCGTAATATCAGCCGTCGTATCGGTCCAGTCGCCCTTCATCACTAGCTCCTCCTGCTGGCCAGAGGTCGAAGTAAATGCACCAATAAACTTAGAGCCAGCCACTATAACGCCTCGTGTTAGTCGCCCAGGTTAGGTACCTACATGCCTGATATCATCCTAGTACTAGGTAGACAGGGATGGCGTCAGGATGGCAAACTCACACCTAAATTTACTCCTCACTTCGAAGATCTCGTCGCCGTTGGAATTCTCGGCGTAGTACGTCGTGTGTATGCTCAAGTGCCTCTTGCGGATGCTGAACAGGAGATTGCCGCTTGTATCCGTGACGTTCATGCGGCTGGAGAACGAGACGGACTCGCCATTTACTTTGAAGATGGGCTGACCGTTGGGGAGGCTAACGTCGAAGCTGTTTCCCGACAGCGACAGGCATTTTTCTTTTAAGACTAAAGTTTCAGATTGCCTCGCGAAGAATTGCGGAAATACGCCTATCTGTCGAGGGAAGGGAGGTAGTTGTGGTGGGTTTCCCATTTTGAGGTTTGGTTGGAAAGTCGATGAAGCGAGGCTTAAGGGGATATGGAACAGATGACTAGTAAGGCCCCAGTCGAGAACAAAGAAGAGGAATCTAAGAAGGGTTGGAATTCTAGAATATATCATAAATACGTCCATGGGAGGTATATTAGCTCTTATACCCTTAGTAAGGTGGCAGGGCAGCTATTAATTTCTTAATTCCTAATACGCCGTATAAGCCCCAGACGACGATCCATTGTCAGTCGCCTATCAGGATAGTTACAAGCCACGCCAATCCACCAATTGGTAGTTTGGATTAACACCAAAGCCCCCGTCGATCCGCCGTGCAGCTGAGCTGCCTGCTAAGCCGTCCCACTTCCACAGAAACGCATCTGAGCTCAGCAAGGCGGTTGGGATCAACGTGCTAATGGCAATGCTCCGCTAGAAATTTCCTTATTGGGTAGTTCTCTACGATGCCCTGCATGTGTAGCTGGCTTTAGTATTGCGGCTGTAAATTTCGTATTTCTATTCGTACTGGTATACCGGTTAAGGTATTTTATTCATAAAGCACAATGTCTCAACTTATACCTACCTACAGATATAAACTTCTCTTTGTCGCATATTAGATCTTGATTCGTTGAACGATCTCATCGGACTCGGAGCAAACATTTCGGCTTTAGTTGAGATGTAAATAAAACGGTGACTGGTTCCCCGAAATCAAAATACCTTACCTTAACCTATTCACAAGCTTGGCCCAACGCCTTCCGGATCAAAAACGGTTAGGTAAGTCGTCAATACCATCTCTTTTTTGACTGGTACGTGAATACAAATCGATTCGCTTGGAAAGTCCACGGCTGGCAATGGCAAATAGACAAGACCATCCATCCGGGCCTAGACAACGCCCCTAGAAGTGTTTATCTAACGCTACATCTTTTAATCAGTTAAGAATTGTCTGGCGGCCAACTACCCTTAGATACCTAGATGAGCGGATTAATGGAGCACAAAGGAGAAATAGGGAGGTAATCTTGACGTACGTCCACGTCTTCCCCCGCCCTTACCCCCCTTTTTTCTTTTTTTGTAGGGGGTAGAGATCTGTGGCGTCAAGTCGTAGGGCTCCGAGTTGATAGATGTTCTAAAGATACAGTTTATATGCCATCTTATATAGCATCTTACATATTTCCGCCAGTAGGCTCGCCACTATTCGTTTTATGCTACACATTGATACCTAGGTACCTGTTAAACAACATACCACTACACCAAAAGGATCTATTTATAACACAAATGCTATCTCTCAATTTATCTAATAGTACCTGAGGGTTCTAACATCATGAGATTGCCATCCTAGGGCTGATTGATGCCGGGTAAGAGGACGCATTAAGTCCTGTGAAGACATTCCACATTGCTTATCCCTTTGTTGGACTCTAGGAATAACACCCAGCTATCGGCGCCCTTATATACCTGGGGTAAGTAGTAAGTTGAGCAGAGGGAAGGATTTACTTACAGAGAGATTTAACCAACCAGCACAATTATGAGATTAAAGAAAGCGGGCAAGAACTCACAGTCCAATAAAGGCTCTGATAGGTGTACCTAGGGTACGAATTCTAGCGAATTAGCATGCTGATCGGTATAAGGTTTCTATTGGTATTCTCCAAGACGTTGGCATGCAGTGGTAATTTGTACCCCTCACTTACATCTCAGCTATCCGCGATCATGGAACCATCAAGTCAAAAGGCCCTTCCGAGCTTGAGCCACGGTATTGGATCTTACAAAAGCTATAGGGCCATCATATTGGCTATTTTACTATTCAATGTGGCATGTCTATTACGCATATGGACACTCCAAAACGTAAAGTCAGGACCCGATATAGCTCAGGTGCAGAGATGCGCCATCGATAATCTCCAAGCCGACTTATCTTTTCTTGACGGGGCGTCACCGATTAGCAGATTCGAGTTCATAGAAAGGAGAGATCGCCTCGCGCGAGCTTTGGTCGCATCTGATGTCAACGCTTTTGTTCTCGAGCCAGGTTATACCCTCCAGTGAGACTTTACGAATCCTAGAAAAAACCACCTTGCTCAGTTATTCACTTGTTTTACCCTAGCTCAACGTTAACGGTCTACTAGGTACTATGGGAATACTTCACAGGGTGATTGGGAGCCCTGGGAGCCCGAAGAAAGGCCGTTCTTGATGATAATCTTACCCATAAGTTCCGAGTCCGGGGCCGTATCTGCCAAGACGGCTTTTCTTGCTCCACACTTTGAGGAAGGCCGAGTCCGCATGCTCGGGATTCCCTCCTTCGAGCCTGAATTGGACATTGTAGTTTGGGAGGAACACTGGGATCCTTACGGCACCCTGCTACAGTCTCGCTTATTCGCTGGTACTGGCATGCATGGGCATGAGAGGAAACCTAGACTCATGATAGATGAGGAATTGCGGGATTTTATTGCTCGCGGACTTGCAAATGCTGGATTCGAGACGGTCGGATTGAGCGCGGACGTCGAGTTAGTGAGGCAACTTAAAAGCCCCGCTGAAGTAGAATTGCTCCGCGCTGTGAACACCGGGACTGTGGCGGCGGTACGGGCGATGCGTCCGTGCCTCGTGGCAGGTTTGACCGAAGACGAGGTACGAAATATTCTTGATGCATCGCTGCTCTCGGTGGGTTTTGCTCTCTTCTTCAACATAGTGCTCTTCGAGGAAGATGGCGCCTTGCCTCACGGTGGTTTTGTCGTGGGCAAAAAGAAATTAAACCATGAGACGATGGTTGTGATCGATGTCGGGTAAGCACACTCCAAAGATTTTCAATGTGCCTTCTAAACTCCTTCTAGGGCTCATTACTTGGGGTACTCTTCCGATATTTGCCGCAGCTTTTTCATAGACCCAGCAGCAGAAATGGGCAAAACATACTCTAGTTTAATAGAATATTTCCTTACGACGGTAGGCCTTCTGTCCAGGTCCATCCTCGTTCCCAGAGAAGATCCTAAGCTGCACGCTGAAAAGTTGAAAGTATGGAATATTGTATTAGAGGCCCAGACGGCTGCAGCTAAAGAGTTCAAAGCGAACAGCACTGCGGCGAGTGTCGACCTTGCCGCCCGTCAGATTATTGAAAACGCGGGATACGGTCATGCCTTTACGCACCGACTTGGTCATGGAATTGGGATTAAGGGTATGTATTTTTAAGCCACGCTTGACCTGACAGTTAGGTGTTTTAATATCACTCACTTAATTCTCACCAGCCCACGAGTCACCATACTTGAATAAGTGGAACACAAAAAGTATCCTCCAGCCTGGAATGACTTTTACGAATGAACCGGGGATATACTTGGAAGGTAAATTTGGCGTCCGTCACGAAGACATTTATCTCGTGAAAGAAGATGGCGATGCCGAGCTATTGACAGGACGAAGGGCTAAGGGCCCCTATGACCCTTGAGAAGTATGAAGTATGACGTGACAAAGATTCTTGGTTCCAGGTTTCTACTCTACACACATACTACCACTCATATGTCGTTAAGTTAAGCATCAGATTTAACTCATGATTCATTCATGATGGACTTCAACTTATCACTGTAGCAGGAAGACATCAGATGGCACCAGGTACTACTACACCACATACACCGTATTTTCCGAACCGGTGACAAATTATATGGAGTGTCTGTTGAAGTCATGTTGGTATTCCTTACCTAGAACCATCTAGGAGAGAACCATCGAGGTGAACGCAACTTACTGACTGCCTCTGGAACTCATATATATATAAAGCCAGCCCCGAAGCCCTCATAATTTCTTTCCCGTCTCCTCTAGCAATAAACCAACAATCTCACAAAACAGCATAACTTCTCTTTTACATTTATCTCACAAGCAAAATGTCATCCTATCTCGAGAGTGCCCGTGATACCTTGCGCAGAATCCCAGAGATGGTGGCCTGGGTCCAAGCGCTGGACGTCGAGCACTTAAAGCTCTCCGACGCCGACAGAGAAAAGCTTGCGAAGTTGATCAACTGGATCAGCGTCAGGGACAGCGAACTCCGGTTCATACTTGTCGATGACCCCGCCAATACTGACATCCGCGACGGCAAACTCAGGCTAGCCAGTCTTCGAAAATGTATCCTGGCCGAGCTGAAGAAGGATGAGGACTTGAAGGCAAAGGGGCAGTAGTAATGGGGGCTGAGGAATAGTTGGCCTTGGGGGCATGGGGGAGGGGATGATTTGTATGTTACATTTAGCTGGATATTATATTTTCCAGTCGCCTTGTAGTTCGTCTAGATCTACGTCTTCGGGTTTGCGGTGAATTTCTTGTTGTTCTAGGGTGCAGTCCCTGTTCAGTCATCTTAGACTGAGGGGAGCTTTGGTTACTTACCCAGGTGGTATTTGTAAGTAATCTTGGCAACTTTGCAGCCTTATATCATCATATCATAGTCGTTGAGTTTTATCAATATTATTTATCTTTACCAGTAATCATTTCTTAGTTTAGGCATGTATCTTGGGTATATGTGGGACTATATCTTGAATATATAGAAAGAATACTTTTAATCCGGACTTGAATGGTTGAAGAAGTATTTACGAGGACATACAATATTGTTCCAGTTCGTACGGGGTATATAATAGCCTTGTAAACAGGACTGTGTTAGCAACTGCATGAGCATACCTATAGCAATAGCGTAAGCACTGTATTTAGAGCATCGGAGAACGGTGAATATATTGTACAAGAGTGATATGAAAGATAGGTACCTAGGTAGGTAGTGAGTTGATTAACTGTCAAGGAATATAGCCTTACAAACAGCCCTAACAATATCCCTAACAAATATTCTCGGTAAGCTTTCTCGGGGAGCTCTTTATTAACGGTATTTAAACCCAGTATTACTAAATTGCCATTGGAATTTCTCTTTTGGATGTAATTTCGATTTCGCCCAGGCTTCAGCTGCATCTAGCCTCTAGCTTTGGGAAAGTAGTTTCAAGTACCTTACTTGAATGTTTAATTTGAGCTAACTATAGGCTCGTGATAGGCACTTAAGCGGATAGGATTGGAACTAATTTGTGGCTTTAAAACACCTAGACATGACTCTAATTCTCGTTGTATTGAGTATGGTTGAGAACTAAAGCAAGGAGACGTTAATATTATCTGATAGTGGTTATGACCCCGAATAAAAGTGTAGAGCTAAGAAGCGCAAATTGCAATGCCTTAAACCCATATAGTCTACATTAAAAGCTCAGACGACGAAGTACGTGACACTGTCAAGTCATACAAGACTGGAATTCTATTCACCCCGAATCTAATAAGCTTGTAGATTGCTTTATCTTGGAAGGTTGATAATTTAAGACTATCTAACCTACCAGGATAATTCGAGATATACGATACACGCATTACCCGGCTAAGTGAGAGAACTTGCCAGAATATGTTGGGCGCTATTACAGCGATGAAATGTATTGACATATCGATGTAAACATTGTATACACATCGTGGGAGATCTGCCTCATGGATATAGGGATTTTCTTACTTTAACAATGCCGGTTTGCATAAGAGGATGTTTATCGTAGGTGAGCAGATCTTGATAACGTCTTAAACGAGACCTTCCGTCTTTTGCCTAGCCCTGGGGGTTGACTGGGGTCTGACCGCATATCGCCAAGGATCGTCACTCATTATCTCGGCTGCTCGGGTGGCGTATCTGCATGTCCGGGGGTCGATAATACTACGCTATCTCTCTTGTCCTGCCTAAAGCAATAATAACGACAACGGAGGCTAGACATTGCACAATGCCAAGCGGGCCTCCAATCACCCTCTCATATATGGGCGTGTCGCCCTATTTTTGGATTGTGTAAGTGTAGGTGACTCCTGTTTACTAGAATCCCCTCTAGCCCCTCTAGAGGCACATTTCTCATCGTTACCATGGTTCGTTGCGGTGCAGTCGCGGGCCTACTGGCCCTTGTCTCTTCGATTGAGGCAATTCAGAGACACCCCTTGCCAATTAGCGAGCTTGCAAAGCAGGTATGTGAGCATAGCTTCATTCGAATACAAACAGACATATACAACATCCCTTCCATCCCTTCCATCATTTGTCATCAATATAATACCATGTAAATATCTGGATAATTATGAGACTAACTCATCCGATTGCGGCAGGTCCAAAGTAGAGATGCGTACGACCGTCTCAGCGCCAGAGAGCTTGGCCTTCAAGCCATCTACCCCGAGTACAATCTCACGACCCCGATTGACCATTTCCACAACGATTCCTCTTACGAGCCGCACTCCAATGGCACGTTTAATTTGCGCTACTGGTTCGACGCGCAATACTACAAGCCAGGGGGTCCTGTGATTGTGCTCTCGGGAGGAGAGACGGATGGAGCTGGTCGCCTACCCTTTTTGCAGAAAGGCATCGTTTACCAGCTTGCGAAGGCGACGGGCGGAGTAGGGGTCATTCTCGAACATAGATACTATGGGAAAAGCATTCCCGTGCCGGACTTCAGCACCGAGAACCTGCGCTTCCTTACTACCGACCAGGCCCTGGCTGATACTGCTTACTTTGCTAAGAATGTCAAATTCGCGGGCTTAGAGGACGTGGACTTGAGTCCTGAGAAGACACCCTGGATTGCCTACGGCGGCAGTTATGCCGGTGCTTTTGTCGCGTTCTTGCGAGTCGTATACCCGGATGTCTATTATGGCACTATCTCGTCGTCCGGTGTTCCCCAAGCCATTTGGGACTACTGGCAATACTTCGAAGCTGCTGCTGTTTATGGGCCGCCGGCATGCGTCGAAACCACCCAAAAGCTCACGCACATTGTAGACAATATACTTATTGGTAAAAAGGGCTCTGACTACGTTGGGCAGCTTAAAGCAGCTTTTGGTCTACCCAATGTAACGCGCGACGGCGACTTCGCCAGTGCCATCAACGGCGGCATCTATGGGCTGCAGAGTCTAAACTGGGATCCTTCGCAGAGCAGCGATAGTTTCTTTGTCTACTGTGACAAGGTCTCATCGGACGATGTGCTGTATCCTGGAACAGAGGCACGCAGGGCATCGGTTGAAGAGCTGATTAAAATCGGCGGATACGAAGACGAGGTAGAAGGTCTTGCAAACAGATTCTTGAATTACATCGGCTACGTCAACCAAACTTCAGTTGCAAGATGTTCCGGCGATCAGGATGCATGCTTCACTACTTACGACCCGGAATTTTACGCTCGGGATGATCTTTCCCAAACCTGGAGGTTATGGCAATATCAGGTTTGCACTCAGTAAGTCTCAAGCCACTGATTCATAATATGGTCTCAAGTACTCACCAGATATTCAGATGGGGTTATCTCCAAACCGGAAGCGGTGTCCCTGAGGACCAACTCCCTCTCATCTCGCGCACCATCGACGTAGACTACTCGGCTCTTATTTGCCGAGAGGCTTTCAATTTGACTCAGCCAGCCAACGTGGAGTACATCAATAAGCTTGGCGGGTTTAACATCAGTTATCCTAGACTTGCTTTCATCGATGGCGAGTGGGATCCGTGGAGAGCGGCAGGTGTTCATGCCATTGGTCTTCCTGAACGGCCTAACACGCTAGATGAGCCCTATATACTGATTGATGTACGTTCGCCGTTCCTTTTTTCATCTTCCGTATTAACAGTCTATTAGCGTGCGGTCCACCACTGGGATGAGAACGGTCTATTCCCAAACGAAACAACAGCGGACCTACCGCCAGCGCCGGTTGCGGACGCTCAGAAGCAGATCGCGACATTTGTGCAACAATGGGTGCGAGAATTCACGGGTAAATACTAGCAGCAGGTGTCTGTACTTGCACTCGTCGACCATGGGAAGCTGACGGGAGTAGCAGGTGTTATAACAGAGTCTGATGAACTATGACATAGCTATCAAATATAATAGCAGTACGCAGTACGCAGTAGACTCAGTAATATGTCGGACTTGAACTCGTTTATTTCTGCATGATTGACAGCCTTAACTCTAAACCACGATGGTTCGATACACGAAACCCCTATCATACCACGTTGCGGTATGTTTGGCCGAGCGGCACGTAGGCGATTTAATGCCATTTCCGGATGGCGTTAGTATGACTCAGTACATGTATTGCTTTTGAATTTTAACATGCTAATAACTTTCGCGAATATTTGTATTTGTGTTGCTATATTAGAAAGCGGCTATAATTTAGGTACCTGGCTTTATGACATTGTCAAAATTTGGAATTAGAATACCTAGCTCGAAATCTTCTTATAATATAGATTCAGTACAGAGGCGAAGTACTCGGGAACTAAAGGATGAAATCTATTCTCGGATCGAGTATGCAAATACTTAGCTACCTCCTATGTAAGAGTGATCGGATCGATGGGTCGAACTGAAATGTCCCGCATTAAGGGGTGGAGCTAAAGCATTCGCGATTGACTGACACCTATTTGTCTTGGCGGGCGAGGTAGGCATATCACAGCCCCTTATGAAGTAGGTACATACCTACTTGAGCATTCCTACATACCTGGTAATATTTGTAGTTTATCTTGGCATCGAAACAACAAAATCAAGACGGATTCTGTATTTTGTCTGTGCCAGCTCGCCTAGACACACAGCCCCCCCTGCCAGCACATTTATTTGCAGATCTGTCAACGCGTCAAGCAAGGCTTTGCTACCCGTGTAAGGATTTGGTTTATGCGGACCTGGTTGTTTAATATGCAAGTGTCAATGAAGCACGCTAAGTCGTAAAACTCATCGAATCAATAACTTCAATAGATACCATGCGTAAAATTTAAACTCCTAACCTAACGATATGTGTGTTTTATGTACGTTTAGAGGTACTTATATATATACAAATTTGTATCCTCGTTTAGTTCGGCTAGTCTTGTTTCCAAAGTTGATTTGTCTCAATACGGCCGTCGTGGTGTGAGGTAGGTACCTAGGTTGGTAGGCACCTAGGTAGGTATGCTGATGCAAATGTGTGTTTAAGCCTGAAGCTTCTTCGCAATATCCCATGATATCTGGAGTAGTCGTGATGCCAAGGGGATATCATGAACGATGCCCATCAACTCCGATAAATGAAACCTGATGAAAAAATTCCAAAAATTCCAAGCAATGCATTTCCAGTTGAGTTAGTTAGTGAATGTTGTTTCCTGAGGTTTAGGAGCTCGTGATGATTCTTCCGTAAGGAACGCCTCCGCGTTCGTAGACCGCCATGATGTTGTTGTTGCCTCGCTGGAAGGTACCCGGCCAGTACGAGCTGTCCTCCGAGAGGTGGAATTTCTGGGTGGTCCACTTAAGATTGCCATTGTTTAGCTCCGAAGAAAAGATCACCTTGATATCAGCCTTGTCGGCCCAATGGAGCTGGTCGGTAGGCAGGTCCTCGTCGGTCATGAAGGCCACGGCAAGGCCTTTTCCAATGGTAGCGATCTGCGGCGCCCCGGCGTTGTGCTCGCTGGGTCGGTAGATGACGTTTCGCTTGGCCCATGTGGCGCCGTCGTCGTACGAGGTCACGGTTGCGAGGTGGAAGTTCGCGCCGTCCTTGACTTCGAAGACCATAACTAGAGCATCCTGGCCATTGGTATCCCTAATAGGGACAATTCCCTGCATACCGTCTCGGAACTGCTGATCCGTGCTGTGCAACCTCAGGTTGACCGGCGTAGACCATGTCGCTCCACCATCGTGCGACAGAGTGCGGAATGTCTCCTGGTTGGACTGGCTTAGCTCGCCGGAGTATGTCAACTGGATTGCGCCGTCCTTTCCGATCCGAACGAAGGGTTCCCATAGCCCGTTGAAGCCCGTCGAGTCAGCGGCTTGTTGCGCGGCATGAGCCAAGAAAGCCCACGTGCGACCGCCGTCGGTACTTTTGCACACCGTGATACGGAAATACGTGTGGCGACCATTAGCATCCTTGTCGTGGTTACGGAAGGCGGCGAGGATAGTTCCGGACGAAAGTTGAATCAGAAATGCGTTGTCCAAGTCCCCGGAGCTCTGGGCGACAGTGCCGATTTCATTGAACGTTGCGGCGTCGTCATCGCTCCTGGCAATTCTAATAGTTCGTAGGCCGTTGGTGGTGTAAGCTGACGCCGAGAGGACGCCGCCGTCCGCGAGCCTAGCAAGGCGAGGGTATGTCCCTCCGGGGGACAGCTTGCTTTCCCTATCGCCGAGAGTGAAGGAAGCACCGATCTCGTTGAAAGTAACCCTGGTGTCTCGGTACGTGAGGTGAAGTTTGTTCCTGATCGACCTCCAGCTGAGGGCTTCCCTTAGCTCACCCCTAGGTCCTACTTCTCTTGTTTCGTGAAGGGGATGAGAGGGGTGGTAAGGCCTGGCTAAACCAAGGGAGATGAAGCTGAGACAGTGAAGTAATATGAAAGTGAGTGACATGTTGACGGTTCGTCGAGACATTGTCGGTGTAGCGAGGATACGGCTTTGAGGATTCTCGTTGTTGTTCCAAGGGAGCCTATAAAGAAGTTGAGTGAAGGGTAAGAGCCCTTCTTATATAGAACTACAACAAAGACGTGCTCGTCGGTTATACATAAGGTAGGCTAAGTAGGTAGGTAGTTAGTCTTGATTAGTCTTGGCGTAGGTTAGCACACAGGTCCGTCCTGTGCCGTTCCGGTTGTGCCTCTCTTACACCTCACGGCAACACAGCATCACATGGCAGGTCGGTGTCCATAATTTCGGGAAGGGGTGACGGCGGATCTCTTGACCCAAGTAATAGCTTACCTGCAGAGTCCTGAGGGAGTCATGGGTTTTTTGGGCGCACCGTATAGTGGCCTGCCACGAATATCACGAACACGTTTGATTGGCGCGTAATGCGGTAAGGGGTGTCAAGGGGGTTGTAGTGCTTCAACATCACGGTATAGGAAACTATAAGTTTAACGCCGGCCTATTGTCTAGCCAAGAGTTGCCGTGTAACCTGCAGTGATCTATAGTACATAAGGTACGCATATTGTATGGGGAATTTGTGATGCTTCTAGCAGATTTAACCCGGATCCGGTTAGATATTTGGACGAGCTTATATCGTTGATGCTTCTTTCTCGGCCTGATCCGGTGGTTTTTCTTGCTTAATAATAGGTCGAACTGGAACATGGGTTACTTGTGGGTTGTTTGCTTCGAGCCTTACTCCAGAGTAGCTTGCATACCTTAGGTAGGTAGATAGGTAGTTAGATCTGGAGTACAGCTACTAGTGTAGCTACTAGCTGCTGGGCTACTTCGCCCTACCACCGCCATACTACCGCCATACCTAGTTCAAACCCCTGAAGGGAACAGGATTTGAAGGATCCGAAACAACGACTAAAAGGTTGACCTGCCTCGTCAAGATCAACAACATGAGCTAGATATATTAGACAAGTCACTTCATCTAGTAGGCCATCTGGTGATTAGTTCTAGGGTTGACACTACTGAGATTCCCTGAGATTCCCCTCGACGGACCGTACTCGTGGCGCTGCTGACGTTGGACCGACTAGAAAACAAAGTGTAAAAGTATTCGTTGTACGTGTTGCACAGCATGCGGACTAAGAAAACTTGGGACAGAAACAGCGGAGCGGAATGCGGGAAACAGTGGAGACTTGACAAGTTACATTGTACATATTACATAGTACGGTACTTGGGTACAGATTTCGAATGTTGGGTCCCAATTTATTAGGTACATACCTACCTACATACATACCTACATGTAGGCTAGTTTAGGTACGTTTCTGGAAAATTCTTAATTTAGCTCAGTAATGTTCTGTTACTGCAGCCTAGGGGGAAGTGCCGGCATTGTAATTTGCATTGTACCGCGACCTTAAACGCGCTTCGAACCTTACGAGGAATCCGAGGGACCCGACCACTAAATGGGTACTTGTACCTTACAGGTAGGTAAGTAAGGTACCTACCGAATTTGACAGTTATGAAAAAACAACATTACTGCATATACTGGTTTCAATCCCATGCGACCCGCCAGACTGGATCTGTTTGGAAATGTCAGCGAAACGGGCGAAACGGGCGAAATTCGGACGACGGGGCGAACTGGCGCAGACGCCAACGTCGCACAACATCTTCACCTACTAATTAACATTCACGCGTTTCTGCTGATAGTTTGGATACTGTCCGGAACTATCACTTAAATTACTATACCACTATCGCACCGCATTTACGTTGTCCTACTCCCACAACAAATCTATGCCGGTCATGCCGGGCAAACTTGTTACGCCGGAGCAATGCAACTATGTAACTCGAACCATGGTTAGGTATGTAGTAGACGCCAGTAATCTGGATCCTGCATCTGGGCCCTGCAGGTCACACTTCAACATAAGTTCGTTAGTGTAGGCTTCTTTTTTTCCTTTTTCGCATCCTGGGCATCCAAGATGACATGCATCTAGCATCTCTAGCCAAGTCATCCATCAAGTATCGTCAATTTTTATTTGCTACCGGTCATGAGGCATGCAAAGTCGCGTGGCGACCCCGCGTTGGGGTCGAAACCTCCACGGAGCCTTGTTAGCTTCTCGTTAGCTCAGATGCAAATACCACGCTTATTCCCCCTACCTTAGTCCACTCTCGAGTTAACGTTCCACGTTGGCGTTACGGTCAGTTCAGTAAATACCTCGGAGAGCATGCGGCTAGTCGGTTATTCGCGGTGTGGCTACCGGCCGAGTGCTCAAGGATTGCCTAGTCCTATTGGAAACTTGACAAGGCTATAGGCTACTACTGGAAGTGAAGTTTCGGTAATCGGTTATACCGTCGGTTATAGCTGACACTTCACCTATCCAGACTTCGATGGAAAGCTACGATGATATTTCGGGAATAGTCATTTCCCATTTGCATTGTCCAATCTCCCTTGATACCAGGTCAGAAGAGCTAAATGGTGTAACATAATGCAGGTCACCAAGCCATCACAAATTCCCAAATGCTCCGGAGCAATTAGGCACATAGGTAGGGACAATGAGACGTTGAGTACCTAGGATAAAGGACCGCTAGATGTGACGGGCTAATGAAGATTAGGTAGGTGAAGTTTAAGGAGCATTCGGAGAAAGGGAATATGAGAGCGCGCGATTCCGAAGGGTCAAATTGAGAATTACATCTCATCATTCATTCCAAGTGCCAAATTCCATTATACCCAGCCTTTCTCTACATCTTCTTTCTTTACACTCATTGATACGATACAGTCACGGATAGATCCCGATCAGCACAAGCTATAAGAATAGGATTAACTATGGTGTACGCCAAGAATGACTAACACCTATCCCGATATTTGCGGAATAACCCATGCAGTTTAAATGATCCTTCTCACTTCTCATGCAGAAATAATTCCAAGGACTAACGCAAGAATAAAATTATAGCACAGCCACTAAGGTGAAGCTATGACTTAGACCGGATATGTCCACTACCTAGTCAGTATAAGATGATGAAGCTGGAATACTATGTATACTATACACTATAGAAAGATGGTAGGCAGTCATATTGGTCACATGAGGCCACCACAAAGAAAGTGTCGAGCTTATGTTCCTTTAGGAGTTCGCCTAGTGACTATCTCTTATAAGATCGACAGCACTTAAAAACTTCATTGTCTGTTCCCCACATCGACGATAAACGTGTAAGACGGGGTATATAAGCTTATTAGGTGGGTCTTCCACATAGATCTACGTCGCTAAGCGCTCTTTATTGTTTATCTTTTCCTAAAGATGATAAATATAGCTACACATAGCCTCAGTACTTGGCAGGTCTGAACGGCTAACGGGGCTAATTCGGAATTGTAACTAGCCCGCGCTCTTTCAACAATAAATAGATGCGCTAGTGGGCAGCATGTGCTTGAGAACTTCAAAGACAGAAATGTTAGGGGTTTAAGTTTGAAGTTGATGATTGATATTTGTATGGTATGTCAATTACCACCTTACACCCTACAGTGTAGAGAAAGAAAAGGGGGGAAAAAACTTGGGTTACACTTTGTTACCAACGGCTAAGGTCCCTATATCACAAAAATATTTTACTCCGTTGCCACAACCAAAAATACTGAGCCCCTAGACGATCATATGGAGAACGGCAATATGTCACTTTTAGCCCCCATAGTCTAGAGCGTAGTGCATGTGGCTTGGATTGTTAAACTAATGCATCCGTGATTGTTTTTAAATTTGGGTAATGAATGATGTCTTAAACCTGGGGCTATTCAATAGACACTATGGATAATACCGCCATCTAAAGTACCTATAGCTACTGAAGATATGGTATCCCTTATGGATACTATGATTTCCACTGCGGTGGGGGGTGGGTATGTCTTGGTCGTTTACATAGGTCAAAGGCGATAACGTAAAAAGTGAATTCTATCGTTTCTTTCTAAAAGCAGTATACTGTGAGCCAATCAGCGTTAACCCCAGAACCGCAAAGGTCAACTCTATACAACCTTCAGCATTATGGCATAGCTTTTGACCATCAACATTTCAGAACTTATTCTCCATGCCTTGAAAATAAAACGAATAGTTGTTATATCCCATGGTGTATTAAGCAGATAATCACTTATCTTTTTATATCAAAATGCCGGAGGCCGTTTGCTATTACACCAAATGCAATAGCATTTCCGTATATTAAGGAGGTAGGTTCCTACCTGTCTCTACGATAGGGCCTGAGTCGATAGTTAAATAATATCGACTACATAGCATTCAGGTAGGTATCTACTTGGGTAATCTGAGAGTTGTGTTTCATAGAATCAATTGGATGTATCTACCTTCTACAATGTACTGTTTGCGCTCTTAGGCATCTACCGCATAGTGCTACATACACGCACAGTGCATTGATATAGGTAAAGAATAGTTCTGGGCAGCAACTGCCTGTTTGTTTAGGCAGTTACCGTATGTACCTGAGTGCCAGCTTACCAACATTGATTCACCACACGCAAGGTACACCATAAATATGTGGGGATTTGTATTAAAACATTTCCAACAATCGCGTTGTTACAACTCTCAATCTTTGTCAAGCACTATCAACCTACATTTCAGCTTCTGCCATAAATACAAAAACAACTTCATCCAGGGACTAGTAGCTTCTCCGCCACACATCTTTTCTTTTAACAACATTACTATTCTGCAACCTCTAAATTACGACATAGCTTGTCCACCTATCATTACTAACCCGATACTTCCCTTTCTAGGCTCTAAGCGAAATATATCTACCTGAGATCAAGCGACTACTCTGCTTTTACGCAAAAGCCTGAGCTGCAACATGTCGACAGTCTCTCAAACAACCGCATGCCCCCATAGGGCTGAGGAACTTCCTGACGCCACACTCGATACTGGACTAAGCGATGAAGTAATTGAGTATCAACCTTTCGACGACAGGCCAGATTTAGAGAATCTCCAAATGTACAACAAGGGCGGACATCATCCCGTGCATCTTGATGATGTTCTTGATGGTCGTTTCCGGGTTGTCCACAAGCTCGGCAGTGGTGGATTTGGAATTGTTTGGCTCTGCCGTGACATTGAGATAAACAAATGGAGGGCTGTCAAGGTGATTGCTGCCGATCGGCCATCTAATAGTACCGAAGAAAAGATATTCGACTACCTACGAGATCAATACGACCCGGAGGAACTTGAGGAAAAGCACATATTACTCCCTTTACAACAATTTTGGCTGAAGGGCCCTAACGGTAATCATTCTTGCTTCGTGATGCCCGTCCTAGGCTGGAACGTTTCGAATTGGCGCCTGCTACAAACAGATTACGAAAGCCAGACCGATGTAAACGCAAGAAATGTATGTCGCCAAATCGCGGAGTCTATGCATTTACTCCATCGTAACGGCATTTGTCACGGCGACTTTAGACCAGGCAATATCCTTATGAAAATCGAAGGCATCGATGATCTCGACGTTGACCAACTTCTAGATATAATAGGAGAGCCAGAATGTGCATATATTAGAACAGTCTCGGGTCAACCTTTAACGCCAAGGGCTCCTGAGTATTGCGTGGTACCTGCGGATGAGTTTTGGTGCAAGAAATTGACAACAAATTCCATTGCAATCATCGATTTTGGCGAGTCGTTCTTTGTCCAGAACCCCCCTACGTCAACAGGCATTCCAAACCTCTACGCAGCACCAGAAGTCATGTTCCAAGGTACTGGGATCCTCGGGTTCCATAGCGATCTATGGGCATTAGCATGCACCCTCTACGAAGTTCGGACAGGTTCGCCGTTATTCGTAGACCTCTTCGGTCCTGATCTCAGAGGCACTATTAAGAAAATCGAATCGTTCTTGGGGCCATTACCTCAACAATACCAAACGACGTACATGAAAATGCTCCATGGTATTCCACGAGTATCAGAGCCAGATATTAGTGGCTCTACGTCTCAATCAGATAAACAAACCACCTCGTCTAAAACCGGACCACGGTCGGGCACATTAGATTTAGATAAATCTATTAAGTCAAGTACAGACGCGTTTGAAGCGACACTGAGACGGGAGAGAAGGAGATATAAGAAAACGATCCCAGGCCAACAACGACAACCGATCAAGTATCAGTACCCTGAAGAAGATGCGTTAGGCCTAGCCGACCTTCTGGGAAAGCTGGTAAAATATGATCCGGCTGAGCGTATTAATATTGATGCAGTTATGTCACATCCTTGGATTTGTGAGAGTGCAATACGCACTGGGGGAAAGTGCACAGGAAACTGTAGCATATTGACCCGCAAAAGTTTGATGATATCATCAGCCGTCGTCATCAGTTTTATTGGCGTGTTAGTTCTTGTCAGGAGACTTGGTAGGGATGGGATTTGGTAGGAACTTGAATGAGGTCGTGGGATGAGCCGTACATTGTCGAGATATGTGCAAACTCGTGAGGATAGTTCATTCTACCTAAGGACCCTACTAGCCCCATCATCATAAGGGGCGAGGTACACTATATGTTAGATACCTTCTAGTTAACAAAAGTACTTATGGATTGATTTGTCCATACTGCCTTGAAACTTCTAGCGGGTTGCTGGAAAGCATTCACTGTTATTCTGGGACCTGGGTTGAGTAGCAGTTAGTAATGAATTGGTTGTTTTCCTTAGTACCCAAAGGGCTTGTTCCTGAAAACTTGACCCTCATCTTTGAAGGCATATGGTGAGTTATGTTATGCCATATATTATTAACTCTCTCCTATCTTCTATCATGTGACTCCTTAGCCTCACATTAGGAAAGCAATGTTGTAATTTGTTACTCTTTCGTATATGGAAAAGCTAAAATACTTGGATGATTGCACTGATAAATTCCCAAGACCGAACCAAATCCTGATGACATTATGATGTTACAAGCTCCTAGCTACGCCCCCCGTTCGCGCAAGCGCTTACTCTAAAAGGGGGTAGGGAGATAAGTAACAGCCACAAATAGGCCTGGCCTCCTCTAATTGGCTAGCCACACGTTAATGCACGTCCGATGAATTCTTTATCGAATTAATTGAACTTTTTTGCTATTGCTTAAAAAGATCAATAATTGGTATCATTTAATAGAGCTCGTTTTGCATAACCTTTCTATATTATTTGTATCGTTATAAACCTATACGCGATAAGATGGTAAAGGAAAACGTTGCGAACTATGGGGCGATTCTAAAGATCTGATTTGTTCGAAAATCCGTGGCGGTACGAATAAAATACAGGAAGACAGGCGGACCCGGATTAAGGATAGTCCAGAACTCACGTGACACCCCCATGAGTCACCCCAGCACCCCTTAGGTGCCCCGGAGCCTTAAACTAAGAACTAGAATATTGAGAAGGCCCTTAAGGCCTAGCTATCCTCAGTAGTCAATCTAAGTATAACTACAGGAAGACTAAGATCCAATGCAACATTGTTGCCTTCAAACCAAAATCCAACCTTGTTACATAAGATAACGTTCTAGGGGCCCAAAATATCCTTACAACATCGTTCAAGGGATTATCATGCACTCTACCGGAAGGGCCTAATCCGGCATCTGAATCAGGGAGTTGTCTGGGTTTGCCAGACGACTCCATGACTACTATAGCAGCCGTCACTAATGCAAACTTCATCTATCAACATAAATCTAAGCTTACCTACGTACCTACCTAACCTAGGTAGGTAGGTAGGTAGTTATCTGGGTAATCATCTGGTGAATTTTCTTAACATCCCAGCTGCAAGATCTTCACCACCCAGTAGTATGTACGGTACCTAAGTACTTTAGTAACCCTGACTGTATGGCTTTCATCATTGGGACAGGAGCAACGGGGCAAACGGAAACTTCCACGGTCATGGTTTTCTCACTGTCAATATGCATTGTTCAGGTTCTGTATTTGATTTATTTTTCTTGCCTTGTGTCTCTACATCGTGTTTCCTCTTTGAAATAAACCATTTGATATCAACTCAGACTTCCTCACTATTGGAGTGAACTCGGACGATCTGTAGCTACCTTAGCATCACAGAAATTACAGCTTATTTCATCCCTACAAGTACCATTTGCAATGGCTCACAATCGATCTAAAGCTATGGAAGGTGTTATCTGGACTCCGGGTATGCCACTCGGCCCCGGTGCTCCTCATAATGCACCATTCAAAGACAGACTCGAGGTTTCTGGCAGGTCTACTGGCTCAGGAACCTCATCTGACCCAATGGCAAGTACAAATTCACTTAAAGCCTTGCAATAGGAGGAGTTAATTAACCATTGCTGTCAGGTTATCTGGCTTATAGAGACTAGAGACCAAGACGAAGAAAAGCTACTGGCCATCGAGAGAGTTGTTAAGCAGGAAACTAAGAGGTTTGGCCTAAAGTACGCGTGGCTTCAGTAAGTGAACCTTTACATGATTAAGAGTAAAAGCTACTAATTGAATACATAGGTCCAATACTCATTCGACGAGTACTATAGCAATTACTGCAGGTCAGCGCATCGTGGACTCAGATGATTTTCATGTCACCGTACGAATGGGTAACACAGAAGACAACTGCAACGTCCACGGCCACATTTACCTCATCTACGAGGGCAACGACTTGAATAATGTAGCGGTCCGGGCTGTGGATCAATCGGAACGCGGTGTCGCCGGAGGAAGAAGTCCTCAGCTATGGATTTGGGGTAGATATCCTTCCTATTATCCTCGGTCCAACCTCCCTCCAGTGACAACCCCTCACAAAATCATACCTGGTTCAATCCTGGCGGAGCAACAGCGCAGGTACTCATCTAATAGGACCCATTAGACAGCAGACAGTTCATACAACTGTAGCCGCGCGGACAAATTCTTTTCCCTGTCGACAAGTTCTTACCTCTCACGACGAACACATCCCGTTTCTACAATCCTCACCGGAGGATGATTGTCTAAGCCCAGATCTAGTTACGCTAGGATAGTATTTGGGAGTTTACCATAGGTCAGTTCCAGAGCATATAATCATCAGTTAATTAGGTACCTAAGAGCTTTCGTAACGATCTTGTGAGTAATATCCCTTGGCTCAATGCTTTAAAGGCAAAGCTTCTCTGGGGTGTTGCAAGTGCTAAATGATTGTCAATGCTCGTGGTCCTTATTTCTCCTAAAGCGCTAATGTGGCTTATTCGTTACAATCACCTTTTGGACTGTCTGTCCCTTACTAGCTAGGTATATTTAAATGGTCTGATAGGAGAGACCAAATAAGTACCTATTTACTCATGCGATTTATGCTATTAGAGGTACCTAAAATAGGGACCTACATATCCCCTTTTAACGGAACTGGGATAAGATAATACTCTTCTAGCTAACTAGGAGGTAAAAGTTGGATGCAACTAGCAAAAATTGCATTGGAAGCAAGGAACTCATGAGCTATGTGAAAATACATATCTGAGTTTGCGAGTTCGGTTCATATAGCAAGAATAATATTCAGAGAACTAAAGTAATAAAAATACTGACAGAAAGGAATAATGACATAGGTATCACTCAACACGAGCTGCAATCCCGAGCCGACGGGGACGACGACTTATATCAGTGACACCGACGGCGGAAAGGATTCAAGATAACCACAAGTCACGAAAGCGGCGGCGCATGGTAACCTCACAGCCAGAGGGATTGTGAGTAGAAAGACATGGCAATATGCAGCAATACTAATGATAATGGCTTTACATTTCATTCATGACACGACATTTATAGCCTAGTTTATTTATGACAAAGACGTTGCCTGCTTCCTATGAAGGGGCAGTTGATATAATATGTGGTAGCACGTTAGCTTTGCACCAGTTATGCCAGTGCCTGAGCTCTAGTCTTATATAGGCTCAGAGAAGCATTGCCTTCCCCCTGATCCAACTCTCCATCTTCAACCCAATTACGAACTTCCCAATGTAGGTAGGTTCTACTTTTGAAAACGATTCGTTGGCCATACTTAGGGAAATGAAAACGAAATTATGTGTTAAATTAAACTATTCCGAACATAATAATTGTGCTTACATCGTCGTAACCCCGGAAGATCATTCAAATTAACTGTGCTTTGATACACATCACTCTTGTAACTACCTAGGTACCTAAGGTATTAGGTAAATGAACTTCTGCTTCATAGTATCCTTTTTCGATATTTCTTTTCGCACTTCCATCGATGGTAAAGGCCTTGCTCTTCGAGTCATCGGTTCCTATTGCCGTGTGAGTGTTTCCTGGCATGGTGAGGGTATGAATTTAGCTTCATTACTGTTTGAAGTCTCTTGGTTGGTGGCAAGATGGTGCATATCTCCTCTCTAGCTCGCATCGAGAGACTCAACTATTGGCAACTCACACGTCCCCGCCCCGTCTCCTCAAGCCCATTATCACATATTATGTTGCCATCCTTCTTCTTAGGTACCCGACTGGCCTAAGCCCTTAGCTATGTACTACTACACTCCCATAATAGGCTGCAACCCCAAGAGCTTTGACAGTTCCATCCGGAGAAAACGTGACCATTATTGAAGACCAACCCAAAGCCATCCGCGTAACGGAAACGGGGGATATTGGTACTACTCCACCTGAAGAAAAAGGAGACCGTGTGATATCCATAATTAATCTGCTTCGCGCCAGTTAGACATATCCCCAATTCCCTCTTTCTGGTCGCTTGCATGACATATTGCTCGAGCTACGCGTCCGCACAGATATATATACGTGACCACAACCAGAAATCAGAGGCTAGGGGAAAGCCACTCCAGATGAATAGGTCGTGTCAGCTCGTTTGTGGGCGTGTAGTAGGTAACTCGCTTCTCGCACGCACGTAAGAGCGTGACTACCTACCTACATGAGTGCAGGTAAGCGGCATGCGGTGAAACGATTCAGCTGCTCTTGTGGTTTAGTCAGATTTGGTGGAATATCATATAAATGCTACATGGTCGTATTGGCGGAGATTGGATCTGAATAGTTAATTTGTCCCTGGGGGCTTCGTAGAGAGTATTGATACGTTGTATCAAGGGCGGTAGAGTGAGCGAGGAAAGTACGAGAGAACATCTCTACTAATCAAAAAGCGGTCTGAGTAGGTACCTAGGTAGGTAGGCATGTAACCAAGGTTTGCGTATCACGACATGAGTAAGAGGTTTTGGGTTTGTTTGGGGAGCTTCCTTCATTCAATTCTCATGAGATCGTTTCTATGTACATTTGATAGCTCCCTCCCCTCGGTTACGGCCCATTGGCTAACTAAGGAGTATGCTGGCACTCTTGCGCTGCATGACCAAGGTCCCCGTTCCTAATATAAAGCCAGCCAGATTAGCTGTATCAATTTAGGACTTATGAAAAATATGTTGCTAAAGACCGCTGATAGGAGTATATACCCTATTGAGTCTCCTTCTCTCAGTCTTCCATGCTAGACCCTAAGCCGAGCTGTAAGCTCCTTTGCGAGATTGTTTTTAGCTTAACCCCGAATACCGTGCCTGTGGAAGAGTAGTGTGCCCGTCATATTACCACTGCCGTGCCCATTAGAAGTGACCATTTCCTAGAATATGTATTCCTTTTGAAACTTTCCTAGGGACTTGTACTATCCCTCTACACCATTGACGTGATAAACGGGTCCCTTATTGCACCCGTAGGCTCCAGGAGATACCGGATTCCCGAATTCATATCGAGGAGGTAAGTCATGAGAATGAAGCTCCACCCTCGCAGCAGATCCGTCCAACTCGCCTCTTACAAGCGCACTTTGAATCTCGACGGGCCGATTAATATTATGCAGCTCATGGTAAACTTGCGGTGTTTCCAACTCTCGTACTCCTGGCCCCTGCCATATTGTATTCGTTAGTGGCGGCCCTTTTGGTGTTCCGGACTGTCCAGCCTCCAGCCGTGGATCTTGGGGACCAGTGGCGGCTTCACTTTGTTTCCTTAAACGTCGATGTCGCCATATTAAGAAAGCAGCCACGGCTGCAATTAGTATTGTTCCAGCGGCTACTCCGATACTGAGACCAATTATGGCGCCTACTGATAGGCCTGAGCCCGCCACTGGAGTTGATGTTGCTGTCGATGATGTTGTAGCTGCGGGAGGTGAGGCTGATGGAATAGGAATGGGAGATGCTGAGGGTCACTAGGTTAGTATGAAATGTAAAGGGGCACAAGCGTTTATCAGGTTATTCTATTTAGACCAACCAAGAGTGACTACCACGTCCAAAAGTCCAAAAGTAGCTAGCCGTTATATTCCTCGAAGCAAAGAAAATAAACTTACTCAAGTGATTGCACTCGTATGCCGCAAAACAATTTTTGCCGTCATGACTATACAAGTACGTTGACTCCATTTGCCAACACGTGAAGTTCGCATAACCGTTATTTCCTATTCCCGCGTAGTCGCCTGCGTTGCCACGCTCTCCTAGTACAGCTTTAAAGGTTGTCCCAGTATCGGCGAAGTATGCCGACGTTGTTGCGTTTGCCCAGTCGCGGTGTTGCCCGTCAGTTACGGGTGCGATGCCACTTGGCTGGTTATTTGGAGGGTGATTGAAATATGAGACTTCGGACGATAATTGACTTGAGTTCTGTGACCCAGTACAATCCGCGAGGACGACACCTATTCCGATTCATGTTAACTTAGGTAATAGGGAGCAGTCTAGATGAGGGTATTATATAATTTCGAGAGTATTGGAAGAACAATGATTCCCCGGCGACCTCTAAGCGAACCAGGGAATCGGGATGCTGCTCCGATAGATGGATATAGTGAAAATATGCGTACTTTCCTTGGGACGAGAGTCATCCCGTGCCAATGTAGGTGGTGGGGCAGCGCACGCAATAATCAGCAAGTTCGTAAGGGAGCGCATATTGTATGCGTCACTCCCACCCCAAGGGACACAACCGATTGCTGTCGCCAGCAATTGCGAAACCTATCTCGAATGGGAATGGAAACGGCCCGCTGGAGTCCAAGCTTTAGATTTGGTTGGTATGTAGGTAGGTATGTAGGTAGGTAGGCAACTATAGGATTAGCCGTATAAGATAGAGGCAGGATATCTAAAGCTTTGATACGCCGTATCCTTTAAGGTACGCTCGATGGACCGAACTGTAGAAGAAATTGAGAGCAGACAGTTCAGACAGCATCGAGCGCGCCCGAGGCCCGAGGGGTTGAAAGAAAAGCGAAAACAACATGAGGGAACCCTCAAAACCGTCAGGGGTAATGGACGAGTGAAGTCGAGGTTGTGGGACCCCCCCCAAGTCAAATTGCCGATCAACTCTTACGTAAGTTAGGATATAGAATTTCTAGAAGGCTTCCGTTAGAATATGATTCGTCACGTTGTTCTTTGTGGTGTCAGCACAAGATACTATCAAGTCCAAATCTGGCGAAGCTGAGTTTTGGGTGTGACAAGGGTATATAAGTCGAATACTACATAAGCTTGCGAAAGCTTGGGTCGTCCCAGCAAAGGCGCAATCGCGTCTCATTCTGGAATGGAGAAGCTTGGCAGTGGGCGGCCCTCCCGCCCTTGGCTACGTTGTTAAAGGACCGGGTCATATCGGCGTGGAATATTGATATTTAGCATTTTCCAAAGCTCTAGCGAAACTATGGGTAGCGTCTATATAAGTAGGTAGGTACTTACCTAGTAATTTATAGCTAAATAGAAGTTTGAATAAGTCTTTATTTCGTGTATTATCATTAATTGGGTGACATGATGCAGACGCTCAAGCTTGACCGAATAGAGACCGGACGTCACATTTCTTATGCAACTCTACCTAGTACAACCAGATAGCCAATGACCAGCCTTTGAGTTAGCTGGTACTAAATGATAGATCGTTTAATATACCACAAATCGCCCCATCACTTCAACAGCTTCACTCATATGTATAGATTTTTTTTCATATCCCTGTTCGCCGATTACCCGTAGTTGTGGATATGAGTATAATCTCACTCATAATTCTTTTACCCTCGATCCCATATTTAGGTATATACACACTCATGTTATATTTTAAGCCCAGATAAGATGGATATACTTGAGTGTGAGTCTGTTGGATGTTGCTAAACGCCGTATTCCCATACCATGACAGTTACCCTGAATCTGAACTTATTGGTTAGAGCATTTTAATTCTCATCAGAACTGTATACCGATTGCATGTCAACATTCTTATGCATCTGCTACCTCTATTCTGCATGAAGTTATAAGAAGTGAGTCATGATAAGGCAAGGAGAAGAACGAAGTACTTGATCTCATCATGTTCTATAAGTCTAAATATGAACATGAGATTCAATTGGCCTGGTTACTCCACAATCTTAGGGCTTGGAATACCATTCACGCCTCTCCAATCATCGAAACTCGTGCTTAGTAGATACACCACCTCATCTGGTGTAAAAGTAAGAATTATAGCCAATTATATTTCAGTTTCTTGTACTTCTCCCGAATCATGATGAGAAGTGGATAACCCACGTCTCGTTAAGATACCTTGCTGTCAACCGCAGTATATGTCTTCAGGGACTCTATAGCGTCTTGAAACTCTTGCTCGATAATCTTCGCATGGTTATGAGACCGTGCTTGTATCGAGCAAGGGAACGGGAGCGGACTGGAGTTGAACCCATCTGAGAAGGCGAATCTAAAAGGTTATGAGTACCTAGGTAGGTAACTAAAGTACCTATGTTACAAAAGTAACGTGCATAGAAGCTACTCACATGTCCACATCGACGTCGTCCCCGTTTGCATCTTTTGCGGGACTGACCTTAAAAGCCCATAGTATTCGCGCGATATTGAGTTCCACGGATGCAGAACCTAAGTGCATGCCAGGACAGATTCTTCTTCCCCAACCGAATGCACTATGACCAAACGTGCCAGGGTAATCACGCTCTTCTAAAAAGCGTTCGGGTTGAAATTCGTTTGGCTCGGGGAAATCGGATTCATTTAGGTGGACTAAGGATCAAGTGTCAGTATTAATGTGCTCATATGCAATGGAATCCTCAGCATACTCACTGCTCCATAGGGGTGCAATGATTGTGCTTCCCTTGGGAATAAACATTCCCTTATACACATCATCAGCGGTACTAGCATGTGGCGTGCCTCCTAGCACAGCTACCGGTCTCCATCGTAGCGTCTCGGAAGCTACTGCTCTAACGTATGGCAATTGGGGTAAGTCTTCGAATGTTGGAAGCCTGTTATTTCCTACTACCTTGTCGAGCTCCTCTTGTGCTCTAGGGATAAACCGTGGGCCGAACTTGACACAGGCGAGGAGAAAGCTGGCGAGTGAACCTGCGGACTACATCATCCTGCATGAGCATTGTGCCTTTAATAACCACTAGAGAAACATGGTAGACTTACTGTCTCGACTCCCGCACCAAATGGAGATCCTGCAGTGTATGCAATTTCCAGATCCGACATTCCGAGATTCTCCTTTTCCTCTAGCAGGTGCTTGGCAAAACATGTAGGCAAGGTACCTCTAGCATTCCTATCTTTAACTTCGGCCATAAGTTCCGTGTACAGTTGGATGTCCTTTTGCCGCTGCTCAAGAACCTGTGCCTTCCATGGTGCAAATATGCTGGGTATATATTTAAGAGCTGGATATCGCTCCACCTTATATTTGCCGGGAATACTGGAAAGGGAAATGTAAGTAATAGTACAGAGGAACCAGCTAGAAACATACTTGACTTGTGTAAGGCGGTCCATTGACTCACCATTACGCCGTACAACAATATCAGTATCCACATCTTCGACCCTTCGTCCGTATGTGACCGTAACAATTACCGAAGCAGCATATCGCTCGAGATGCTTTCGAAACGCCTTAGGGGTATGAAGCAAGTCGTGCATAAGAACTTTAGACTCTAAGCTCTGGATAGGTCGATAAGTTAAACTTTGACGGTTCATAAACCCGCCATGTAACAGCTTCCTCCAGCGCCGCCAGAAAGATCCATATGGCGCCATAAGGCCTCGCATACCCCCTGATAGAAGTTCACCACCCATGATGAAGCGGGGTCGAGAAGAATACTTTGCTCCCCGTTTCTCTAAGAGGTCCCATGCCGCCTGAGCTGAACCGAGTATGATGGTCGGCGTTGGCCCCATCTGGAGATAGACCACATCGCCATACTCTTTATTTAGTTCCCGAAACCATAGCCAAGGCTTCCGAAGGCCAGATTTGATGACCTTCGGGCCTGGCGGAAGGTTTTTGCGATGGGCATAAATCTTCCATTCTTGAAGTAACTGTTCAGACTATGTTAGCCAAATATCCCCTCGAAACTTATTGTGATAAGCTGCTTACCCTTGGGAATATTAGGCTTAAGTAGGAAAGTGACACAGCAAAGCCTATGCTAGTAAGAATTGTTGCGTACATTTTGGCGTTGAGGCTCAAGAACTAACCACAGCCTTCGAGATTGGGACTCTCGACGCAGAAAGAAATGAGTTAATCTGCAGAGGGCGCCCCTCGCAGAAATACCAACATGGGTTACCGAGAATCCTCCTGCGCTAGTTGTCTCTATTCAAACTGCCGACCTTGGCGGGGAAGCCCATGTGGATATTCCCCCAAATTTGACGCCCATGTGTTTTGCGGAGATGAAGACCAGACCCTCGCTAACAGGAGCTCTATTTGGTTTAGTAATCTAACATCTGACTTATTTGATAGGCACGCATCATGGTCGAGGCTCGCCGTCGGTAACTTTCGTAAATACTACGGGTGTTAATACTTGCCTCAGTAAGAGGGAGAAAAGCCTTGTAAAGTACCTAGTTGCCTGAACTTTTCTCAAGCTGCCTCTCCATGTTACCAGTTTCGTAATATTGACTCGGATGGGGAAGACCAGAGAGGCAACTCGAAACGAGAGACGACCAGGTTAGAGGCTCAAAGCCGAGCAACTGCAACTTAATAGGGGCAGTCTACACTACGCCATAGAGCGACTTGATTCGTATACCCCGCCCCTGGGCCCTTGGCGGACCCATCCCCGTATCCCATGAACCAAGTAGTCGGATATCAACCCCGGATTTTGTCGAAGCCTAGATGTCCCATCGTCAAGCTGATGCGGTGATACTTAAACCCATGTGAGTCCTCTAATCTGACTGAAGGGGCCTCAGTGCATTTTCAATATTCTTTATCTTGCTCTGTGGTAACCATGAAGAACCAGCCGTTACTAAGCAAGCCATTTCTGACTTCCCTATTCCTCGGAATAGGAGGCTTTCTCTATGGCTAGTAAGTAACTGTGCTCGCGATGAGGCTTTCTCTACTCAACACTAACGGAACCCAAGCGATTCGGGAATCATTACACCGAGTTTGGCACTGAAGTCTTTCCTGGTTTACTTCGGGCAGCCCGATGCTGCCACCCGTGGAGCAATCGTCTCGGTTTATCAAGCTGGAGGTGATTCATATCGGTGTCTTTTTCGTGTTTCTCTTATACTGATATGTGGCTACAGCATGGCTTGGCAGTGCTTCAGTTGGGTTTACCAGCGACAGGTTTGGTCGGCGCAAGGCCATAGCGTTCGGGTGCATCTGGGGTGTGATCGGTTCAGCGCTCATGGCTGGGGCTGCCCATGTCACTATGCGTGAGTATAGAGAGAGACCCCAATAGATATAGAACGGCCCTAATATCTCGATATTTAGTCATTATGGGCCGCCTATTAGTTGGTTTTGCTGTTGGAACAGTTACGGGTGTTGCTCCTGTTTTCGGTGCCGAGATTGCAAAGGTAAGTACATATATCACAGGGAATGTCTCAGGGGCGGGTGCACTGACTTAGTGATCGACAGACACACGAACGCGCAAGAATTACAGCAGCTAATCAAATGAGTAAGACATGGAACCCTAAGAAGCAAGTATTATCGTGTTACTAACGAGAGTTAAGTGGTTGCTTGGGGATTTTTCATTGCATTGTGGACTGGGGTTGGCGAAGGTAAATGGAACAACCCCAACCAATGGAGGTTAGGATTTGCTATTCAAGGCGTCCCGGCTGTTCTACTTGGTCTCGGGGTTTTATTCATCGGCGAATCCCCAAGATGGTTGTGCTTGAAGGGCCGTCACGAAGAGGCAAAACAAGCTTTCCGCAACTACCACTACGATGGATCTAACGATACGTGGGTTGAAGCCGAATTTACCATCATCCAAGTGAATATCGAAGAGGAGAGGAAGGCCCAAGGTCGTCTATCATGGACGGATCTTTTAAAGACTCCGGCATTCCGAAAGCGCCTTTTCGTGGGATCGTTCGTATGGGCTGCTGCTATGTTATCAGGCATATCATTTGTCCAGTACTACCAAACGGCAATATACGCGACTCTCCAGTTTGACCAGAATGAGCAACTTCTCGTCAGTGGCCTTTACGGAACCGTCGCACCCGTGGCTTGTCTGGCGTCTCTCTTCTTCGTCGATCGAATCGGCCGCAAGAAGATATTGATAACAAGCTCTGCTCTACTCTCCCTTTGCTATATGATAATTACCATCCTCGCCGCAGTCTACCCAGCACGTCCCGGTTTACCCACAAATGTTTCGGCGCAAAGAGGCCTTATTGCTTGCATCTTTGCTGTTTCGGCAAACTATTCGGCTCTCCTTGGTCCGATGACTTGGATTATTCCGTGGGTCTTTATCTTTCCAGTTTGAATTTAGCTACTCGGCCATGCTAATACTCTCTCTTGCAGTCCCGAGGTCTTCACTACCGAGCTACGAGCTAAGGCGAACGCTTTAGTCCAGGTCATTCACTACTCTATTAGTCTAATCATCACCCAGTGCTCGCCCATTGCACTCGCAGCGGTTGGATGGAAATACTACGTATTACCACTATCATCCCCCAAGCTGTACTTACTAATACTGACTTGGCGATAGATCCTATTTATTCTTACCAACGCACTCTGCGCTCTCGTGTTCGCCTTTGCGTATCCCGAGACAAAAGGTACGTGATCGGTACCAGCACAAATTTTAACGACTAACATCTTTTCAGGAAAATCGTTGGAAGAGATCGACGAAATCTTCGGAGATGTTAAAGTGTTTTATAGTGGCAGTGCCAAGTTCGCTAATGACGAAGAGGTTGCAGTCGAAACTTTAGAAGTTAGTGACAAGAAGAATTAGGTAGGGGTTGGAGATATCTATAATAATTCTTTTCGTATACATGCAGTTATACCTAAGTTAAAAGTAGGTTGAGTCCAAAGCGTACGCAATATGCTATGCTCAATATGCAGTCAAGTATTGTTAAATTTCAAGATAAAGGCACAGGAATCAATGGTAAAGATTGAAATTAAAGCGTAGATTGTATATAATAATATATAGCAGCACTCATAGATTAACTTGAATCAAGTATTTGCTTCCGTTTTTAAAATCTAAAAGGCTATGTTTATGTGCATATCAGTATAACGAATAATTCCTTAACTAATATGGACTTAATTGATGTCTTCGACTTGCTAACTCTGACGTCAGCAAAGCTGATAAGACAAAAGCGGTGCAAAGTCGGACCCCGCCCCCACCACCACTAACAGCCTTGGAACTTGTGGCAGCAGGAAGGAAGTACATTAGGTAACTCTCACGTGCACTGTATGCTCTATAAGTGATGCACAGTACCTACTACCTCCACCTCCTCAGGCATCTACACGTGAATAAGGTTGTTCCCGGAGTCAACGAATGCTATTGTTCAGATTTTTACCATGTTCTCTGTGAAAGGGCGAAAATTTGTTCGCTCCACTATAAAGACCCCACAATGCCACTCAACCCAACAAGCCACACCAGGGACTTGTACAAGGACCGTTGTTTCTACAACCACAAAAGATTACGGAGGATAAATCTTTTTTTTCCTTATTGTTCTCCAAGGTCATAGGCCATTTGTCCACTCTCGACAAACAATCTACCTTGGGTACTTATTTAGATCCCTCGTTTAATCGGTCACATTTGCTTGTGCTCGTTATTAACCACCCGTGTCTTTGGTCGCTATCAAGAAATAATAAAAAATAAGCCTAAGCGGGGTAGATTTCTTCAATCACTTTTACTTGTCGTCATCCCTATCGTCATCTCTATCGTCATCTGCATCTATATTCACGGTCGGCGATAGACAAAAAGGAGTAGAATAACAAAACCCAATATTCAAGATGGTTTCTGCATCAAAGGAAAAGAGACTCGCCAAGAAGGCTGCCGATGGCAAGGGGGAGAAGAAGACTCTCGTCTCTAGATCTAAGGCTGGCTCTAAGGCTGCATCCCAAAGCACCAGTGCTGCCGGCTCCGTCGCTGGCGATGACCCTCCTGATCTCGACGATGTCCCCGCTACCGACGATGCCAAGATGGAGAAGGTCAAGGCACTTTCTAACCAAAAGGACAAGCATGGCCTATCCGATCGTATCACCACTGGTGTCCTGGCATCCGTAGTCACCAGCAGGGACGTGAAGATTATCAGCGCTAGTTTAACCTTCCACGGCCGCGTCCTCCTCAACGAAACCAACCTTGAACTTTCATTCGGACGCCGATACGGATTGCTGGGCGAGAACGGCTGCGGAAAGAGTACCTTGCTTAAGGCTATTGCTGCGCGAGAATACCCCATTCCTGACCACGTCGACATTTACCTCCTTAATGAGGGTGCACCGCCCTCTGACCTAGGTGCCCTCGAATGGGTTCTCAAGGAAGCCGAGAAGGAGATGGATCGTCTAGACAAGCTAGCAGAGCAGCTGCTTGAGGATGAGGGCCCCGACAGCCCTGTGCTGATGGATATCTATGAGGTATGTGTACCCCTTACGCAACTCAATTAATTGATGCTAACAGAACACAACAGCACATGGATAAGATGGATCCCTCCACCTTCGCTACCCGAGCCTCCCTTATTCTAACGGGTCTTGGATTCAACAAGGACACCATTCACAAGAAGACGAAGGACATGTCTGGTGGTTGGCGTATGCGTGTTGCCCTTGCCAAGGCGCTCTTCGTTAAGCCTACCTTGCTACTCCTTGATGACCCGACAGCGCATTTGGATCTCGAAGCTTGCGTGTGGCTTGAGGAATATCTGAAGAAGTGGGAACGCACACTGATTCTCGTCTCTCACTCTCAGGATTTCCTGAACGGAGTGTGTACCACCGTGATTGACATGCGAAAGCAACAGCTCCTGTACTACGGTGGTAACTTTGACTCTTATGTCAAGACTCGCAAGGAACAAGAGACCAATCAGATGACGGCCTACAAGAAGCAACAGGAGGAGATCAAGCACATCAAGGAGTTCATCGCCAGCGCAGGTACCTACGCCAACTTGGTGCGACAGGCTAAGTCCCGGCAGAAGATCCTCGACAAGATGATTGCCGATGGCCTCATCGAGGAGGTCAAGGAAGAGAGGGAATTCAAGTTCCGATTCACAGATGTCGACAAGCTACCCCCTCCTGTCTTGTCGTTTGACGATGTCACATTTTCGTACTCGGGTGAGGCCAAGGACGACCTGTACCGCAACATCGATCTCGGTTTCGATATGGACTCCCGAACAGCCCTTGTCGGCCCCAACGGTGTCGGAAAGAGCACACTGCTGCGTCTAATGACCGGGAAGCTCTCTCCGACCAGTGGATCCGTCCGTCGCCACACTCACCTGAAGCTCGGCTTGTACTCTCAACACAGCGCTGAGCAACTTGACCTAACCAAGAGTGCTCTGGACTTTGTCCGTGACAGGTACCGTGATAAATCGCAAGACTACCAGTACTGGCGACAGTGTCTTGGTAGATACGGAGTCTCTGGTCCGGTTCAAACCGCGCTGATGGGTACTCTGTCCGAAGGTCAAAAGAGCCGAATCGTCTTCGCTCTGCTTGCTATTGATTCGCCAAACATGCTTCTCCTTGACGAACCCACAAACGGTTTAGATATCCCCTCCATCGATGCTTTAGCAGACGCTATCGAGGCATTTAGCGGTGGTGTAATCGTTGTTTCTCACGACTTCAGGTAAGAACCATCTCTTTCAATATACATCAACAATTACTAATGCGTATAATAGATTGCTCGACAAGATTGCAAAGCAAATTTTGGTGTGCGAGAACCGATCGATCAAGCCGTGGGACGGTTCGATAGGAGAGTACAAGAACTACCTGCGCAAGAAGATGTTGGCTGCCGGTGCAGTTTAAGATCTACCACTTCTCACGATTCCCATTTAGCCCGGTTAATGATCCAGAGATGCTCTCATTTGCGAGTGATGATCGTACTATAAAAGTGGTACGGAAAAGGGAACGCATACGTACATACAAGGTCGCGGCTCGGAGGTCTATAGATTGGGCAACGAGGTATAGAGCCGCGGCGGCCTTGAATTAAAAAGCTTTGCTTTTAAAAGGGGTATTTAGGGACCGCGGAGAGCCAACGCGAATATGCGTCGCGATTTCGCACATAGGAATAGATTAGATGAATTAAAAAAATCCGCTTAATATATCCGACCATAATCGTACAAATGTGACCTTATATCTACTTACTTACTTAGGTACTATAGCGACGGAGGGGATAAATATAAAACCATTTTAAAAATACGAAACCATTCCGTAATTTAAAACCATTATATAACGAGTTTTTATTCGAATTTATAAAAATTGTTTTATTTAAGTAAAATTATTTTATTAAATAAAATGTTTTTAAAAAAGCGTTAAAAAACGTTAAAAAGTATTAAAATACGTTAAAAAATTAAAAAAAGTTAAAAAACGTAAGTTTTAAACTTAAAACTTTTACATTTATATAACGTTAAACTTTAAAATAAAAATTAAAATTTAAAATTTAAACAGTTAAATTAATAAAATTATTTTAAATGATTTTAAACCACACGTTTAAAAAATTTAAGTTTAAAAAGTTATACCTTTTTTAACCATTTCATTTTTTAATTAATTATAACACTATATAACCTTTTTAAATTTTTTTTAAATTATAATTTAAAGTAATTGTAAAATATTTTTTAATAAAAGTTTTTTTACTAACGAAAATAATCATTAAAAACATCATTAATAATAACATTATTAATAATATTAAAAATAATAATATTATAAATAATTAATTAATTATATAATAATTATTAATTTTATTATTAAATTTATCGATTAAATATACTTTTAAAATAAATTAAAATTAATTATAATACGTATTATAATACGCGTTATAATATGTGTTATAAAACGCGTTATAATATATAATATAATAAATGAAGTTTAATATAACCGTATAATGTTTTATAAATATATAAAAAATCGAAAAAGTTTAAATAATAGTTTTATTATTAAATTAAAAATAAAATAAAAAATATTTTTATATATTATTAATTAATTATATTAATTAATTATAATGTTAATTATAACGTAAATTATAACGTTAATTATAATATTAAACACTTTTATTAATAAACATTTTTAACGTTTTAATTTAAAATATAAAAATGTAAAACTATATAAATATATAAAAAAGTTAAAAAAATAAATTAAATAAATTATTAACTTTAAATCATTTTAATTAAAGTTATTTTATATATTATTATAATATATTAATTAATTTTAAACTTAATATTAATTTTAATATTATATAAAATTTAATATATAAAGGTTTTTTAACGTAATGGTATTTTAAATTAAATCTCGAGAAATTTTTTAATAAAGCTTTATAAATATAAACATATAGATTAAACATTAAATGGCGTTTATAACGTTAATAAAAACGGGGGAAGTAATAAACGTAACCCGCCGTTTTTTAAACATTAATTTAAACTCGTTAAAATAATAATAAAACGAGGTGGTTAATTTTATTAAATTATTTTATTGTGAAAATTTAATTGATTTTTATTTTTATATTTTTTATTATTTTAAAAAATAAAATCTTTTTTTTAAAAAACTTTTTAAAAAGTTTTAAAAAATTGTAAAAGTTTATAAAAAATAATAAAAAAGTTATAAAAATTTAATTCAAATTACGTAAATTTTAATAATTATTATTTTAAAATTATAAAACGTTTTATAAAACGAAATAGTTTTAAATAAATAAAACGAAATTTTTTTATAAAAAAAAAAAAATTTTATAAATTTATTAAATCTCGGATTTAATTAATTAAAAGCTTTAAAACGTTAAAACGTTTTATTTTATAAAATGATGTTAATTTCGAAATGATTTTTTAAAAACTTTTATTATTAATATAATAAATATTTAAATATTTATTTATAAAATAATTAATAAATTACAAATATAACTATCGCTATTATAAATATTAATAATATTATTGTAAATATTAAACTAGTTATAAAACATATTTTACGATAACTTTTAAAAACTTACATGTTAATAGCTTTTATGGTCGAAAGATTACTAGGTTAAAGGATGGATTTTGTCTGTCCATATCGAGCCGCGGTATTCCTATAGAATTTCCCCTCACGCAAACTGCCAGAGTATCTCACATGGATATATACGCCAATGACAAATGAAAATCCAACAAGCACTAAAGGCCGCTTGGCCCAATGGTAAGGCGTCTGACTACGACCAAGCATAGTAAAACATGCTCGGAAAGTCATCAGGAGATTCTGGGTTCGAGCCCCAGGGTGGTCATTCTTTTTGCTTTTTGCTTCTTGCTGGTATTATTGAGTAATACAAAGACAGTCATGCATTTCCCTCTTTTCTTCTGTTTTGCGTTTATCTTCGCCTAGTTACTCTATTTCGAAGCTGCCAAGTAAGTGTACGTGACATCCGGATTAAACTGTAGAATTATGGCGACTCTAAGCACTCATCGCTATGGCTACTATCTAGGTAAGCTTTAGAATCTTCTAGTTAAGGTAGTTGAAATTTTGCAGATCATAGCAACGGGGGAGGCCAAGCTCGTTACCATTCTTGCAATAGTAATAAATAGCATAGTTACAAGAACCATATGTAATAAGAATAAGAAGTAGTTCTTCCACGTTTGAGTTTGCTTTAAATTACTTCTCTCATTTTAGAGTAACTAGCTTTTTCATTAGAGAACCGTGGTTACCTATACAAAAGACATACGAAGCTGATACAATAGTTAATAGTTAACATTAACACTGTTAAACTATTTAATACGAATATTCGTCTATTCTTAGTTCCTCAATCTTAGTTTGTCAAAAGGTTATGGACTCGAGAACCGCCATTTACAGATCAAGCTTCAGGTATCGCATTTATTATTACCATTTCCGCTCGTCACCTCAATAAGTAGGCGTGTGTGCGCAATGGTAGATTCCACAAGGTCTGCCCTTCTAATCGTAATCCTACAACGATACAAATAGGCCTTTGTCCACAGAAAGAAAGAAAGATGATATGCTCGGAAGAGCAATCCGGTTTGCAAAGTCTAACCACCCAGTACGACGATTTTTAGACCACCTCTCCCTTCTCTCCTTGCAAAAATGACGATTAACTAAAGCTCTATGAATCTCTGTATGTATTCGTCCCACCGAGAGCCTGCCCTGCACGTAAAATCGATGCCAACGTAACTCCATAACACTCCTCTTATTTTGTACAAGGCCCTCTGGCCCTAAACTCCTGTCTCGAGAAGCGCTATTCCCACTTTCCTATGTTAAGCAATTGTCCTTGATAACGGGTTAAATATCGATCTCGCCATCGGCAATAGCAAGTCGCTGCTTTGTCGTTTTGGCCTTCTTACTGCCTACTTTTCGTTTCTTTGCAGCTTTCGTGTCTCCGGCTTCGACTGGAGTGGCAGTACCAGAAGGCTTATTACCATCGTCGAAATGACCCTCGCCTACGAGAGTACGGTTAGTAATATACTTTGATAAACTCAGGTGATGTAGTTAGATAGTTTGACTTACCCTCATGATACATTTCGTCCAGACTGACAGCCTCCCGTTTTCGTTTGCCGCCACCTCGCTTCTTCGTTGCTTTATCCAGCTCGCCACTTTCAAGTAACTCTTTTTCGCGCTGCTCAATGAGCTCGGCCTGTTCGTCGTCGGCAAGCCACATAGCAATGTCGCGGTTGCGATTTTCAGCTGGACGACGTCCGCTAAAGTCGACACCCCGAGCGCCACCTCCTTGGATAACAACTCGTTGCACTTCCTCTTTCTGCATCGCACGTTTCCGAATACGTTCTTCAATGGTCCCGCGGGTAATGAGACGGTAGACGGTAACTTGTTTAGTCTGTCCGAGACGATGTGCACGATCCATAGCTTGCGAATCAATAGTAGGATTCCAATCGCTGTCGTAGAAAATAACCGTATCGGCAGACGTAAGATTGATACCCAGGCCACCAGCACGAGTCGATAGCAGAAAGATGAATATTTCAGGGCGTGTCTGGAAATCGTGAACAGTGTCACGACGGTCTTCCAGCTTCGTGGAACCATCTAAGCGGCAGTATTTATAGTTGCGGTAGGTGAGGTACTCCTCCATAAGATCAATCATCCTCGTCATCTGGAAATATAGTAGCACACGGTGGCCTTCCTCCTTCAGCTTGAACAACAGGTGATCCAGTTTAGCAAGCTTCCCGCTATCGGTGACGAAACGATGCATGCTAGGGACAGTAATATTTGTGAATCGCCGCTTCTCGTTATCAGGCTGAGGAAGCATCGCGGGTGGCGGGTATCGTTCGATTGGGACATTCCGCAACACAAGAGCCTTCTCTTCCGGCTGACTAGGTCCATACAATATCTTTCGCATTTTCATGCTGAACAGGGTATCCTCACGCTCGGCGACTGGTGCTCGGGTGCCTTCACATGAAACCTGTATGGGCGGAGCGGAAGCACCGGGCAAGGCTGCTTGCTCAAGCCGATTGAGACCCAAATCTCGCCACGTCCCCCGAGAGACATTCATGAGATTATCAAGCACACCCCCGCTCGTGATCTCTGCTAGAGGTTTCCGATCCGACCGTGCCGCAATCTGGAATAGGGCGTGGGCCGGAGTATAGTTCTCCTCGCCGGGTTCGTCGTAGATAACGTTCATGCGGCCGAGTCGGTTCTCTTTCTTAACTAGGCCCGCAGCTCGCGAAAATACATCCTGATGGCTGGCTTTGTAGACATCTTCTGGGCTGGCATCGGCAAATCGAAGGAAGGAAAACCCGTCATTACCGGATGTGCTTTCACGTACGTTTTCAGGGGCCCAGATGTTCATAAGATGATTTAGGTATCTGTTCCTAAAGCCCGCTTTCTCGTTGTCTTTCCCGGCCTTGTGCAACCGACCACCGTCGGTCCAAACGAGGCGCGGCAACTGGTAGTCGATGAGATTGCGAGTCGAATACCCGACCGCAACGTTATTTCCTTCGCGTACGAATGAAGCAGTTTCGGCGAAGTAACCAGTGAAGAAGGGACTCGCCGTATCAGCACGCTCGAATAGGTCAGGATGGTTACAGACTTTTCGGAACTGCATAACGAGATTCATCAATGTACCCGAGTCCTGGTCGTCACCAAGCGTCGCCTTCTCAATCAGATCCATGATACTAATCTGGTTCCGTAAGTTCCTGTAGTAAGCACGCTGTCGGTAAGTAAGCTCGCAGAACACGTCGAGCTCGATCTTGTCACCGAGTTCCTTCTGCACATGCTTCTTGACTCGGCGCAACATAAACGGTTTGAGAATCAAATGCAGCCGCCTAAGCTGGTCCTCATTAAGCGTCGTATTGCTCTGGGCGTGTGATTCAATATCCTTAGAGAACCATTCGCTGAACTCGTCGTGCGAGTCGAATAACGACGGCATGATGAAATGTAGGAGGGCCCAAAGTTCCTGCATATTGTTCTGGATCGGAGTACCGGTAAGAAGTAATCGGTTACGGCAGTGGAACCCAAGCAGGCATTTCCAACGCGAGCTTTGAGAACTCTTGATAGCTTGCGCTTCATCGAGGATCATATATTGCCAACGCATCTTCTGGAAGTAGGTAACATCCGAGACGACAAGCTGGTACGATGTGACCAGGACGTGGAAAGGCGCATCTTTACGGTACGTATTATGTTTACGGTCCCAGAACTTCCGGAGCACCTTTCGGTCGCCAGCAGTACCCCAGTACGGGAGAACTTTGAATTCTGGGACGAATTTGGCAATCTCCTGCTGCCAGTTGTGTAAAGTAGAGGCAGGCGCAACTACAAGGTACGGGCCCCAGATATCGTGGACCTCGGCGAGGTAGGCCATGACAGATATAGATTGAACCGTCTTTCCGAGACCCATTTCGTCTGCCAGAATGCCGTTAATACCTTGTTCGTAGAGATTGGCAAGCCAGTTTAGACCCTTTATCTGGTACTCCTTGAGTTGGCAGTTCAGCAACTTGGGCTGCTCGACCGTCACATCGCCAAGGCCAGTTGGATTCTGGAAGTTCATTTCGCCGTCCTCGTCCATGTCATTGTCGGGCTTGTTGAAGCTTCGTGCCTTCGCCTGTGCTTCTGCAATAGCGTTCTGAGCATTCGCCACCGCTGCTTCTCTTAGTGTCTCCTCATCCTCAGCGTCGAAGTTCAGATTCTTAAAATCAGTAACCTTCCTGCCGATAGGGCCCGATGGTTCCGAGACGTCAACATCGGCGGACTTGGCAGCGGCATTGGCGTCTGGTGCGATATCCGGGTTATCAGTACTGCGTTCGACCTCGTCCGTCTTGATTTTCTTGCCAATAAAGTGCGAGTACAACTCCGTCTGGGAGATCAAGAAGTTAAGCTTCCTCTTTTGGCGAGCAGCTTCGCGGTCGGCTTCCTCTTTACGAGCATTCTCAAGTTCCTGGCGCTCTGCTGCCTTGCGAAGGTCGCGTTCCTCACGTTCGTTACGCTTCCAGAAGCCCATCATATCGCGCATACAACGCTTTGCGCGAGCTTGGAGGTCTTTAGTGCCTTTATTGGTACGAAGTTGCCAACGCTTAGCCTCTTTCGAAGCCAAGATAGCAGTCTTCTTCAGGTTCGAAGCCTTCGTGCCATATGAATCGCTGGCCAGCTTAAATGCCTTCGGAACATCTTTGCGCGCGAGGTCGCGCCAGATCTGATCATAGATCTGGTTGTACCCTTTGGATTGGAACTTGGCTTCGAGAGGATTAAGTGGAGGCTCTTCGACGGACTTTTCCTTCTCCTTCGGGTCCTTAGTAGGGGAGTCCTTAGATTCCTTCTCTTTCTCTTTAGGCTCCTTAGACGATGACTTGCTTAACTTTATGCGGATCTTGGTCTCTTCTTTGGTAGGTAGCTCTTCGCCCGCATCTAGAGCAGCTTGGGCGGCAATAGCCGAATCCTTCTCTGCCTGTTTCTGCTCCTTCGACTTCTTCGGGCGGTTGCCACTACGGCCCTTATTCTTGCTCTTGGAGCCAGCCTCGAGATCGGTCGCCTGGAAGGTCGACATCGTGCCACCTTCTAGATTTAGCTCAAGCGGTGCCAAGTTACGTGCCGGACCCTTTATACCCTTTTGCAAGATCAGCTTTGTTTGCTGTGCCTTTTTATTGGCACGTTCCGCGTCTCGTAACCACTTCGCTCGCTCGGCATCGTCTTCGGCGGCAAGTGCCTTCGCTAGAGCCGCTTCCTTCTGCTCGATGGTGACCTGCATGGATTTCTCCCTGCGCCGCTTACGCTGCATGTCCTTCTTGCGCTCTTTCTCGGCGTAAATTTCGCGTTCTCGGACTTCTTGTAAGGCATCGTCGTAGTGGAGTGTGTCGTATCGACGCCTGCCGTAGCTCGCATGTTCATTCAACTTGCTTGACAGCGAGATAGCCAAGTCTCTTCTTCGACGAACATGGTCATCATCTTCCATCTGTCCGATGTCTAACCTACGCTTCTTTAAACGTCCATGGAAGAATTCTTCTTCCGTTTCGAGTTCGGATAGGTCGACATCTTCCATCTCGGCATCGAGTTGGTCGAGCAGACTCTGGATCTTCTTTTCTTTGTCGGCTGAGAGGGTCTTCGGCTTGACCTGTCCATTAGCCTGCCTCTTGGGAGCTCTTGAAGGGGTTTCCTTCGCGTGATTCGCAGACGCGCGACGCGAGTCTTTTCTGGAACTACTTTCGGTGTCCTTCAAAATTGACTCGCGTCCTTTGCTCTTGCGAGCTGGTTTTTCTTTAAGCTCCGTCATCATGGGAGCCCTAGGTTTCGGAAGTGGTTCAGCGCTGGAAAGGATGTTGGAGAAGGACATCAACTCGGCTGCACGGCTAGGAGTCTAAAAAAGGGGGAGAGGTCAGCAATCATCATCACCGTCGTGCTAATATTAGATAAAAACCAAACATACATTTGATGATGAAGTTGGTTCCGGGTTCAATATTGATGGGAGTGACGGTGCCGGTGTTAAAGAAGTGTTGCGATTGGTAGAAGTGATGGAATCTAGTGCAGTACGGTTGTGACGCGAGGGGGGAGAACCCAAATTAAGGGCTTTGTTAGAAGGGCTGGTCGGTCGGCCGTCGTTTTTGGGGTGCGAGTGTGAATGCGGGCTTCGTGGATATTTTGCATTCACAGGTGAGGGTGAGCCGTAACCATTGTAATATTCGGTCTTTGACTGCGAGAAATCATATGCGTCAGATCGCTGAGAGTGGCCAAGGTCAGTCAAGGGAAATGTCGATGATTTCTAAGGGTAGATTGGTTGCAATAAAAAAAAATTGATTGATGATGTTCCTTATCCCGGGGCGAACACCGAACAAAACGTGACGGACGTTCGCACTGCCACTAAGCAAACTTATGTAGGTACTTTGGAATGAATAAGGTAAGGTAGGTAGTTATAAGAAAAAGGTCTGAGTTGCTAGTAACCCATATTTAAGATTTTGTGGTGTCAAAACATGTTAAGACACATTCAGCCAACATCATGCAAAATGCTTTAAAAAGCTCTAAAGTTGTGTTCGGGTATTGAGGGTTGGGAATGTAGAACATTTTTTTTTATTTAAAGCTTACCTGCTTGGACCAGTTGTCAGAAACTCTCCTCTCCCTGGTTGTATCAGTAAGCGGGTCATAAAAACTCCCTGATACTTTTTCTCTGGACGGTTGATGGTAATCAGGCGGCGAGAGATGGCCTGAAGTCTTAGGAGGTTGCAACGGCGATGCACTTGCACCATTCGTAGACGGCATGGCAGACGACGACGCCATAATTGAGCTCAAGGCTCCCGGCGGAGGAGCCAGAGGAGGTAAGGAAGATAAAGGCGCCAACAGAGTCGATGAAGAAATTGACAATTGATGCGACGCGTTACTATAGGGATGCGCGAGGGAAGTGGTTGTAATGGGTGGCGGTCGCGTCGTCGATCTCGATGTAGGCGATGTGGGAGTCGTGATGGATGCGACGGACAAGTTGTTTTTTGGCGATGGAGAATGGAGGAATGAGGAAGAAGAGGTGGTGGTGGGATTATGGTTGTTGGTTATACTAGTAGTTGTAGTAGTAGTGGCGGCGGGCTGACGAAAATCTAGTGGTTTCGTCGAGGCCGTAACGGTCGGAGAGGTGTTATTGCTATTCCTATTGTTGCTGGTACTGCTGCTTGAACCGGCACCAGTGTGCCCATTGTGGGTGTGGGTGTGGCCGTGGCCGCGAGCGGCTTGGTTTACGTGGGTTGGTACTTGCGCTTGAGCTTGAGCTTGAGCCTGGGCTGCGGCTGCGGCTGCGTGGGTAATAGAATTGTAATTAGTATTGGCGTCAAGGTTCAGGTCATTCGCGTTGCCTTTACCGGTGGAATTGGCAGAATTGGAGAAACGTGGTCCTAGCGTATCTGAATATGTCATCCCCGTACTGGTATTACTGTTATTGCCAGACCCTATTCTAGGTCTTGACAGTGATATTAGTTGCGACGTAGGAGTAACGCCACTCGAATTGCCATCTCTACCGCTGTCTCTACCGTCGTCGCTATGATTATCGTCGTTTACGCGGTGGAGGACAGTTGCATGAAACCCATTCGAAGCCATCTTCTCAACGTTCAATTTTCAATTCCTTGCTTGCTCGTCATTCATACACCCACTCTCTCTCTCTCTTACTTACACACTTCCTTCTCCGCTAGACCGATAGCTGATTTTATACCTGTCTTATGTTCCTAACTCATCGTAACTTGGGTGTGACGTGACAAGTGTAAGACAAGAGGCTGACGCCTTGGGATTCGACAGCGGAAAAAACAAGAGGAAGTTCGGTTACAAATAGATGAGTAAATCTAATCACGACACTTCCCGAAGATAGCTGAAGAAAGTGTGTGATCGTTCTATTAGTATGGTGGGATCTTGTTGTCGTGACGTGGGCGGCCAAAATATTGAGGTTAGAGGCTACGGCAGATGGTAGGTAAGTATTTGTCTAGAGCAGTTCTTTGTCGCAATGGATATGCGCATCGACAAGAAGACTGCTTTGAGAGATGCAAGCTCCAACAAGGCTAGTTCAGAGCGGACACTGAATTATGTGGTAGTCTGAACCGATTGGGGCGAAACTCTAGTCTAAGTCATAGTTGGCGATACATTCGAAGTTGGGTGATGATGGTAGACAGGTTTATAGGGCTAGTTGATGCGACGATGCGGGCTGATGCGAAGACTACACCTTATGCGATGCAAGAAAAAAGATGGCACCAAGGAAATAGGAAGAAATTAGAATGAGGGAAAAGGGGGGGCCGAAAAGGAAACAGCGAAGAAATCAAAAAGTGAAAGGGGCAGGCAAGAGAGACGACAAGAGAAGGGTGCAGGACTTTGAGGTGGAAGGGTCGAGAGACGAAAGAGACGAGCGAAAGAGCAGTTGAGGGCCGATGCGATGACGATGACTTCTTCAAGCATACTGAATTGTATGAATTGCATTGTACCTCAGGTAAATATCCAATGAGGATTCGCACTAAGACTGTGGACATCGTACCTACTTTCCATGGCAGCATGGGCAGCATGGGCAGCATGGGCATCGCATTAGAAATGGAGACACTGATTAGCCCGTTTTCGTTACTGCATATGTCCTTGAATGCCACTGCCACTTTTCTTCCCACATCTAGTGCTTCACCTTCCGGCCTTCTAGCTTTCTACCGCAACTGCCACAAGAACAAGCGAGCAGGGCAGCAGCTCTCCGCCAAGAGAAGTCGTTCCGTGACAGTGACGATCGATCCAGACGGGGGCATGCTGGGGACAGAACATTGAACTAGACCAGGTCCAGACCCATAATCTACCCAGTCACAGGGCTCTCATACAAATTTCGAAGGAAAAAACTCCTCCACACAATGTCGAGCTCAATAATCCCTGTCTTCCCGCTCACCCAATTATAAATCCCTGTTCCCTCGCGTCTCCGCACTCCTTCTCTGGGTTGTATGCAACTCTAGATGTCCCGAACAAGGAAAATGCTACCTTGACCGAAATAAGGGAATAAAGAGAACGAACGAAGAGATTTCAATAGAAATAGAATCAAGTTTTTAGTAAGTTTTGAAGTACGTATATACCTAAATCCCTTGAAAGATGATGTAAAGGCAGGATGAAGAGGTACCTAACTACCTACCTATTACATGTACATATGATCTGATCTGATCAAATCGATGAAAAGTCGCGTCCATACGACGAGATAAATAAGGTGGATCGCCAGGGCTGGAACCAATCGATAAGAGAGAACAAACACGCAGCCACGAATGAGAGCTCCGAAGCAGCCGCAATTTACAATACATGCATACAACATGATAAGAGCTTATCCTGTTCTGGTTAAGTGTGGGCCATATGCCAGGGGCGTTTCGAGCGACACAGGACTGGATTTTCTAACGAAAGGCTGGGGGCTTTTCCGCCTGCGAAGGTGCGTAGGCTTCTCTGCCAACACGACACGAAACTGACCGGTGCAAAATCCTCTTACGCGCAAGTTTCCTCGACGAGAAAAAAAGAAAGGAAAAAAGCAAAGAGGGAAAAAGAAAAATAGGGCTGTCAGTATCCGGATGTGCACTTTCTAAACGCGTCAGCTACGATTGTACGAGGTTGTGTCCAACGTAGGCTGTCAGATAGATGGGATTCCATCCATCTAGTTCTCTCGCACAAAAATTCTAGTACATAATTTGTTCACGCGCCCATCGCGATTAGTACAACGTACATACAGCTCAGCTGCATAGTCTCGAGTTCCGGACGTTAGGTACTGTACTCCACGTTTCGACAGTATGGCTGCATGTCAATCGCCTACCACCAAATCCAAAGAGAAAAATGGGAGGTTTCTCCAACTCTTCACTAACCGCTCTTCAACTCGGAGTGGCGAGCAAGGAATGAACATAATTCCCGGCTATCTTATGTAAAGTATTCCCTCTGCCGGCCAAGTGAAGGTGAGATGTTCAGATAATCTACAAATTCAACGACCGACAACAGCATCCAAACAAGGAATAGGCCATCGTCAGATACTCTTGTATTCGTACCTCACCTACGTGCGTTCTAAATACCTCGGGGAAGCTCTTACAATTATTAAGTACCTAAGTTAATAGTTCATTGTAATAAGTATGCTTCTCTTTATTTTCAACAGCAGATATGAAGAAGATCCAGTGTACCTATCTCAATTATTTTCCAACCGATATCATAGTGCGAGCAAGATCTCGAATTGCACCACCCCCTGGCATCGCGACTAAAGACAACCCCATCTCCCCGTCTCCACATCATAAATAACAGTCCCCTTTTCTAGAGTAGTGTATGTAGAAGCGAAAAACGCAAAATGATCCAAGGAAATAAATGAGCGACAAGAAGTGAAGTATGCATTTTTTTAGTCTCCTTCCCCCCCTTTTATACGACACTCCCTTTTCCCTCTTACCCCTATGATTACGTTACCTCAGGTAGATAGTTTGGGCCAGAGATGAAAGAGAGAATAGGGAGAGAGCAGTGGTTCATTAGATCATGCGCCAGCTGCGGCGCAGGCGCTTGTCGCCTTTGCTCTGCCCAGCGCGGGTCTTACGGCCGCCCCACCAAGTCCAACTGTCCTCGTCCTCACTCTCCCGAATGGCCTCGTCGTTTTCATACTTGTCGGGGCTTCCGGTCGGGTAGCCTGTGACGATCGAGGTAGACTGCGGGTGGGTGACGAGGGTAGTAGGGACTGACGATGGCGCTGTCACTGCGTCGACAGAAGATGTCCCGTCGGCAATGATAGTGACCCCAGGCTCCATTGATCCGATCGGGAAGCAAATCTCGCCGCCGCCGTAGCCGCCGGTGATGCACGCACTTGAGGGCAAAGGCGAGGTTGCGGTCGCAGCATCAGTGCTGCCAGTAGAACTGGAAGGGAGGGGCGTCACGAGCACTGTACTAGTGCTGGGCAGTGGTAGACTGGTTGGGTAACCGGGAACCGAAGAAATGGTGGGGAATGTCTCAGTGCTGCCTTCCGAAGGGATGGTGGCTGTTGTAGCGTCCGTACTTCCAGTAGTGTAGACAGAGCTTAGAGGAACAGGCGCTGGCTGGCTTGACGTGCTAGAAAGTTCATCCGAGGAGCTGGTGGGGTATTCACTCGTCGGAAACTCAGAAGTTGAAGAAGTAGCAATTGAACTTGTGGCTGCGCTCGTGTCCCCCGTACTGTAAGTTGTAGTTGGTGATGCTGCGGGAATGGGGTAGCAGATATAAGTGTAGCCACCCCCGTAGGTTGGCTGTTGAAGGCAGGTGGTGGATGCGGGAGCGCTTGAACTTGGAGTCAAAGCTGTCTCAGTAGACGCGGTTTCAGTCGACGATTCAGGGAAGCGAAATGTCATCGTACTCCAAGTATTTGAGCTACTTGTTTCTCTGGGCGTCGAAGAGGACGCAGTGCTAATTGAGCCCGATTCATTAGGGGAAGGGCTGGTTACCGCAGCAGTCGACGAGGTGCCTACGACGGGGCCAGAGTAGGTGCTGGAGTAGGAGCTTGAACTGCTTAAGGAAACAGTAGGGGAGATTTCTGTGCTGGTCGAAGATCCTAGAACGACGGTTGTCGTCCACGAGAATGAATTGCTAGGAGTGTAATAGGATATTGACTCTGTCCCAACAGTACCAGACGAGGAGCTATATGCAGAACTAGTTGTTTCACTGATGGATCCTGTTATCGAGGATGATATAGACCCCGAGTATGTCGTAGCTGGCCCACCAGACGTATCTGCTGTGCCAGGAAGACTACCTGTCTCAGTGCTCAAAGACCAATAGGGAGAAGTTGTGTAGCTGTTAGACCAAGTCCAGGAGCCCGTGCTAAAGTTTGAGCTGAAGATCGAGGACGATATGCCAGATGAAGCTGAAGTAGAGATACTCCCGCCAACAGTACTTGTGCTATACGGGGCCGTGCTAGAAGTGCCAGAGATCGAGGTGTCCGACACAGTCCAAGGGATTAGAGTGGTGGTCGTAGAAGTAAGAGTGGATTCCAACGAGGATGACCAAGAACCGGCCGGGTACGTCGAAGTTGGCGATGCTCCGGTTGACGTGCTCGAGTCCGATGTAGGGCTAACGGTCACGGCTGGGCTGCTCGAATATGTTCCACTTGTCAAAGTGTCCCCCGTACTTGATGTAGACACATCGTGACTACTTGTTGCCGAGTCTGATGTGCTTATGCCGGGAATGGAAGCTGACGTGCTTGTATCGGAAGAATCTGTCCCACTGGAGAGGTCATCGGTGCTACAATATATTAGTGTCCTATTTTGATATCAATATTGACCAATATTAAATGCTTTTTCTCACCATGTAGTGCTTGACGTCTCTGGCAAAGTATTTACTGTTGAGCTCGTGACTGATCCGGTACTATAGGGCAAAGATGACGACGAAACAGTGGTGTTGGGGAAGCCTGAAGAGTATGTTGAAATGGGAGAGCTGTAGGAAATACTCGTCGACCCGGTTAAAGTGGCGACGGAGCTTGATGTTAGAGTTACAGTAGTATCGACGGAAGTAGTGGAAAGAGTAGGATAAGAGGATGTTGAAGACAAAGAGCCGACAGGGGCCGTAGACGAAGTTCCAAACGTGTTAGTTGAGTACCACGGTAAAGTCGAAGACTCGGAACACCCGACAGACACAGTCACAGTGGAAGCACAACTACTACCACAGACTGTAACTGTGGTCGTAACGGTTTTTACTTCGGACTGCTGAGGAAGACCGTTGATCAAAGAAGCTCTAAGGCATATGTTAGTAGGTATATAACACGAAACACTTAGCATCAAGAAGCATACCCTAGGCCTAAGAAGGCCAAGCGAGTGAATGAATGCATCATGAGGATCTCGAGATGATATCTAAACAAAACGAATGTAAGAGCCTCGAGTAGGCGAGAATCTTAGAGACACGGGATATAGAAGCGTATCTGATTTGAGAACATGTCCTCTTTATAGACCTACATATGTCCCAACTCGCCATTACATAACTGTATTTACGAAGACACATATTGCTCGATGCTCTATGACAACATGGAAGGCTGATGACTTTCAAGGGGTATGTGGGTCTACGTTTGTATACATCAGGACAGCCTTAGATCCATGCGACATCCCGACGGAACATGCTTCATAACCTGGTTCTCTACTGGGATGACCGACGATATTATATTAAATAGGCCGAGAGCAGTTGGCAGCCACAGTAGCGCAAAGCTCAACGACGTCGTCAGAATCATTTACCCATCCTAAGACAATCTGCGGATAACAGGGCTGTGGTGTCGTTCGAATTAGACTATTGGGCAGTTCTCAGTGACAAAATGTCTTACACGCACGTTTCCTAATGGCAAGTACAAGGTTATTCGCCGTTCTTCAGTGCTAAAGGCTATGATTAGAACTCGTTTGCGGCGTGCGACGTGGTTGTGCGGCGGGATGAAGCCGCCAACTAGCTGTTGATATAACGGCTGGCCGCTTCCAAGATATCCGAGAAATCTTGTTCCGGCTAATACAAGCATACAAGCATACAAGTAAGCGTACGAGCAAACGGATCGGTTAGGTTTGGTTGGCACATGGTTTGCTTGACTGCGTATCCTGGCTTCTCGAACAAATAGCATAGGCTACCGGTGCTGGGGACGGGATCTTGTTTAACACGGGCTCCCCTCAGCCCCCCTAGCACATCGATACAAGATTTCGAGCAGGATTAAATGCAGAAATCCGTTGCGCCACTTATGCAGGGTTACGGTTAGAGATACCAGCTCCCATACGTGATATGTACTTATGTAGCAACTATATGAAAGTATACTGGGTGTTTAGACTGCCCCTGTTGCCACTACCGATACACAGGCGATGCTTGCAGGGTCAACGGGTATCACTACTAGTACAAAAGTCGTTCCTTGCATATATCTTGAATATATTGGTCAATACCTAAAGAGGAGAGAGCTGCTTTGGCAGTAATTTTACGTGCCTTGCAGCTACTGAAGATGCAGGCTTCCGATGCCGTCCGACAAGTCACAGAAAAAGCGGAACGCATTAGAACGTAAATCCGGATAAACGGGGTAGATCATCACGAGGAAGGGCATAGTAAGGTGTTACGAGCATGTATACCTTAGTTGATAGATATGATGCCAATAGCATTGGCAGCGTTACACGTTGCGTAGATGGGATCTGGCTGTATTGATAAGTGAATACCTACCTATTTGGTGATCTAGTCCGAGGGGAATTAGTAGAATAAAACAACACAGAGGTTCGGCTCACGGGAGAAAGGGATGCTGTAAACCGTGAATATGTCCTTCAGACACAGAAACTTCCGAACCGTGATTGAGTATGGACGCGTGGGCCCAGGCATCAGTCGGAACCCATCGGACGGACGGAATGGCTCACGCGTATAGTTGCTGACGGCAGATTTAAATCGGCCGAGACCCAATGTGCTGTATACGTATGTGCTCGCGAAGAGAATGTAAGAACTTACCTAAGGTATTAGGTAGCAGTTGGAAATCAGGGTTGACACAAGCGGCCGTCGATTTGCCTCAGAATGTCTCTTCGTCTACGTACGAAGCCTTCGTAAATATATTAAGACGTGACATGATGGACTCGGAGGCCTGGGATATGATATAGAAACTGTGCTACTTAGACACAGCTTCTGATGCCACGTATCAATTTGTATTCCCCTGAGGATGTATTCATTTTGAAGGTAATTTATCTAGGTAGTAATTCGTTGTCTAATGGCTGGGTCTCGTAGGAGTGGCGGGGGTTTGATACTAGCTATGAATGTGAGACGACGTGCTATATGTCATAAAACGGTGGCCTCGATAGAGTTAATTGGTAATATATGAGTAGGTACCTACACACACATGGGCACGGCCAGGGGCAGCCGTTGTGGCTTTGTAATAATGCGTACACACAACGTTGGGTTGGTACCGAATAAGCCACATGTTATGTCTCAGGGGCGGCAAGCGGCGCTGCGTCGCTGCGGTGCGCCATCTGATATATAGGTACCGGTGACATGGTAGATAGATGTACTTCCTAAGGCACTTATGCATATAATGGAAATAATGACCCCTAAGAAGGCATAGGAGATAGGTATGTGGGATGTAGGTGGTTTTACACCACCTCATGTGCGGGAGGAGAGAGATGTATGGTAAAACCCATCCCTTCCGGAATCTCAACAGTTGGAATACTTCTCAAGAAGCTTCTCAGAAGTTTTATGTTCAAAAGTAGCTAGATTAGGGGTGCAGCTCTAGCTAGCCTTCTAAAGCGTTGCTAACTGTTGATAGCATACGAATGATTCGGCATATATTTGGTCAATGCCGAAAAACCGGTGTAGGTTCGTGCAAATGAGAGACATTAGAATTGCGCATCCGAATGAGCGCGGAGAATGGTAACCCACGAGGCCCATGCTCTGAGGTTAGTTCAATGAAGCAAACCGGAGATGATGTATATCTAACGAATGGACAAAACCATTAGACAGAAGTAGAGAGCAACTAGCCATCCTTTAAGGATAGTAATCTTGGGTCTAAGTGACTCGAAGGGCAATTGCTGTTATCCCTCACAAACGGCCCTGGCAAAAGGGTTATGCTGTGGAACGACAACAGTTAAGACTTTACATCTCAGGAGAAGCCGGTCGTTGGCTCGTGTATGGAGGCCTGGTGTACGTCCGAAACAAGATGCCAACGCAGCAGGTCGAACTCGAGGTCCGGTATGAGGTTCTCCTTTCCCTACTATTGACCAGCTTCAACTTAATACTAAGGCATCTAAAATCCTAGCCTTCCCAATAGTGTGGACGAATACCGAGGCAAGTGTGCTCGGCAATGCACGTCAATTTCGACTATCCCCTACTAGATGCTGGTTGACTCTTAATTGTAATCTATTGATCGCGTGAGGATTGTTGCGGCTCATCGTGGCCGGAGATCAACTGCGGTCTAATGCCAGATCATGTTGGGTAATTCTCCTGGTGGCGCGCAGTAGCGCTGGCGATATGAGACAAGTCATTCTCAAGAGTGTTCAGAACACGCCGATCATCATTGTAGGCCATTCCTCTACAGGATAGAGAGCATCAATTATTGACGCTTGACTACTGGATGGCGCCGAAGGGCGAAAAGGAAAGACAGAGGACACGCGGTCAATGTTCTAATATATAAGACCAGTCGACGACCACCACAACCTCGATTCTCTTCTCAATATCAGCAACAAAAACATCAAAAAAACGCGCTCTCTTACAACACACACTCGTTTACATATTCTCATCAGCAACGCTCGTTTCGTTAAGCAATTTCACTCCTTTTTTTTATTAAATTAATCCTCAACGACACATCCAAATCAGCCAAAATGCAGTTCACCATCATTGCCGCTCTCACCATGGCCATCGGTGCCCTCGGAGCCCCCCAGCTCGGCGGCTTCCCCAACGGCAACCGCGTTCCTCCCCCAAATGGTGATCTTACTGTCGGCCAGGCTGGTGACACCTGTGGCTCTGACCTCGATCTCAGCTGCTGTGACAAGGTGGACCAGTCCGGGGATGCCATCAACACTGCTGAGGGTATCCTTGCTGGTCTCCTTGAAGGTGGTTTGGCAGATCAAGCGGTTGGCCTGTTCCAAGGCTGCTCGAAGCTGAACGTTGCTGCTCGTGAGTCCATCCCTGGTAGAAATATATGTATATTTTCCATTGCTAACACAAATCACAGTCATTGGTATCGATGATCTCCTGAACAACCAATGCAAGCAGAACCCCGCTTGCTGCCAGCACTCTGGCATGGAACAGGTTAGTAATCTACTCCCTAATTTGTGATACAATGCTGACTCCTACGTAGGAGGGACTTGTCAACCTCGGTCTCCCTTGCGTTGCCCTCGGAAGCGTCATATAAATGCCAGCCTTGTTTGGATACAACTTGCATAACTGGTACGCACCATTTTGGGGGAATGAGATATGTTGGGCTGTAATGTTGAGGAGAGTGCCAAATTGTATTGCTAGTAGCCTGCTTTCAGTGATTTAGTAAATCCAACTTTCGTCGCTCGTTACATAGTATGCTTTTCCTGCTGTGACTCGGTTCCCCATTCTCTCTATCATCACCTGCACCGACCCTCTACAGTATTCGCCTCTCCGTATCGTGCTCTTTTCGTAATATTCTAGTTTTAAGATGCTCCCAGCGCGCTATATTATAAATCCCAATGAGAGCTACCTAATGTATCATCCGACAACTAATCAAACCCGTTTAAACCCAAACTTGGGTATGGACTAACTGCCTAACCTAATTGCTTCCCATATGGTATCATCCCATAACGCCAAAGTGGATATATCATAATACGTCGTTAAAGTCATTAGATCAAATCATCTCATGGTCATAAATAACCAATGATGTAATATACCTACCTCCCCGACTTCAATACCCCCTCGCGGTGACAGCTTCAACTGCAAGCAACTCGACCCGGCCGATGTATAATTTCATAACATGGCAGACAGGATCGCCCCAGATAAGCCCCCTCAACTGCTCGTCAGTCGCAACCTGTGCGATGACACCTTCGCTTAGCCGTTCTTCCACGGTCTTCGCTCGTTTAGTTTTGGAGCTTGAATTTCCTGATCTCAAGATAACAATTTGCCCCGCATTGCTTAGAGTACTTGGCGGAACGTTCCATATTGGGCCTGGGGGTTTCGGTTTGTTTGACTTCGAGGACGAGCGGGGTGAAGAGTGGCCAGATTTCGCCGAGACCTTGGACGTTTTCGAAATGAGAGACGTATTAGAACCGGTGCCATGCGTTTTGCCGTGTTTTTGGGATGAGATTTTCGACGGTGGAGGATGCTTTCCAGACTCCTTGATTTCTAATGGGGCTGGCGCAACAAAAAGTTCAAGGAGGCTTTTCACGTAGGCTTTATCGGCCCTCACAACCGGGTCACCCTCGTTAACGAAAGTTAGGAATACAAATTTTTTAAATTCAGAACCCAGGGGTTTTTGCAATGGGAGTAGCGAGACTGGAGGTGTGCCGAACGTGATACAATGCACTCTCTTAAAACAACCTGTCAGAGTGTTTAGCTCCGACGACGCGGCTTTGGACGTCGAAAGCATATGCGCGTAAAGGAGAGACGCGACGGCTCCTCCAGCTGAATGGCCAGTGATTAGAAGCGAATATGAACATCGTCGCGGGTCCTCCTCTAAAAGATGACGGAGCCTGGCGGCTACTGGAGATATCATCTTTCGAGCAACCGACAGGAATCCTGCATGGCAGAAGTTATTTGGATCATCCTGGGACTTGTTAATATGGCGTGCTGAATTTGGCAAGCGTTCATAACTTACCAGGAATCCCTTAGGCGCTGTTGGTGCAGTATTCAGATTGACAGACCAGTCCATAAAAGTCGCTGTTCCTCGAACGGCAAACACAATAGTGTTCATGTGATCCATCGGAACGGATTTGATGCGCATAGCCTTAGCTCCGGTTCTCCAATCTGCATCGACGTGGGTATCTCGTTCTGCCCCTCGCGGATTCTCATATACTCTTTCTGAGTACTGCGCTGCTAGGCATACTAGGGGATATGTCGGTATATGGCTGTTGAATATTAGCGCTGGCACGATATAGGGATTGCATTACATTACGTACAGGCGGAGAGGAGTTAAATTCGACGACAGCTTTGAGTTTGCATATAATTCCACCTTGGCAAAATAGCCCCGAGAAGCCAGTGACGACGTTATTGCATTCGCTTGCCCCTTGGGGACATCCTTTGGGGCTCCCTTCTTCCCCTTCTTCGCAGGCCACTTGTGGACAACAGCATGTTGACGTACCTCAGCTGAAGGCAGAGACACCGGATGAGACTGATACGTGAATAGATCATTTTCATTCCCAACGTACTTATCTCGATCGATCAATGTCATCACATCATTGAAACTGCTACATATTTGGTCGTACATCGCAGCACTTTGGTTAAGCATCTGCGTACCATAGGAATGCCATCTCGGCAGACCATCATTTAGTATTTGATGGCCCATGGTTGCCGGGAACATTTGGTCTACTACGTTCGCGGCCGAGCCGAGCTTGAGTTTGCTAACGGCACAGGCCCCATTGCTATGAGAGTACGGACTTACTACCGGTTGGTGGGATGTCGGAGGGCTCAAATAGTAGTGTTGGTTTACAACGATAGGGAGATACGGCTGTTGACTTTGGTACTGAGGGGGAGCAGCTGATCCGGAGGGTAGCGTGTTACTCCAACTAGGGGGCGGCGGTAATGGTGGCGGAGGGACCAGATAACCAGCAGGCTGTCTTGGTGATGGAGTAGTATATGGCTTGTCGTTAAGATGCCATTGTTGCGGTGGCACTTGTGATTGAGATGGATTTGGTGGTACGAACTGGTCGATCCTGGATGGCGAGCTCTCCAGAGTTGGTTTCTTCTTGGATCGACTGAAGAACCCCATGGTGACTCACTTTCAGACTTTTATTTTTTTTCGTATATGTGCGCGGAAAGTATTCTATGCTGCCAATGAACCAATAAGAGAGCTGATCGAAGAGAGGTATCTGACAGATCTTGAAGACCACCATAGGTATGGGCTGAGATACGAAATACAAAACACAAAACTGAGGAAATGAGTAACAACTCTACCCGAAAAGTTGAACAAATGAATAAGAAATGACGAGAGGCCATCGTATTTTGTTAAATGTGTGTCACGGCACCGAGTCTAATAAACTAATAAACCTATAACACCCATTCCGAATTGCTCCAGGCCAATAGAGGCTATCGAAGCTGGTGTACTTCTCAGCGGGTATGCCTTGCCGTTTACAGAATACCGACAATGAATCATAAGAGTTCCGAGTGGTGATTCGCTAGGTGATAATCGCTCAGCCCCAATCATTATTTCAGGGGTGATGGCAGTGGTACCATCGAGGCTGGTCCGGTAGAACAACAGACGAACCACGAGCTTCAGATAGAATGAAGATTCGAGCTTATGCAGGTAACCTTGCATGCTTGCCATGCGAGTGGTCCCCGGAAGCTATCGGGGGATGTCTCATTGCAACTCGGTAGAGAGCTCCAGATGTCTAGATTCTACTACATTGACAGCTCCTCGAGGTATAATCCCCTATAGCATCTTGAAGTTTAGGGCTCCATGCATATGCGGAATGCGAGTAGCCGCCGATATTAAAGAGTTCTCATTAGTAGGATATAGTGTAATCTAGGACGAGATAAGAGATTCTAATATGGGATTGGAACGATGCCAACTTGATGTGACTTGGATAGAAATACATGCTTACAAAATGATAAAGTGATGAAAAGAGGAAAAGTGGAATTGTACATAAAAAAAGGCAGTCTAAGGCAAGTAATGGTGGGGGCTTCTTACCGAGGTGTACGGACCTAATAGAGTTACCTAAAGCCAGGTACCAAAATGAGCCTTAACCTAGGTATTTCTGCGTTACACCAATTCCAAAAGACAGGGATGAGTTCTAATTATATTAGGTAATGGTAGCGAGGTGAAGCCACAAGCGATCAAGCCTCACTTCAGCCATCTCGTAACCAATATAGGCCTAATTAATCCAGCAATACAAGGATTACCCCGGTTTGCCTAATCATCAAGAAACATCTCGGGCACCGGATTTGGAGGGTGATTTATGCGACTACAACGGTAGATTAGAAACAGCTTAAGATTCAATGCCTCAATGCTGATAATTGCAACTTTTCTCAATACGTATTTTGTGAATTGAGAGAAATGCCTCTCAAGACGCTATGGACTTTGTCAGTCGCTCTCCCCATCTACACTATCCAAATATTCCAAATATTCCAAATATTCCATAAACTATTCCTAGTTCTTGCGACCGAGAAATACTAATTCTAGCTTCAGTGGTCGCGCCTCATAGCAAACACCCGCTTGTCCTCGGGGAGCTCGAGCAAGGATGCCGCACGAGATCCTGTAAGACGTCGACAACGCTTCGAAAAGGAATACGGCCAACTCCTAGTGAGCCTAGCAGCCTCTTTCATGTTCTATCTCTCGGGAATCCTCGGTAACTAATCATTCCTTCTCCAGCAAATATGGCGAAACTGCCCAAATATCGCCCAAGACGAAGATGCCGCCGAGAACATTGAACTCCGCCTCCAGGGGCTCACTAATATCCTCGCCGACGAATCCCGACGGCCGTTACCTCATCCTTGTGTATCCTTCTCTGCTACCAAACAGATCTACGTTCCGATCGCCAAGATAGCGACATCGTCATACAATGAGTGGATTATTAAGGAGGCTGTCCTATTTTTTGCTACTCTTATCGAAAGCGAGGAGGAGGCCTTCGTCGAAAGCGATGCATTTTCCGCCAGTTTAACCAATCTCCTGGTTCGTATAACGGGTATCAACAGTATTCGACTAGGTCCCGATACCGAAGTCAAGGTTGTCGAGTTGGCGTTTAATATCACCACTAAGATCCGTCTTGAGCCCGGCATTCTCTCTGCTTGGTTCAAATCCCACCCCGAGAGCCATACAAATGACGAAAAGACCAAGGACCAGAGGGAGAAATTCGCCGGAAAGATTCAGAAGCAGGACTTCCCGCTTTTTTATCTATTGATGGACTATATACATCACGAAGGGAAAATCGGTGACTTCGCTCGGACTGGTCTATTATACATCATCGAAGCCGCTTCTTCCTCTGTTGCCCTGGAGCAGTGGATTGTAGAGAGTGACTTGTCGACCCTGATGGCTACTGGACTTGGCGCGTTATATAGTCAACTGAGTCGGAAGCTTGTTATCGACCATCCCCCGGAGAACCTCCCTCCAGTTCTTGCTTTATCCGATTATCAACATCCTACATCAACCTTTGAAATTGTTAGTTCTTGTAGCCCGGATTTCCAGCTGCATTTAGAGACGTTCCTCTCCCATTTGCTATTCTGGCAGGATGTCCTTAACCACTGTCGATCGGTGGAAGTAAAATCAACTCTCCTCGAGCATTTCCAAGTTATTTTCCTACAACAACTGCTGTAAGTTTCAATACCAACCTTTGCTATCTCCAATCTAACATTTTAAAAGGTATCCTTCCCTCTTGGAGTCCTCAGATGTAGATGGAGGCTCGTCGGTGGCCGTCTTAACTTATCTTCGACGTATACTAGAAGCTTTGGATCATCCCGATATGATTAACCTCATCCTTCACTACCTGCTAGCTCTCCCAGATGCGAAGTCGGCCGCGCCACCCGATGTCGAGCCGTCGGTTAGCGCTGCGCGAAAGCGAAAGTCCATGGACCTCGCTACTATGATGGCTACTAAAGTTGAACCCAGCTATACACCCCTACTATTTAATCTAGTTGATTTAATTCGCTCATGTCTGAAGTCTCGGAACCAGCAGACCGTGTGTGTTACGCTTCAGCTCGTGGCGGCGATCCTTAAGCGGCATCACCGATACGCGACTACGACTCTTCTTCACACAGAAGGTATCGATGCCAATACTTCTCGTAGAACTGTGGGTGCCCATGAACAAGAAGTCGAGTTTCTCACTACTCTAGCCGGGTCTGTTGGGGGCCAAGACAATTTTAATGAGATATACGAGAACATCCTGAAAGATAGCATGTCGCGTGTAGAAGGTCACCCATGTTCTCTTAAATTGGTTACCCCGAACCTTCCCTTAAACAACCCCAAGCTACCAATAATTCCGGATTCTTTGCCTGGAGCACCTGGGGATGTCCCACCACACACGCTAAGCGCGGAAGATCCTCTGTGGAACAGCATCTTAGACATTCTGGACACCTTTTTCATCAATCCCGTCGAGATGAACCTATCGGCTACGGAGACTATACTTGATTTAGCAGTATGCGGGTACATATCTGTTGAGGGGTGGCTTATGCGACATCCAAGAAGATATTCATATAATGGAGATACTGATGAATCTACATCTCTCCCCTTAGACCCCGAATCACCCTCTTTTGCCGAGACCGAGAAGTTAAAAGAGATTGAAAAGTGCCGCCGTTGGCCGGTATGGCAGTCATCGGCCTTGCCACGTATTCTCACTGCCCTAGAGGCGCTTGCTGATCAGGTTGATTACTTCCGAGGTTCGGTACCGCGATTCGAGGAACTCTTACAGCAACGCCGTGAAGCCTTCCAAACGGCTGATACCGTTATACCAAACCAGAATTTCCGGCCAACCTCTACCACGGGAGCCTCTATACCAGATCAAACAAGTCAGGATGGGTCCCGCGCGGCATCCCCACAGCGGCCTAGTGCACTTGAAGGGTTTGCACAGAGGATATTGTCCGAATTTGGAAGTCCAAGCCGGTCAGGTAGCCCACGCGGGCGGAAGGAAACAATTCGAAGTTCGAGTACAGGATCAGGAACTTCGGGGGGGCAAGGGGTTACATCACCAACTCCCAAATCGATACAACCTCCGCCGAAAGAATTTCCTCTTAACTATGATAATCCGTCTAAAAGCGGGTTTGCACGGTCGCTCTCGCCTGGGAGTCAACATTCTGGTAACGATAGTCCGATAGTCAGCGAAGCTGCTGCATTCGCAGCAGCCGACCAAGGGATACTTGCCCGACAAGTAAGCTTACCAGCACAGAAGATCGAACCGATTCTCTTAGACTTTAAACGAAATAGCGCCAATGCCGCAGCAGATGTCGAGGAACAAGAAGGTGAAAACGAAGGGAAAGCAGATATCATAGAAGACCAGGATAGTAAAGATGAGAGCGATGTTGTGGACCAATCTATTGCCCCAACACCACCCGAGACACCACCCGAAGTAAAGACAGTTTCGGTCTCACACATTCTCACCAACGTTATTATTTACCAACAGTTCTTATTAGAATTGGCAAGCCTGGTTCAGGTCCGGGCAGGTCTGTTCAACGAGGTTAGATTTGCTTAAGTGCAACTACTCAATCGGTGATGCGCACGACTCACGGATGATGGCGGTTTTCTTGGCCCCCTTTTCTCAGCAAGAGGGACTACCACATTTTATCGGCGGCGGAGGCTACGTCTTGGCGGGTATTAGACAGCTCAGGGGGAAGTAGAGCGACGCTTGCATGCCACGAGTTTATGATGCGTATGAGAGTTTAAGAAGAGGAGAAAGAGCCTAACCTAGGTTTCGTTGCATGGCCTTGTCGAACAGTCTTCGTTACTCCTACGCTAGATACCATTTATTCTATCCCTCTCTCTCGTTTGAGAAGGGAGACGTGCTAGTTATATCAATACTATCAATACTAGGGAAATGCAATTTTGTTGTTGCGCCGTCGCGTATAGATGATTGAGAACTGTATCCGTATTCGTACGGTTGGTATTATCACCCGAAAATACTACGTATTAATATACGAAGTTATAGAGTTAGAGCACCGTTAAACAAACCCTACGATCATGGTAGGTTATAAAGGATCCATTATACAGTAGGTCTAGTTCCCCTTAAATCTAGCCAACCCCTTTCGTATTGGCGGCAATACCTTCTAATTGTTGTCGCCAGTATTGTGATCAAGTATAGGTTGCCAGCTTAATGCTTTCATCCCGCAGAATTCGATTGATTACATTTATTATCTCCATGAACTAATACTAGTTACATGAATTAGTTAGTACCTAGGAAAAGAGAAGCAAAATAATCCATCTTATTTGTCCATCAGACCTCCTGGACCCCCTCTTCGTTTCGGTTCGCCTCATCGCCTTCCGCCTCGATCTGCTCCAACAAAGCCACCCAACAAGAGTAATATTCCTCCATGTTGCCCGTATCGAACCACGTCTCCCATTTGGCATCCCCCCCGAAAAGATGCTTCTCCATACACTGCGTGAACGTTTTCGGGCTTGGTCGAGCCTGCGGCGCAGTTCTCTCCCACATCTCCCGGGCAGCATGCCCCATATCGCAATGCACTGCAACCTCGAACGCTGAGACTTCTTCGAAGCACCATGTGGATTCGGCGGCATCCTTGCCGGTGCACATCAGAGGGCCTTTCGGTAGAAACGGATCAGCGCCGTGTTCTAGAAACGCGACGATGGTAGAGTACGGGGGCCGGTTTAAACTGTAGCGCGTGGCAATTGCCAGCGGTGTCATTCCCTCTGCGTTCAACCGGTTCACGTCCGCACTCGAAATGCCCTCCAAGAGCCGTTTGATTACGTCCACATCGTCCCATGCTGCAGCCTGGTGTAGCCAGTTGGGATCCCGATTGGCAGGGTCGAAATCAGGCTCAAGGCGACCGAGCAGGTATCTGACCCATACCGGCGACTGGTATTCCAGAGCCTCCGTTAACAGACCAGGTAACTTCTCGGCCGGTATGCCAGAGTCGAATATTAGTGTAAACGAGTCGAGGACACAATAGTCAGGACATGGGCGACGTAGCGATGCTTTCGCGGCGGAATATATATCGTCGGGGTCCTCGATTGTGGCGCCGTGGCAGATGAGGGCATCTATCATATACTCGATACTGTTAGTATTGTCATATTTGCTAGATGTAGCAAGTTCCGTGAGGAGCTTGTTGAGGTATTTCCAATCAAGCATGGACTCGGTTGCCATATCCAAGACATCGTACAAGTATTTCGGTTGGAAGTAGCGGGAGTAATTATCGACTGCCCATTGAAGTAATGTCCGACCGTCGTGTAAAGGGGCGTCTATTTTAGCGCCATGTTCTAACAGATTCATAAGCTTGGCATGAAATGATTTTATACCGTTCGTGTTTTGCAGCAGAAATCCTAAATGATCCGTTACGTCTGTAGCCCCCTTATACTTTTCGGTAAGTATTAATAAGAGTTGCGACATGGTCTCAGGGCTTCCGTTTAGGATCGCTTCTTGTAATGGCGAATATCCTTGAGGGTATTTTTCTGTCAGGTCTACGCCAGCATCGATCAACCTCTGGAGTATAGCCTTTTGTGCTGAAATTTTCGGCTTCGATATGGCTGCTTTTGTGCCATAAATGAAGCCGTGGATAGGGTACTTGACTTTGCGTACCGGTTGATCTGGTTTAACTTTCGAGCCAGCGTCGAGTAATATTTCCACGTTTCTGTATTTCCCTCTCATCAGTGCCGACGTGAGCGGAAGTTCGCCGAACTTCTCGGTGTTGACATCTGCCCCAAGCTCTATTAACTTCTTGATCATTGTGGTATCCGTGTCTGGCGTCTTCGTATATCTCATCGTGTACCGAAGGGGAGTATATCCTTTCATGTCTTTCAAGTTAATAGAGAGTCCTCTTTCCTTCACTAGATATTCCACTACCCGGACCATGTTAAAGCATGCTGCGTAATGCAATGCTGATCTGGAGGTGTTCTGTTCCGTGGTGTAAATAGGGTTGGATCCACGAGATAGCATCAATAGGGCGGTATCTTCCTGAGACCTTTGCAATGCATTCCATAATGCTGCACATCCCTTTGGAGAATTTTCGTTCATTCCCTCACATGGCAATAACTCGTTGAATGGTGCACCGTGATCCAACAACCACTCAGTAATATCTAGGTAGCCATTCCCACAAGCCAACTGTAGTAGATAGCTGGGAGAACCCCATTTCATATGAGGCAGTCCTATTTGAAATGAATCGGCAACTTTCAAACTAGCAAGGTTTCCCTTCCTCACGGCGCTGTAAAAGAAATTGTAGTACGAGTGCTTCACATCCTTCATGTAGAGCATGCGGTTGAAGACTTCATAAAATCGTCTGCAGGTAAATACCAAGCTGACTAGATCGGATTCTTCCAATATGGTAAATCCGTAAAACTCAGTTGAGCCTGAATCTCCAGACTCAGCGATCATTAGCAACAGCTCGACTGGAAGGTCTGTAAGCTTTGCCATGGCGAAGGCTGAAAATGACTGTCGACTTTGATTTTCCGACTGAAGAGAATGCCGAGTTGCTATGATGACGCAAAGCGTTGGCAGATAGGTAAATAGGAAAGTCGACGTTGGCTGGTTGGGAGGATGATCAATGTTTATACTCTTTATAGTATGTTGTGGTATGAGATGAAGGATTTGATTTTGTTTGGGAATAAAAATTGTGGTAAGGAATTAAAACATTGAACACGCATACACACACACACACGTATATATATATATATTCTCGCGGCCTGATTCTTATCCTGCTGTGCACAGGGCGCCGGCGAACGTAAATATGTTGGGTACATTAGATATGTCACTACCTGAGTCATCTACGGTGCTTGGGATCGTGCGAGATGCAGAAAGTTGCAACCTAACGCCGATATGATCTATTGCAAACTTAAGATGATCTATGTTCTAAAAATATAGTATCTCGAGTGATTCTAAGAAGCATAGATAGCAATCCGACTATGTGAGGCCGCCTCTAGACCACTACGAGTCCGTAACTACCGACACTAGGTTTAACGTCTGCGTGGAAGCTATTAGTGATGAAAACGTAAAAGACCTCCTAAAGGAGGGTTCGGATGTTTATGGCATAGAGAACTAGTTAAAAGCGTTGGGAGACGCATTGTAGCGTAGCAAGTAGTGCTTATTGGAGAGTTTTGCTGGCGAAACTCTTTAATCGAATACATTGAAAGTCAAAGCCAGTGGGATAGGGTTTAGATTTCGAGTGTGAATAGCGTAACAATGTTTGACGTTTGTCATGTATAGTAAATCTTTTCGAATTTTATAGGGTTTAGAGAAAGTCTTTTGGTTACTAGCGGGAGGCCTGTGGATATATAGTACTGCAACAAGTATTATAAAATGTACTCAATACACGCAAGGATTAAATCATTTGAACGCATTGTCACAATATGAAGGGTTGTCTGTACGTATGAAGGGAGATAGCTTAGTTTTCTATGGAAATTCAATAGTGAATATTGCAGATACGTGCTGGAAATTGCCTAGATAAGTACAAAATAGGCAGCTTTTAGGACAACTCGTTAATACTGCGTCGACTAATCTTGACTGATCATTTACTCTTGACTGATCATTTACTCTCGACTGTGCCCAGCTCACCAAGATGCTTTAGTGCGTCACGGGCCTTTTCCCAAGAGTTATCACCGTAAAGTGCACTTCTCAGATATGCCAGTGTCAATCGTTGAACGGCACCGAGGAGCTCGGGGCTCTCGTCCTGGGTCTCCGCTGCATCCCAACCACTCACACCCCCAAGCCCGTGCTTTGCTCCTTTGAGCCACAGCAGGTCTTTGGGACCTGGAGAGAGGTAATAGCTGTCCGCATGCCAATCCGCGCCACGGGTAGTCAGATGCGGGTTCACGTCTTGGTCTCCACATACGATGAGAGCTGGCGTCTTCATCTCACTGAAGTCAGGAGCATAAAAGGGGATCATGAGGCGTCCTGTATCCGAAATGTCCTCCCCTGCGTTTCCCGCGCCGGCGAGTATCACACCGGCTTTGATGCGTCTCTCGAACTTCTCAAAGACTGTACCGTCGCGTGGGTCGATATTCTTGACACCTAAAACCAGACTTGCTGTCCCTGCCCCAAGGGAGTGTCCCGCAACAGCAACCTTGGTCTTATCCAACCGCCCCTTTAGTCCAGGGACAGCTGCCTCAATAGTGTCGATCTCGTCGAGAATTCTGACTAGGTCCTGGGCACGGTCTTTCCAATAGTACTCGTTACCTTTCGGGGGCGCCTCGACTGTAATTGATAGAGAGGATAGGTGGGTAGGCTGAATGACTACGAACCCGTGCGCTGCCCAGAATTCGGCAAGGGGAGTATACCCCTCTAAAGAGTTAAGGTTGTTGCTTCGACCCTGGCCGTGCGAGAGTAGAATTATTGGAAGAGCATCGCCAGTTGAAGGGGCTGTAACTTTCAAGTCCAAGTCAAGGGGTCGGTCTGGGAAGGGAAGAACAATAGGACTGAACGAAAAGACAGGAGTTTGAGAGGTGACAGGGATATTCTTGGCTGCCCCAATAAGACGGTGTTCGTGAGATCGCATTTTGAATAGATAGATAGGTAGTTTGTTCAATGAACTTTTACTAGGTATTTTTGCTTTTGCTTTTGTGTTTCTGTATCTTGTTTGATGCCGTTCAACTCGATTTCTAGTCGCCATCTAGGCTTGTTATATACACAACTCAGATAGCCCATGGCCGGTATTAACAATGGACTTAATATTCTATACCCGGTTACTAAGCTATTCTAGTAGCAAGATGATGCATTTGCTGGCTTGTGGACAAGAGCAAAATGATGAATGACACTAAATCCATGTTGTTTCGGACAGCGGATATTATCAGCTCGGTGTTCCTTTGAATTCCGGAAAAGTCCGGTATACCGAGCTTGGCGTGTGTAAGCCAGGCTATAGGATAACATAATTCTAGCACTGGTTTGATATTATGACTAATGTATCATTCTATACGATGCGGCTTTGGTAGAGTGATTATTAACTTCTGGTCGTGGTTTACATAAGGGTTGTCATGAGGCTGATCTATCATCGCCTCAAATAGCTGAAGAAGATGCGTTTGTGAAAAGGGGTTTGATGGTATTGGGATCCACAACAGTGAGTTGCAACCAATGATGTTCCTTATACACTATGCTTTACAATATCAAATATGCACATTGGTAATTATGAATAATGTTATACCATGGGCTTGCAAAAACAGATATAAATACTTATCTCAGCGAGCTCAGACTAGTCCTCGAAAAACGGCGGGCTACGCCCGCCACCTCCCCCGTCTCCGTTGGCGCCACAGGCGCCACCCAACGCCTGGTCCGTATGTTTGTATCTATAAAGCCCTATCAAAAATTTTTTTAAGATCTAGTCTAAAGCACTATTGCGCCAAAAAGCCTTTACATATTAGATTTATATAGCCTTAAATTAAACATTAAATCTAAAATTAATTAATATATTATAATAATATACAAAATAACCTTAATTAAAATAATTTAAAACTAATAATTTATTTAATTTATTCCTTTAACTTTTTTATATATTTATACGGTTTTATATCTTTATATTTTAAATTAAAACGTTAAAAATGCTCATTAATAAAAACATTTAAAATCATAATTAACGTTATAATTAACATTACAATTAATTAATATTACAATTAATTAACCACGTATAAAAACATCTTTTATTTTATTTTTAATTTAATAATAAAATTATTATTTAAACTTTTTTAACTTTTTATACATCCGTATAACGTTACGCGTTTATATTAAACCTTATTTATTATATTATATTATTTATTACAACGCGTATTACAACGTATATTACGGTTAGTTTTAACTTATTTTAAAAGTATATTTAATTAATAAATTTAATGATAAAATTAATAACTATTATATAATCAATTAATTATTTATAATATTATTATTTTTAATATTATTAATAATATTATTATTAATAATATTTTTAATAATTATTTTCGCTAGTAAAAAGATTTTTATTAAAAGACATTTTATAGTTACTTTAAACCATAATTTAAAAAAAATTTAAAAGGGTTATATGATATTGTAATTGGTTAAGAAATGGGGTGGTTAAAAGGGATATAACCCCTCGAACTTAAATTTTTCAAACGTATGGTTTAAAGTCATTTAAAATAAATAAATACAAGTTAATGACATTATTTTATCTTTATTTTTTAAGGGAATCTTAAACTTTTACTTAAGTCTTTTTACTTAATTTACAATTTTATTTATCGTTAATGTTAAAGCTTTTACGGTTAACCGGATAAAATACTATGTTAAAATGAAAAAAATATATAAATTAAATTTAAACAAGTAATTAATTATAAGATTATTTAATTAACTTGGTATTTTACACTTTTATATAAAATAAATAAATATTATATTTAAAAACAAGTTATATATTTTTATACGTGATACGTATGATTAAACTTAACAATTTTATACTTAAATAAATGTTTATGTATATAAGGTATATATATGAATTTATTAATATTTAAAAAAAAAAAAAAAAAAAAAAAAAATTAATCTTAAAATAACATAATTTAAATCATTTTATAGCTTTAAATAATGCGAAAATTAATTATTTAAAATGCAACGTTTTATAATATAAATTAGGTATAATATATTTATTTATAAATAAATAAATAAATATTTAAATAAGTAATTTATTTAATTAAATAATATGTTAAAAATTGTTACATTAAAAGATATTATATAATCATTTTACACGTAATCTTTTCAACCTTGTAAAACTCATTTAAATATACTTATATATACATAATATATTTAATTAAATAACTTAACACTATTATAACTTTAAATAATATAATTATTACCATTTAATAATTTTAATTAATGCGAAAATAATAATTAAAGTTATATATAATTTAAATTTTTTTAAAATAAAATACAATTAAATTAAAGTTATAACTTTATAAATAATTAAATTAAAGTTATAACTTTATAAATAAACACGTAATATTTACTTTATTTAAATACTTATTTAAGTAATTATATAAAAAACTTTAATTTAATTAATTATAACGTATATATTTTATTAATAAATTATTAACTCATTTTACATTTTAATTTATTTTAAATGATTTTAAACCACACGTTTAAAAAATTTAAATTCGAAAAGTTATACCCTTTTTAACCACCCCATTCCCCAATTAATCATAATATCGTACAACCTCCTTAAATTTTTTTTAAATTATAATTTAAAGCAATTATAAAATATCCTTTAATAAAAATCTTTTTATTAACAAAAATAATCATTAAAAACATTATTATTAATAATATTATTAAAAATAATAATATTAACGTATTTTATATATTATAATAAGTAATTAATTAATTAATGTAATAATTATTAATTTTATTATTAAATTTATCGATTAAATTTACGCATTTTTACTTTTATAACGTTAAATAAAGTTAAAATTAATTGTAATATATATTATAATAAACAATATAATAAATAAAGTTTAATATAAACGTATAATGTTATATAAATGTATAAAAAGTTAAAAAAGTTTAAATAATAGTTTTATTATTAAATTAAAAATAAAATAAAAAATATTTTTATATGTTATTAATTAATTATATTAATTAATTATAATATTAATGTTAATTATAACGTTAATTATAATTTTAAATGTTTTTATTAATAAATATTTTTAATGTTTTAATTTAAAATATAAAAATGTAAAATTATATAAATATATAAAAAAGTTAAAAAAATAAATTAAGTAAATTATTAACTTTAAATCATTTTAGTTAAAGTTATTTTATATATTATTATAATATATTAATTAATTTTAAATTTAATATTTAATTTAAAGTTATATAAATTTAACACGTAAAAGCTTTTTAACGTAATGGTACTTTAAATTAAATCTCGAAAAAACTTTTAATAAAGCTTTACAAATATAAACACATAAATTAAGCGTTAGGTAACGTTTGTAGCGCCAACCGGTAAGCGGGGGAAGTAGCGGGCGTAACCCGCCGTTTTTCGAGGATTAGTTTAAACTCGTTAAAATAAATTTTAATATATTACATTTTATATCATTATTTTCGCATTAATTAAAGTTATAAAATAATATAAATTATATTATTTTAATGTTAATATTTATAAAATTATTACGTAGGTATATGTTTATTTTTAATTAATTAAATAGAAATTAATATTATAATAACCATATAAGGTTACAAAGTATATATTAAATTGTGGCGTTTAACTTTCTACCAATTTTAACTTAACGCGCAACCTTTTTTTTCATTTTAACATAATACTTTATCCGGTCAACCGTAGCTCTTTTAACTAATACCATAACTTTTGGTGGCTTATTTAAATAAAGTCAATATCCAAAAACTTCAGAGTGATACAGAGCTTCAATAGTAACGTAACCCCGATACTCAATATTGCCTTAGCAAAGTCGAAATCGATCCAGCAGCCAAGGAAAATTATTCAGCTGCGTAAAAAAGAATTTATATTCTCGTAAGATTATCCAATTGTATCATACCATCGTAGTAAGATGTTGACGTCGGTGTATACCCGAACCTGCTATTATTTAGCCGGCATAAGTCACAGCTAACACGAGTTCTATATAAAGCAAATTGTCTATTATTTTGGGCGAACAGAAAATCCAGACCGTACTTTTGCTACGTTGTACTCTGACGTTACCTGCACATATCATTGGTGTAATCCATCATTACGAATCAGAGGCGCACATATATCTGCGAGTTCTTTGCTACAATTAACATTCTTCAATAGATAGGTTCCTTTCCTTGAGCACAACTCAACGCCTAGCACGACCCCCGAGAGAAATTCTCTAGACATCGCAACCACCGAGTGCCACGACAAAATGAAGCTCTTCAACCCGATATCCATCATCCTTTCTGGTCTCCTGTGCCAGTCTCAGCTTGCACTCTCGGAAGATCCTCCTTTGCCTCCGTGGTACCCCCTCAAGCCATGGGAAATCTCCTCGTTCCAGTACCGCAGCCCCCGTGTTGGGCCATACGGCACCAACGCCACAAGTCTAAATATCACCATCTCAAACCCTAGTAGCATACCGGCGGGCCCTGCACCACACGCCTCGGGAGGTGGTTATATTGTTTTCAGCAACAGCACCGCACAGTGTTCAGTGCAATGGAAATTTGACGACCGGACGCCGTACGGAAATACTAAGGACACCTGCTTCGCTCCAACGTCCGGCGCGACGACGCCCAGCTGGAATATAACGATTAATGAGATTCAGCCTGGCTATTACATGGATTACTCTTTTTCGCTGGCGTACCATCTGCACGCGTATGGAAACGACTTTTACAAGTTGTTGTCGGGACATGTCCGCCTCCAGCCCGAAAAAGACTTGGAGGGCGGATGCGATGAGAATGACATCTGCTCGTATTCTTTGAAGAATGGAAGCGCCCCGCTTTTGATACAACCGATATTGGCGGAATGCAGATCCGCTTGCGGATAGTTTCTTTTATAGACTTGTCGGAGTTTCGACGATTAACGAGGAGCATCAAGGTTAAGGAGTAAATTTCAAAGTGTCATGATAAGAAATCATCTACCGAGCCCCTTTTGTCAAGGGACCCTGTGATATAGTCTTACAACTCGGTAAACCATATCTCTTCTTGGTTTTAGGGTGTACTATGTTAAGCTAGATCCCAGATAAATGTAGTTAAATCATGAACCACCCCCTGGTCATAACAATCATGAGCGGGGTTAGCCGAAGATAAGACACAGCTATATCAGTGAGGAGATCCCCAAGTCGAGCAAGGTGATCTTGTCTCTCTCTTTTATAAATCATGTATAAGTTTAAGGACCATATAATATGAATATTAGTCGATTAGCATTTGCGCAGCGCCACGAGCGGACGCCAGAGGAGCGTGATCTCGTTCGGAGACTAGACATCTTCCTTATGACTTTCGGATGCGTGTCCCAAGGTTGGTAATTAGATTCTCCAACTACAGGGCATATGGATTGGCTAACATGTAATTATATTATAGTTATCAAGTGTAAGCCCCGAAGCGGTAATTCATAATAGAGTAGCGGGATGTCTGATTGTTCAAAGATCTCGACCAGCAAAACATTAGCAACGCTTATGTTTCAGGGATGAAAGAAGACCTTGAACTAAATGGCAATGAGCTCAACTAGTAAGTTCATAGCCATCTACTTAAAGCTGGTTGATCAAGCTAACTGTAGCAGCTTCAATACATATTTCAGTGTCGCATATTGCATAATGCTGATCCCATCTCAAATTATTCTCACATACGTACGACCAAGTTACTGGTTATCTGGATTGGAGATATGCTGGGGCATTATAACAGGTCTGATTGCTCTGGTTCATAATGCGAAACAAGTTTACATCCTTCGTGTCTTCCTCGGGCTCTGCGAGAGCTCAGCTTGGCCCGGAATGATGACATTATTTAGTAAGATCTTTTCTTCCCCCCTTTTTATTTTCACTCGACTTTACTATATTTCTTAAGATACTTACCCTACTACGTATTTAGTGCACTGGTATACGCCTTCAGAACTCGCTAAGAGGATGGGGTTCTACCATTCTTGCCAGGCAATAGGCTCGATGATGTCTGGCGCATTGCAAGTCGCCATCATCGATACTCTTCGTGATGCGAACGGTCTAGCCGGATGGCGTTGGCTATTCATCATAAACGGAATAATGACCGTGGCTGTGGGCGTCCTAGGTTTCTTTTTTCTGCCTGATCTGCCAAATCACGTTAATCCTCGGGCATTTTGGTTTAAAAAGGAGCACGCCAAACTTGCCATGGAACGCTTGGAACGTCATGGACGAGCCGAACCGAAGAAAATGACTTGGGCTGGTGCAAAGTACATAACCCTTCTTTACGCCCTCAAAATATCTCCCCAAGCAGTTCTAACTGAATATAGGCGCACTCTTTTAAACTGGGTTACCTACTTTATTCCAGTCTTATACATCGCGACAGTGTTGGCGCCGTGGGGGTATGCTTACTTTAATCTATTCTTGAAGAGCTTGAAAAATCCAGATGGTACACCTGTCTGGTCCACATCTCAAGTTAATGCCATTCCAATTGGTGGTGGAGCTATCAACGTCGTCTTTGGTATATACACTTCTCTTACCCCTTTTTTGCCGAAGCTAATTATATTTCTAGTTTGGATCTGGGCTATTTTATCTGATCTCTTGAGAACACGATGGTCCTTGATTGTCGTGCAGGGTAAGTAGATCCGACAGGTTTGCAATTGCGGCTCCAGTGAAACTAATATATAACTCTTAATACAGCTATTATTGGCCTTGTCCCATGTATTGCTATGAGCATATGGACTTCCCATCCGGACACAACACCATTAGCTACCGCATACGCAAGTTACTTTATCTCGTATCTAACACTAGGAACTGCACCTCTAATCATGGCTTGGTTGTCTGACTTGTGAGTTCGCTTTCTAGACTACCTATTTATCGGGATGACAATTAAAACTTTGTAGACTACCACAAGATCCGGAGGCTAGGACACTGGTTGTCGGAATTGCTATTGCAACGTATTATGCAGTATCGGCATGGAGCCAAGTCCTAGTTTGGCCTGCTGTTCAGGCTCCTTATTGTAAGTCTTCGAGGGCTGATCTCATTAAACTACCTAGGGATGATACTAACGTAGACAAGACAAATATGGTTGGCAGTCATCTATTGCGCTCTGGGTGTTGGTCATAATAATGACCTGCGTTTTACGATATATCGACTTTAAATATTTGCTGTATAGTATCCTTCATATAACTACCTAAAATAGAGTATTTTTACTAACTATTGAATTAGGCCACGGCGAGAGGAGTTTCACGCAACTCTGATTGTGGGCTCAAAACCGCAAACCCCTGAACCTGTGGAGCCCGAGTTGGACATTGAAGGTAGACCTAAAACCCCAAAGGCCATTCTAGCGGTTGCTTGAGCACAATAGTATAGATATATCGACCAGAAGTTTCAGGGAATCTTTTGACTCAGTGAAAGGCCATCGGTTGATAGAGATGTAAGTGGGCAAGCAGTAGCATGCTTTAAGTAGGGTCTGGGTGAATAGTATATTTATACATTAGGAAGATCCCTAGCTGTTACCTTTTATATTATTTAGCTACCTCTCTAGGTACCTAATTCACCATCTCCCCGCAATCCATAGTTAAGGAATCCCAAATCATTTCTCTTTGGCAATAATAATTTTGCCTCTATCATTCATCTTAGCGTTATTCCAAGTCTCCTACAAGTCAGTCCATTTATATAAATAAGTTTGGCAGTACAATTTACTAAGAATTATGATTATACCAGCGAGTGAATTTCAGCTCGCGGGTTTTACAGAGTTGGGTCCATCAATGGCCATAGGCATGTTTGCATTAGTTAATATTAATGGAAAACATGACTGAGAAGTATTGAATAAGGGAAGGTTTACTTTGGGAGATTGGATTCTACCATTAGGTATGGATCATCATACGCAGAGTACCTGATCCGTATCTGATAAGCGTAGGTTGTTGCTTTCCATCAATCACTCCTTAGCAATGCCTTGTACCCACACTACCTCTACGAATTTCTTTTACCATCATTGGCCTTGCGCATGGTTCAGACTTTAGGTGTGCTTTCTTCATAGTAATCCAGTTACCAAGGAAGAGCCCTATTGAAGTCGGTGGCGGTGTTATGTCTCCGTGATGGTTTATTTCTTTGGAGGTTTAACTTTCTTGGCTAATCAAAATTAGGGATTCGTAGTGTCTCCCTTTGGCAATTGAAGTCAATCTTCGGTACCATCCCTGAGTTTCAGCATCCTAAGATAGGTACCCGTCCACGAGCACCAATTTCCTAGATCCTATTCACCAAAGACTACCTTAAACTTACTAAGTCGAAGATAGAAACTGATGTATATTAGCCCCTAAATCAAGATCACGTGTCCATATGGCGTCGAACGGAGGACATGAATATATGTAACCAACACTCACTGGATTGTGGCACCTTGGGGATATCATTAACCGCATATTCAATTTGTTTGCCATAGTTGAACAATTTCCAGGCAAAACTTCAAATCATTTGCCCTCGTACAAAGCCCGTTGTGTCATGGCACGAACTCTACCGTGACGTGTTAAGGAATATCCATATCTACCTAGATTATAAATATATAAACCCTCCTAATTTCCTATAATATCTCATCTCCTAACCATTCTATTCCTTCTAGAAACCCATCAACCTCGCGAAAGCTCTCGACTACGCACGGCACTCCGCAAAAATCTTCTAGTATTTACCTCTTTTACTTTGATCGGCCATTTGCCTTATCCATCATGGAGGAGCAAATCTTTCCTAAACTCTGGGCCATAAGAACCTACGTCGAGTCGGGCATCACTACCGATGGGATTCTGGGCGATAAGGAGCAAGAAAAGTTGGCCGAGTGCCTCAAGGAGATCAACCAGCACCGTTGGACCCTCATTCTCATAAAACAGAAATTAAACCCCGAATCGGAGCGCTATAAGATCTGCACCACCGGGACGAATGAGACTGATACTCTCGAGAATCTCATTCGAGTAATCATTAGTAAAAGTCGCCAGCTGGTTGAGAAAAAGAAAAAACCGAGAAAATAAGTTACTAAGGGATGAATACTTTTTATTGATATTGGGTTTACCTACCTACCTCCTAGGTAGGTAGGTACCTAATTGGAAAGTATTTGAGGGGGCCAAAGCGGTTGGTGCGCCTGTAGGGAAGATTACCCCCTTTCTGGTTATTATATGATGTCTTGTCAAGTGTCTATACAAAGCAGGGCTGATCAGCCAGACTTACGATAGTAATAAATAAGGCATTATATACCACATTCTTCTATACAGCTACTAGTTAAACCCTCCTTTCTTGCTTGACTGTGGAACACACCGACTGCGCACTGACCATGTTACGATGGGCGAGGGACTAAAAACGAACATTTTGACGATATTGATTTCTAATTTTATCGTCTCTTATGAAGCATGTCCAAACGGGATTCTACAAGTGAGTAAAACTAGTAAAGCTATGTAGGTACCTAGGGTGGTATGTATTATATTTGAGGCAAAATTAATCACAACCTTTGGTAATAGCAGCTGTTGACATGGTAGTTGGGTACACGTATTGGTGATTGCTGAGCCACTTACCTACATCCAAGTTATATCAAAGTTGGGGCATCCCTAATTCCAGCCAGTTGGTCGTCCCGGGCTCATCATATCCCCGCATCTGCTATTTCTCCCAAAAGAAAACGGTGCCTATATGTAGGTAGGTAGATACCTAACCCAACGAAGTCGTAGGTTAGTAAAACGTCTAAACCTCCTTAGGTGTTGGCATTCTTTCAATTAGTCAACATTGGTGCGGTTGCTACTCCTTATTATGTGCTTAGCTGGGGGTTTTCTCCTCTTAGTAAATCCTCCACTAGTACCCTTTTTTATGTGAAGAACTAGGTAGCTCGATTACCATATACACTTGTAAACCGTTCAAGGGCAGAGTTACTAGACTTCATACGACCCGTCATGGCCCAATGGGAGGATATTCCCCATAGGACCGTTCCTTATAAATATCGGTTAGTATCCAAATACCTTATGTTATGATTGCCTGTCGGTCCGATGGGCTGCTTCGTAATGCTTAGCTGCAGTTCGAAATCCATGGCCTTGCTTATATCTAGCAATAAACGCATATGCCAATCCTAGATACTGACTTTCATATATCCGGGAAGCCCTCTTTCCTCGAACACCCATACACGAATCCTTAAAGTACAGCCTTCCTTGGACTTGTTGGCGCCTATCCAGTGTTCACTATCCGAAGTCAATCTAGACGATGAGGAGCAGTCCGAATATGATGCCTTATCATATACATGGGAAATTCCGAGCTTCACAGAGGAACTTATTGTTGATCAGGGTTACTTGATGATTACGCCAAATCTCTTGTATGCTTTGCAGCGGTTCCGAATGCCGACCGAGGCCCGTCTAATTTGGGTTGACGCAATCTGTATCAACCAAGAAGACGACAAGGAAAAAGCGAGACAGATCCCTTACATGAGGCAGATCTATCGTAGTGCGTCATCAGTACTTGTTTGGCTAGGAGTTGATGAAGGTGGTTCTGACTCACTGCGCCGACTCCATCATTATACGAAGCAGGCTGGGTCAAATGTCTCTGCGGTAGAAATCACTCGAGAAATAGGTAACATCACCAAGCTACCGTGGTTCCATCGACGCTGGATAATCCAAGAAGTAGTTTTAAACCCCAACGTCCTTCTCAACTGTGCTGGGGTGAGTATGCCATGGGCGCGACTTGTCCAAGCCCTGAACACGGGAATAGCTGCGGAAGTTATGAGCTCTCTAGCAACGATGGCGGATCTTTGGAAGGACTTGATACTCCGAAAGGATGATGCACAACCCCGCATGTTCAATCTTCTTGCTTCATTTCACGCCTCCGAGTGTCAAGATGCTAGGGACATAATATACGCCTTGGGCGGACTAGCAAGCGACGTGCAATTGAGAGAAAATAGAGATGGAAAGGGACGGGCTAAATATATAGAAGAGAGAAGCGTGGAGAAAAATATCGGAGATGATGGGAAAACTATGATACCTGTTGACTACGCCATCCCCGTCGAATGGCTTTACTATGAAGTCGTGGTTGGGTTACTTGACTCTGGGACCTTAGGGATTGTTGATCTGCTAGGTCAATGCGCCATTAGGCAGACAGCTGATGAGTCGGACCAGATGCCTTCGTGGGTTCCTGACTGGAGGAAACCAAAAATTAGAGAACCGCTTTGGTTTTCCTCTTCTGACATCAAAGGCCATCTAGAGCCTCATAACCGGTCAATACTGACAATCAAGTCACCGAGCATCCATCTACTGGGCGAAGTGACCAATAATAGTGTTAGCGCTGTTTTCCCTACCATCTATGCCGAGTCCGAGATCCATAAGTGGTTCTTAGATACGTGGGCAAGCCTATCCGAGCTAGAAGCGTCCCAGGATGGTGCGCATCGGCATCAGTCTAGCGAACATATCCTAGCTCGGTTGGTCAATGCCGTTTTAAACGAAAAGACGCCATATGAATATAACGGGTTGGAAAGTTTCAAAATGGAGGGTTTTCATAAGTCATGGGTTGAGTATCGAGGGTATTTACAAAGAGTCTGTAAGGACATACAACAAGGGGAAATATGCTCAAAGTTCTACAGATTTATTTGGAACTAACGTAAATAATAAGTCAAAGGCCCACACGGGTTAAAGGTCCATAATTTTGGACCTTTTATATTTAATTAAATATTATTTAATTACAACATATTTAATTTAATTAAAATTTAATTAATTTTTTTTATTAATATCTTTTAATTTAACTTAACATGTTTACATATTATAACTTATATTTTTATAAATGTTATAACGTTAAAAAATTTATTAAAACTTTTATAAAACATTACCTTCGATAATAATATTGTTAATTATAACGTTATTACCCTTTTTCTTAACCCAAATAACATTTTCTTTAACTTAAATAAAAAATCCTCCACATTATAATTACTTATTTTTAATTTTTTAGCGTTTAAAAAATATATAATTTATTTTTTAAAAATTTATAACCTTCTTTTTTAATAAAACCACTTTATATAATAACTTATATATAATTTTATTTAATTTATTTATAGTCTTAAAAATCTTAATTAATAAGTTAAATTAATAGTTAAAAATTTTATTTTTTAAAAAAATAAACTATAAAATAGTTTTTATAATATTATATAATATTTTAAATATTTAAAAAAGGTTAAAAAAATTAAAATTTAAAAACAACATATAAACGATTTAAATAATATTAAAGTTTAAAATAACCTTATTACCATTTAAAAAAACTAACCTTATTATCTTAAAATTAACCTGTATATTATTTTTTATAAAAACGGTTTAAAATGTAATATAAAATAAAGGAAAAAAATCTTCCTTTCCGATATATATAAAATTTTAATAAATTAAATTTTTAATAACCAATCTATACGCGCGTTTTAAAATTAAAAATACAATTACATTTAAAAACTAAAATTTATAAAATAAATAAATAAATATATAAAAAGTTATAATATTATATTTACGGTAATATTTTTAAAATTTTATTAAAATATAACTTTTATAATTGTTAAAAATAAAAAAATGTTTAAGGTTTTTTATACATAATTTTATATATTTTTCGAAATATATAAGCTATTTTAAATTAATTTTATTTATTATTTAATTATTATTTAATAATTTAATAATTTAATTGGATGGAAATGTATTATTATAATATTATAATATTAAATATAATTTATTTATTACTATAATAAACAACAGTATGGTTTAATCTTAAAAATTAACTATTTAAATAGTTATAAATTATTTGTAATTTTTAAATTAAATTTATTATAACCATTTTTATAATTATTATACCTATTATAAATTTAATTTTATTAAAATTATATATATTTTTAAATAAAATATTATACTTTATTATTATATTAATTATAAATTTAAATTAAATTTTATAAATAATAAAATTTTTGTAAAAAGTTTTTTAATAATTAATTTAATAATTTAAATGCGTTTTAAATTATAATTATTATTGTATAAAAATTATTATTTAATTAATTCCGATATATTTCTTATTGTTGAATTAATGTTGTGTTGTAAAGGTATTATAGGGTAGTATTATGTAACTTTTTTTAACATGGATCCTTATAAGATCTTATTTTATATATTCTTTTTAATTAGTTTATTAAAAAGTATTTAATAACATTTTTTTTTAGCTATATAATTAAATTTTAATCTTAATTATTACCGTTTTTAAGTAAGTTATTATTATTTATAATTTTTTATTTTAATCGTATTATTTAAAATCTTTATTTTTTAATTAATCTATTATAAATCTTATAAAGAATATAGTGCCATTATTAGCTATTTTAGGTCTATTTATAGATCTAAGTAGTTAAAATAGTAAACCATATTTTTCAAAAAATATAACTTTTGTTTAATGGCGATTACCATAAGACTTAAACTTATAACTTTAATTTTAAAAGGATTGTTAAAAGTTAATTAATAAGGATGGAAATAAATCTTTAAACTTAATTTTAAGTATTTTATAAATAATTTAAAAAAGAATAAAGGGATTAAGAAAATTTTAAATTTAAAAATTTCGATAATAATTTATTATTAGAATTTACTATAATATATTATATAATTTAATATAATTTAATTAAAATAATATTATTTTAAATAAAAAAAGATAATATTTTATTAAAAAAATAGTTAATAAAAGATTTATATAAATAAGGATTAAAGGATAGAATAATTGGTTAAAAAAAGATTAATAAAAAGAAAACCTATAAATACAAATATAAGGATATAAGGATAGAAAGGATAATATATTTATTACGATAAAATATGTAAATATGTTGGTATAATATCTTTTAAAAGAAGCGGCAAAAATATAAGTAAATATTAGAATAAGGTAATTGTCAATTAAATTGTTTTATATTTATATAAAATTAATTAATAATGTTATAAATATATAAAATAGAATTTATTAAGATAGAACCTATTATAACGAAATTACAATAATATTGTAAAATATCTTAATTAAATTATTAAATTGGAAAAGATAAAATATTATTAAAATTATTGCAATAACCTTATTATTGGTTATTTTACTGTGTTTTTAGGGGTTACGAATAAAGGCTGAAATATTAGCTATTTATTTGTAAATTAAGTTTTTAATTAAAAAGCGGAATCTTTATGATAAATAAGTAGTTAATTAAATTTTAATAAATAAGGATAAATATTATTTTTACTTAATTATTAATAATAAAGGGTTAAGATATTATAGAAATTTATTAGTAAGTTAAATACTTTTCATATCTTTAAAGTAAAAAAGTATTAATTAAACCTTTAAACTTAATCTTAAACATTTATAAACTAATAATAATAGTATATATTAAATAATTTGTTAAAAAGTTATCTTTTAATTTAAAAAATAACTTAAATTATTACTTATAAAAATAATTTTGTTAACATTTATTTCTTTATCTTGTATATATTTAATTATTAAATTAATTTTTATTAATTAATTAAAATTTAGTAAATATTAAAATATTATAAATATTTTATTTAATAATGAAGTTGATTGTAAAAGCTTACCTTTTAAGTAACCTTTTAACTTAAAGTAAGTTAAATTTACGTAACCAATTGATTATTTGTAATAAACTTAAATATTTAACATTAAAAATATAGTACTTATAACTTTAACAATAAATCTAATAATTTAACTAACGCCGGTGACATAACTATTAACCTTTAATCTAAAACTACTTATATACCTTTATTAAATTATACTTCTTAATCCTTAAAATCATAAAAATAAGTTGTTTAATAATACAAATATTACTTAATAATTAAAGGATATTAATAAAATTTTATATAAATATAAAGTTTTTAATTAAAATAAAATTAAAAAGATTCTATTATGGATAACTAATAAAGACATGCGTAAAAAAGTTAAAATAATTATTAGTAATATTTAATTATAAACAAAGGTTTAAACCGTTTTTAAATAAGAATTTACTACTTAAAATTTAATTTAATTTAGATTTTATAAATTAAAATTATAAGATTTTGGTGACGGATATATTATTAAGAATTTTGTTAAAATAACAAATTTAATCAAAAATTATTTAATGTTATTTTAGGAAATTAGAATTTTATCGATTTAGGTTATTAATTTAAATAATTATGTCGAAACAATTTTAGAATATATATATAATAATATATTTAAAGATATTATTTATTATACAAAAATATTATTAATTACCCTTTAAATAGTTTTATTTAATAAAATTAAAAATATAGTATATAATTAGGTTAATTAAGAAATTAGATTAATAGGTTAATATTATAATTAAAAAAAAGTTAAAATTAATAATTTAAAAAAAAATAATAACAATAATTAACCTTAATTAATGTTGGAATAATAATGTAGGAATAGTTTTAATAATTAATTATAACTTAAAATCTTTTCAAAAAATAAAAAGGTTAATGTATCCGTAATTATTAATAGTTTAATAGAACGTTTTAATATTATATAAATTAATATATAAAAGGTTATTGGCGAATAGATTAAGTAGAAATTGGTAGTTATTAAAGAGATATTAAAACCATTTCTTTATATAATACCTTATAATAATTAAAATTATTATTTAAATCTGTTTATAAAGATTAATTAAATTTAATTTTATAATTTATTATAATTATTTAACCTTATTATTGGTGGGATGGATCTAGTTAAATAATTACCTTTTTATATAGCTAATTATCTGTTAAATATTTACTAATTTTGTGGTTTTTAAGGAAATAAATTTAAATAATATATAATATTTAATTGCTTTATAATATATAATATGAAGATTAAAAGCTTCTTAATTTACAACTAATTACGTAATATATATATCTTTGGTAGCTAAAATAGGA